>CM062625.1:2500-370000 GCA_025617555.3 Puccinia polysora
CCATGAGATCCTCTTCAGCAGTGACCACCAGATTTTCTGAGTGAGTATGCAGATGAGTTCAATTGAACAAGGGAGTTTGGAGTGAATACAGGTTTTCAATGATGGTCCCACCAAACTTTTTGCACCCATCCTTGGAGACATTGAACTCATTCTTTCTTGCCAGAAATGTCCAACCTGCTTGATTGAGGGCCCCAGCACTGATGAGGTTAGTGGTCAGACTGGGCACATAGAACACATTGGAGGATTCCGGGGTAAAGTTGCACCAGATCAACACAGCCTTCCCCCTGCCTTTTATTTTGAGTTCAGCTCCTTCCTTGCCAGTTTTGATGAGCTGATTGTTGCAAGGTGACATATCCTTAAATTATTGACTATTGTTAATCATGTGGATTGAGGCGCCGCTTTCTAGAATGAATCTTGATTTTGGGTTTCCATGATTGACCCGCAGTGAGAGAAGGGCAAGGTATTGGGCAAAAGGATTGGATTTTGCTTGGTTTTTCCGTGACTTTGACTTTGCCTGCTCCTCTTTCCGCCAGTATGGAGCCGCTTTGGGCTGCATGTGCTAGAAATTGTTGGCAGAGTGATGATTGTCTTTTTTTGGGTTGTGGTAGCCTTTGGTACACCTCCAACGTTCACTAGGCATGTTGCTGATATTTGATCCCATTGGCTTAGTATTAGTAAGTGCAACCTCTGTCCTTGAGTGTTGGTTGTCTTGCGTTTTCTATGCTTCAGGTTTTTTTATTCAGCTGTTTTAAGTGATTGAGGACATACTCCATGGTAAGTTCCTTCTCTGTGTGTATAATTTGATGTTTGAAATCCTTCATCAACTCAGGAAAATTGAAAAGCAAGAGATACACAGTACAACATCACGGATGGAGCAATAAAATTTATCAATTTCAACTCCAAAAATATTTGGCTACCAGCTCAAATATTTTCACTCCAACAACAGGGGCAAATTCCTCCACTCAAGATTATCCACCTTTCTTTCAGACCTAGGAATTGAGCACACTAAATCTGAGCCGTATACTCCGCAGCACAATCCAATAGCTGAAATTGGAAACTGAACTGTTGTTGAAGCTACAAGAACCACAATCATTGACATGTCTATCCCAGAAAATCTATGGAATGAAGTGCTGGTTGGATGCAGCAAAATACTCAACCTTGTCCCCTCCATAGAATCAAAGCCAAGCCTGTCCAAACTGTGGCATGGAGTAAAACCCAAGCTCAGTCCAATCCACACCCTATGCTCAAAAATAGTAGTCCTCAACCTGCGCCACAATCTTGGAAAGTTTGAGAAGAAAGGATGGGAAGGCATTATTGTAGGCCACAATCTGCATCTTAATTCCTACCAAATCATTGTCCCAGAACTTGGAGAAATTATTCTCTCAAAGCATTTCAAAGTCTTTGAGGGCCTGAAATTAACTGACTGCTCTTCCCCATCTGAATCCCCCTTTGAATCCCTTCTCAAATCCAACTCCAATCTCCTTGAAACCCTTTCCTCAATTAACAATAAAACCAACACTGTGACACCACAAAACTCAACTACCTCTCCAGCCACTGAACCTCAACAGCACTTGGATGCTAATTCCAGCCCCAAAACTTCAGAAAACCCATCTGATTGCAATCAATCATCCTTGGATTTATCAAACAACAGAGACATTAAACCAGCCTTCTATATCAACCAGAAGCTTAAGAGATTGATACACCCTCCAACAACTGCAACAATATTGGTTCCTTTCCAGAGCTGTATCTCAAAACTATGAAGAAATGAAACAATAGCCCAACTGCAAAAACTGGACTGTAGGAATAAAAAAAGAACTTGAATATATCAAATCAATGAAGGTCTTTACTGGGTGCTATTCTCCTCTTGAAGGAAAGAAAGCTCTATTGATGGTCTGGGTCTTTTGACTGAAAACCAAACCTGATGGAGAGGGACTCATCTTCAAGGCAAGACTCTGTGTGAAAGGATTTTTCCAACTGTAATTCCTGGAATACAGTGATACCTATGCCCAAACTGGCAAAATAACCACCCTTCAAACTCTCCTGGTCCATGCATATAATCATGGTCTTTCCATCACTCAAATGGACATTGAGTATGCATTCTTACATGAAAAACTGGAAAAGGACATCTATATTAAATAACCTCCTGGTTATGACACTCTGTTTCCCTATCTCAAATTGTACAAAGCTCTGTACAGTGTGGGGCTCAAAAACCTAACCTATAGCCATCAGACTCACTTTTCTAGTATAAGGACAGCCCCAATCATCAAACAGACCTCAAAAATGGATTCTACACCAAACGTAACCCCTAGTCACTCAGCCAAAGTACCCATCTCTCATGGTTTAGAAGATACAGCTTAAATCAACTCTGGCCTACCCCTACCCCTACCAGGTGTCAGAGACCAGTGAATGTTCATGGACATACCCTGGATGCTTTCAAGTACATACCCCATACAGTACCACCATAAAGCACCAAAAAAACCTGCAGCAGTATACATAATTAATATATGCAAGGCACTGCATGAAGAACCAAACAAACCACCTGTATGCACAGCAATATATGCAATACACTGCATGAAGAACCAAACAAATCACCTGTATACACAGCAATATATTCAATACACTGCATGCAGAGGCTGTACAGCATCATACAGGACATAATACAGAAACAATATATGCAAGGCACTGCATGGAGAATGTCAGGGATTTAACCTCTATTGCTATACCTAGCTGTGGTTAAACCTGCAAAAGAATAAAGACAAACCAATATTTAAATTAGTTTTTGACTTAAATATTCCAAACAGCAACTTTAAAAGCTTACAGACTCAAATAATACCAAGGTATTATGAGTAAATAGCCATACCTTAAACCTTTATAAAAGGTAAGGGGCCTTAGTCTTAAAGGAGTAAGACCAAAAGGAGCTTTGCTTATAAATAAGCTCACACCCTTTAAAGAGTAACACCCAGGGGTTACTTATCCAAGTGAGACCTTCCACTTCAAAATTGGTGTTGCCAAGTAGGTTATTGATTGAATTTAATACCAAAGTTTATAGCCCCAGTCAATCTTCTTCTTGAGATTAAGGTTAATGGGCTTGTTAACTCTTGCTTGTATTCTTGTTCAAATAATAATATAATAATGGATGATGAAAGGGCTATAGGGTAAAGACCCTGCTCTTTTAAGGTAACAGGAGCCCTCAGGGGACTCTAGTAATCACCAGGGGAGTGTCAGGCTCTCCTTGGTTTTGTCCTCAAAGGCCCAAGACATCACTACATCATTCCCAATGGGTAATGAAGAACTAGTACTCATTGGGAAGGATTTTCAACATAAAGTTTTCATTTTACCTACTAAAAGGTTACTTACTGGCTCTTAGGACTTATACACCACTCAGATGGACGGTATAGAAGCCTTAGAATCCATCATAATGATTATTTATATTTATTTAATGTAGCTTAATACCTTGGCAAATAATTTAATTTTAATTATAAGTATCTTGGCTCATACTATACACATAGAGTATGTATACTCTTTGCAATGTTTATTAAAAGGTTTACAGCCTACAGATGAACTCTGAGCCCTCTAAGTGGACGCACTCAAGGCTCAGTGAAGTATATTAAAGCATTATTACATCCAAAAGGGGATAGTATTAAATAAGTAATTAATTTATAATTATACTATACCTATAAGGGGTATATACTCTTGGCAGTGCTACTAGAAGGTTCATAGCTTACAATTAAGTTCTAAAGCCTCTGAGTGAACGCTCTCAAGGATCAGTAAGGTGTATTAAGTGTACAGAGGGAGTATTACTTATAATTACATCCCAAAAAGGGATAAGGTAAAAATTATGTGATTTAATTGTACAGAGTGGAGAGTATGGGTTAATATGATTACCATGGCTCCCAACTGAACCCTGAGCCTTCTGAGTGGACGCACTCAAGGCTCAGATTAGTATATTAAGGTATTAATGTATCCCAAAAGGGATAATATTAAATATGTAATTAATTTATACAGTATAGAGAGTATGGGTTAATATAATTACTGTAACTCCTTCCCAAAGAGAGGAAACACTTTGGGAACTTCTATATCAATAATTGGGACGCATCTGAGTCCTCATAACTTAAAGTTATATTGGGTCCCCTTCTTGATAATATAAATTATCAAGTTTTTAATTCCATAATCCATACTCATAAAAACATACTTATAAAACATTATAAAATATTATTAAGATTTAATATATAATTATAAAACTACTCAAAATTTTCATTATTGTCTCCATGGTGGGTTGAACCAGTGACCTTGGTATCAGATACTGGGAAGTGAGCCTAGTACTTAGCCACTATACCAGCAGGACATAAGAGTTTCCAGACATTTGGACAACTCTAACTGCCTCATGGCTGACAGAGAACCAAACAAATCACCTGTATACACAGTAATATATGCAAGACACTGCATGCAGAGGCTGCACAGCATCATACAGGACACTATACAGAAGTAACTTATGCAGGGGGCACCTGTATCAATGCAGCACAGAAATGCATGCAAGGGTGTACATGCATGTAGATCCTGCACAGCCTCCTCCTCTGACCAGCAAAAATGCCTCATGAACTGTATTCACTGTACCAGGGAGACCCTCAGGGGCAGCCCTGAGGGCAGGATTTTCTATAAATAGAGGGCCTCTCTCCCCCCATCCAGGTCCCATCAGTTCCCCCCATCCTTCCCTCCAAGGGACCACCATGCCTCTTAGGCACCCTTAAACCATACTTTACTACCCTCAACCATTATCCCATAACCCATACTATCATCATCACCAATACCATATCCCATATCATCACCATCACCATCACCATCATCATCACCATCAACCATGACCATCACCATCACCATCATCAACACATACTTTTGACCATGACCCAATCCAATAACCCATACTTTTGACCATCCACCAACACCATTATTTACTCCTTAACCCATACCTGTGAACATCACCACCATGTGCCCATAACCTGAACATCATCACCTACCTTGACCATCATCAGTCATTAGCATCACCTACCTCATCCATCATCATCCATCATCATCACCTACTTCATCAATCATCATCATCATCAAACATCATCATCAGTCATCAACTATAGGCCCAACCATTTCAAGCTTTATTCAAATCATCACCTGTATCACCAAAGTAGTATCAATCAGTAACCAATAAAATAAATATAAAAAATATATAAAGGATAAGACTAGAGAAAGGATTCTTCCCTAACTCAGCTTCTATCCACCAGGTCACCTATCTGTTCCACCATTTCTTCCTTATCAAGCTTGAATACATTGATCCTAGGTCTGATAGAGACTACTATAGTAGCAACTCTATTTGAAAATCAGCCACCATTTCTCTTTTCTTTTATTGTTGTGAGACTACTATAGTACTCAGAGGGGCAGGCAATTCAAAACCACCCTTAGTATTCCTCTATCTTATTTGTAGTTGAAATACTAAATTCCCCCTCAAGTGACTGCCAGCAAGCTATTTGCTAAACTTTACCCAATCCCAAAGGAGTCCCCACAACGGTTTGAAGCAAGCCCCAAAAACGTTTTCTGAAATGCTCAAAAAATGGATTTTCAGCCAAAAATTCACCACTTCCTCTTCCAATACTTGTCTTTTCATCAACCAATCTGCCCAAATCTTCATTTTCTGCTACATTAAGTCTTGGTTCTCCATATTGCATGGAGGGCTGCTATCAAAGATCCTTGGTAATTATATTGTTGAATCACCCTCCAGACCCTGCCTTCATCAAACTACTCACATTGAAACTGCTCTATCAGAACTATGAATCACCAAATCAAAGCCCATTAACACTCTGATTATGCAAAACCTTGCACTCAAACCCGCTACCAACAAGAATGCCTCCAAATTCTCAAATATAAACATCAATTATTTCTTGTCCACTGGCTTTCTTAATTTCATAGCAACCAGAACTAGGTCAGATGTCTTGTACTCTTTTTCCTCCTTATCTTGCTTTAAAACCAAAACTTGTCTCTCTCACTGGACAAAAGCCAAGCATGTCTGGCAATACATCAAAAAAACACACAACTTGGGTCTCTGTCTCAAGAACAATGCCTTTAGCTATCATCTTGATACCTTGAGTGATTTTGATGGTGGAAATGACCCAATATTGAGAAGGAGTCACACTGGATATCTAATACTTCTTTATTGTTGTGCAGTCTCCTTGCAAAGAAAACTTCAGCCAACATTCTCACTTTCCTTGACTGAAGGCAAATTTAAATCCCTTGTCCTGGCCACACAAGAAAAGATCTGGATGATGAATTTTTTAAAAGATCTAAACCCCTCAATCTCACTCACACACTTCTCTAACATTGAACATAAGGCCTTGAATGATTTGATTAATTTTTAATCTCACCACAACCCACTCAAGCACATTTAAACCCAAATCAAATGGCTTTGGGAACAAAAGTCCTGAAAGGTGCTTGTCACAAACCTTGTGATTTCAGAAACAATTCTGGCTGGATCCTTGACAAAACTGGCCACAAGGCCCTCCATGAAAAAATTCAAAGCTTGCTGTCTTGAAATCTCTCATCTGAACACAGAAGTGTGTTGCCCCACTTGCTCCCTTAACACCTCATTCATCCAATCTTCACCTCATCCTTCCCTTTGCCATCTCTACTTCCTTGGTCCATCCTTGCTCTGCTCAGCTTTGCTTCCTTTGCCCCATCCCGCTCCACTCACCATCACCTTGCTTTGGCTGACCTCACCAAGCTCAATCAAAAATCATCCTACAACCTTGATCACCCTCACTCCCAACCAATGCACAACTCAGTCAATTTATTTTCCTTTTCTGCTCATATGTGAGATTGCCTCCAATTCAAAATCTGGAAAATCAATCACTCACTTAACTATATGCTCTTAGTTTGTTTTTAATTTCCTTCCATTCCTTGATTTCACCTTTCATGTAAGAATCCCATTTAACTGTTTTCCTTTGGAGTGAGAAATTTTCCTATCCTGCTTTTCATTATTGTTTGTTGTTCCATTGAAATTTTTTCTTTAGTCTATTGGTTGTGTTAATTCAAAAATTTAAACTCTTCACTTCTCCTTTGTGAATTGTTGCATTATCAAGGATCAAAAGAGAATAATTTTGGCATTTATTTTTAATCTGAGTAAAAATCCAGAGAAGTCACTTTCATTTAAACACTCTATTTTTCTATCACTGTTGAATATTTCATATTATATAAATCCTGTTTTGTAAAGTGCAGAAACTAAGGTTATCTTACTGAGCCCAGGGACCAGACTTGATAATGCTGCTTCATCTGTATGTACATAAAAAAGAAACAAACCAAAATTCAGAATAGAAATTTGAAAATTCTTTAAAATAATTTTACTAGTCATTTTAAAAAGTCCTACCAGCAGCTAAATATCCATGAGACCTTTGGGTATAAAGATAAAATCCAGTTTCATCAATAAAAACCACTTTTCTTTTCACATTGGTTGCACAATGGAGGATGCAATCATTTATTATTTGTAATTTTGAAAATTCATTCAATTTTTTTGGAATTGGATAGGAAATCTTCCATTTTACATCAACATCTTTGAGAACGTTTTTGATAGCTTGGGTTCAGAATAATATTCCATGTTCATTTTCAAGGTAGAAATTCATTTCCTTCAAAGTCATTTCTGATTTTTGTTCAATGTGTAAGAGTAATTCACCAAGAATATCAACATTTATTTGAGTCTGGGACCCTTGTGAATTTTGACTATCTGGAGTTTTTTGAATTTCATGATGTATGATGTGTTGTACAGTGCATTTTGAAAAATCAAAGGTTTGAGAAACATGCTTGTAATTTTCTCACTCCTGTAGAAAATTACCCTCAATGAGATGTTTCACCTCATTGGTAATAGGCTAGCATTAAAACCCCAAATTGGGAATGGGGTCAGGCTTCTTGAAGAGATGGTCTTGAATAATATCCAATTGGCTTTGAAGCAAGGTATGTGCTTGAAGTGATTGAAGTTATTCATTTTTCTTCCTGATCTCAGAAGAAAGATGGTTTATTTCATCTTGAATCACATCAACTGAATCCAACTGCTGGGTTTCAATTGTTGTAACCAATTCAAGGCAAGAGATTGAGTTGGGGCAAGGCATTCTTTGGTTGTTGGTGTTTATGAGTATTGCTAAGAATGTTGGTAAACCTCATGGCCAATCCTGTTGAACACCAGCCTTTGAACCCTGGTAAACCGGCATGATTTTCTTGAAATTATGACCTCACTTTCTGCCAAAAACCAGGCTGGTTTCCAAGAAAACAATTTTGCTGGACTTGATCCACGTGTGTTGTGGAATGTTTTACTGGGAAAATTTTTATTAATCTTTCATGTAACCCAAAATTTATTCTCAATAAATTTATGTTTTTTTTTTTCATTTTAATCAATCAAATTTAATTTACTCTAATTGAAAAAGCTAAACACAGTAATGGTTTTTTTTTTGGTCAAAAAACACAGTGGCCACTTGACTTTTCCTTTGGAACTCCTGCCCTTGTCAAGTGGAATTGATAAATTGTCAAGTGAACTTGCAAAATTTTCATGGTTCCTTCAATACCTTGTTCACAAGCCTTATCCTGTTTATTAATGGCCTTTAATTCCTTGAGCAGGGGTCTTGATTGGTTGTTATGGGTTCTTCCTCACTTGAAAAATTGACAGGTTTTACTGGGAATATTGGTATTTACTCTTCCAGAAAGGACTAAAGATCCCAGAAATAGCATCTATTTTGCTGTGGCTGCCACACCACCTATATGTTCTTATGGTCTGATTATTTTGAGAGGTCCATAAATAGACACCAAAATGCGCATGTAAATGTCTGTATGAAGCAAGGATTCTTCATGTAGAAATTGGACATGCAAAGCAACTATTGCAGCTCTTTTTTTGCTATTCACAACTAGGTCTGGACCCCAACAAATACCTGAACCCCAAAATCAATTCTGATGCCCAACCCATGGTTATACCACCTGATTGGGTATCTTATTTTGATGGCCCAAAAAAATACCTGTTGGTATTGGGTATATACCCAAGGCCCAAAAACCAATGTGCTTGCTTCATTTTAATTTATGGAAATAATACAGATATCATCATCCAGATGATTACTCAAAATGCTATACCCCTCTTCCACCCACCTTCCTCACAGGCTCAAGCCTCTTACCTTCACCCAAAACTATCAATTTTACCCTCCCATTTCCTATATCTCCAATTTCCCATCCTATCTTCACATACATATCCTCCCACCTTCATTGAAACCTCTTGATGTTACCCTACCATTTACATCCTTTCCATCACCCATACTTTCTTCACATATCCTCTAAATTTCACACAACTCTCTTTCTGTTACCCTTCCATCACCCATGGTTTCTTCACATATCCTATATACATATCTTGATACCCTCAAACATCCAATATCAAATTCCATGCTTCAAAAGTAACTCATCCCCCCTCTAATCCCCCATATGCATCTTTGTTGAAAGTTTTTGGTAGGTGTCTGTTATCTACTATCCAATCCTATGCCCCACCATTTATTGTTGTATTCCCTTGGACTTATTAATCTCCATTTACTGTCTATCCCATTTTGATATAGTTTGGTTGTGGCATGTAACCTTTTCCAGAAAACAACCCACGGCCACAGCTTTATATAATGCCATTCTGCTCCCAAAAACTCCAAAAAAAATCACCCAAACCCCCTTGCCCCAGCCCCACCTCATTTCTGAAATAAACACATATGAAAAACTTGTAAGAGAAACCACATAGCATCACCACTTACCCCAAATGCAACAATAGTGTTACAATTGGTTATTCTAAAAAAGAACCCCCTCCTTTCCAAAAAAAAAAAAAAAAAAGAAAAAAAAAAAATCAAATTCTCAACCCTCTGCCAACAGATGATGTTGAAACCTCCGCTGGCACTAAGTTGAGTAAAGGATTAGTTCATAGTAATGGGAGCTTTTCAAAGAGTTGGGTTAGGTCTTATTTCTTCAACAAAGGAAAAAATAAAAAATTCATGTGCATTTTGCATCCTTCAAATGGACACTTGTGCGTTAAATCCTACTTTGCAACAAGTACTATGTGACAAAAATTCAATTGATTTATAAAATTACTAAAGACAAAAGCCAGACTGGAAGTATAGGAATGACTCATAAGTACATCTGTAAGAAAATAAAGGGAGATTCATAATGAGAGTGAAGGAGATTGTACTTCCTAGGAGGTTTGTATAGAGAAAAGCAACTGAGAATAAAAGATAGATTGCTGAAGAGAAAATAGAGCGGTGCAAGCTAGAGAGGAGAGCGTAAAAAATTAGGAGGAGAAGATAAATATGTTTGTTTCAAGGAATCCACTTCTCACCAGATGAGGACAAGATTTTTAGTTGTCTCAGGTATTTACAAAACTTCAAGGAGACGTAGGATTTGAGGTTGTTGCAGAGACTCCAAGGGATAATGGGATTATTTAGCAAAGAGCTTGCTGGCAGTCACTAGAAGGGGAATTTAGTTTCCTACTACTCTTTAGTAGATAGAGGTAAGCAAAGGTGGTTTTGAATTGCCTGCCCTTCTGAACTAATAAGTCTGCACAATAATTTTTTTAATTAGTGGCTGGTTTCTTTGAGACTTAAAATAGGTCTCTAATCAGACCTAGATTATTTATTAAGAGAGATTTTTAGGAATTTCAAGACTATTCCAGGGTGGATTGGATTATTGGCAAGCTTCCACCAATTAATAATTAAGAATTTTTGACTTTTTCTGACTATTTTTCCAATTCCAATTAAAGGATTTAAGGGTTGACTAAAAAGTGTTTAACCAGTATGAGGACCAAAATATGGGTTTGCCCACAGGGAGCTGGGTGGAAAAAAATCTTGGTTTGTTGTTCTGTTGTTCTCTTCCTCTTTTATGAATTTAATAATCAAAATAAGGGGTTTTCTCTCTTCAAAAAATAGGTTCTGAATAACAGCCCTTTTCTCAAGAACCCTTCTTCAAAAACACCAGGGGTTTGGTCAAATTTTCAATGATAATTTTGTGTTTGATCCTTTATTTCCTTTTAACTTGATTCTGGTTCAATAAAAAGCTGGTACTGATCAGGCAGAGTGAAGAAAGAAATGACTGTATTTCAAAATGAGACCAGCAGACTGCGGAGTAGTAATCAGAAATAGAACATTGACAAAGGAGCGTGAAAGAGAGATCTTACTTCTAGACAGAAAAGAAGATAACTGATTGGTAGGTTTGACAGACAAGGGAGGAGATGATTGGAAGGTGAGAGAATGAAACAAGAATGAAAGAAGATGAGAATTGGCAGAAAGGATATGGGAGAAGTATTGAAGGAATGAGATGGAGTAATGGGGATTGAAGGAATAAGAGTGATTGATTGGAGGGGCAGGAGCAGGGGAGAAGGGATGGATGATGATGTTGAGAGGAGGATCAATGATGGAAGTAGATGAGATTGGAGGATGAAGCCGGAAAGGAGGGTGACAAAGAGGGAGCGGGGATCATGGAATTGGAGTAGCTGCACTCGAGCGTGCCTAATTGAAGTTGTGTGGAGTCAAAGGAGTACATAGATCAGTTATTTCAACACACCACCGTGTCTAGAAGGGAGATCAAAGAAGCTTGGAGGTCAAATTGATGACTGATGATTTTATAGCTGGTTTAATGAGTGAGTCGGCAAGATTTTCTCCGGACGTGATTAAAGTGGTTAATAGATTTCCTTCATTTTTCTTCTCATGCAGCCATTTGATGTGTATGTCAACATGTTTCAGCGCGTTGTGATGGGAGTCCAGATTGATCAAGTTGTGGAGGGCTTTATTGTTGATGTAAGCACAGTGAGTCAACTTCAGGTTGGGATTCAGATTGAGGATGAGATTTTGAAGCCAGATCTTCTCTTGAGTGGCAAGAACCAGGGACTTGAGCTCTCCTTCAGTTGAGGAGAGAGAGATCAAGGACTGTAGCTTACTGTGCCACACAACAGGGCACCCGTAGAGCATGATGATGAAGCCGGTATGACTTCTTCTGCTGATAGGATCATCTCCGCCGTTGGAGTTGCTGTAGCTCTCAATGTTTTATTTGAAGTTTGAAGACGTCAGGCGCAGGGCAAGTTCATGGGTGGTGTTGACATATCTCCAGACGTGCTTGGCTTGCTTCCAGTGGGACATTCCGGGTCAATTATTGAAGCAAGATAGGCTGGAGACGGCGTGGGAAAGATTGGGTCTGGTGCGACTGGCAATGAAGTTTAAGTAGCCTGTTTCTGAGCGGAAGATGATGTTGAGTTGTAGGAATTTGTTGTGATCATCTTTGGAGGCAGGGAATAGCTTAATATTTGGAGTCATGGGAGTGGTAATGGGTTTGGATTCACTGAGGCCAAGTTCCTGGAGGGCCGTGGCAATATGTTTGGGTTGGTGAAGGAGAAGATTGTTACCGTGCGTGATGATGTGATTTTCGAGGATTTTGGACACCTTTCCTTCATGGGAGATATTGAATTGGTCCTTGAGTTTGGACCGGAAGGAGTCAGATTTGCCCACAATCAGAAGATTGTTGACATAGACAAAGACGTACAAAGATTTGGAGTGGTTGATGAATAGGCAGGGATTGGAAACAGATGACTTAAACTTTTGGGAGTGGAGCCATTGTCTTAGGGTGTTGCACCAGCTTTTGGGAGCTTGTTTGAGGCCATAGAGAGCCTTCTTGAGTCGGAGGTATGGGAAGTTACAGTCATAGACGTCGGGTCGCACAATATATGTTTCTTCCTCCAAAGGTGCGTGCAAGAAGGCGGCTTTGATGTCCATCTGAACGGTTTTTAGTTTGTGGTGAAAGGAGTAGGCAAGAAGAGTGCGGAGAGTGGTTATGAGACCAGTGGGTGCATATGTCTTGCCGTAGTCAAGTAATTCTTGCTGTTTGAACCCCTGGAAGCACATACAAGACTTTTAGATTATCCCATTCCCGCTTGGGTTGTCTTTGAGGCGATACACCCAGGCAGTGGAGAGAGCGGATTTACCAAGGGGCAAGGAGTGGCAGCCTTCCCATACGTTGTGACTTTCAATCCCATTAGTCTTGACCTTCATTGAGTCCAACCAATGAGGTTTATTGTGAGATTTGAGGACTTTGGGATAGTTTTTGGGGACAATGCAAGCCATGAAGCCATAGCAATTTGGGGTTTTTAGATTGGTCCTATTGCGCAAGGTGTAGGAGGATGGATTGGTGAGTTGACGAGCTATCTCTCTAACGTTGGATTTGGAGGAGGAGCAATTGGAGGAGTGAGATGAAGGGGAGAGTGGACAATCATCTTGTATGGGGTGGGACGGTGGATGATTATCTTGGATTGGTTTGGGCAAGTCAGAAGTGGAGGATTCTGAACTCTGATTAGAATGGGATTGTAGAGGGGAAGAATTTGTAAGGGTGGAAGAACTTAGAAGATCAGTGAGCGTTTCATTTAGAGACAGAAGAGGATCAAAGGGAGAGTTGGAGGGATGAGGAGAGGAGGAAGAGAATGGGGTATTTTCAAAGATTTTAACGTGTTTTGAGTGGATGACCTCACCAACTTCGGGACAGAAAACTCAATAGGATTTCAGGTCCAGATCAAATCCCACCAGAATTCCCTCCAGTCCTTTTTTGGAAAACTTGGAGAGATTCTGTTGTTGGTTGAGTACAATAGCTTTCAAACTGAGAACTTTAATGAGGGACAACTTGGGAGAGGAGGATTTCCAGAGTTCAAATGGGGAGATTTTGTTGAGTTTGGAGGGAATGAGATTTAGGATGAGACAGAAGCTGGAGATGATTTTGTACCACATGATGAGAGGGATCTTCATGTCGAGCATTACCGTCCTTGCAGCTTCAATCATGGTGCGGTTGGCACGTTTGGCAATAGGATTATGTTGAGGCATGTAGGGTTCAGAGGTGGAGTGGAGGATGCCATTTTTTGAGAAGAAAGAAGACAGTTGATTGTTGAGAAATTCTCCGCCGTTGTTGGAGTGGAACTGTTTCAATTTTTTGTTAAATTGGGTGGAATGGAGTTGGATGAATTTAATTATCTTGCTTTTGGCGTTGGATTCAAATTTAATGGGTAGGCAGGTCTCCAATTGAGAGAAGCTGTTGGTGAGAACAAGGAAGAATCTGTTTCCAGATTTGGATGGAGGAGATATTGGACCACAGAGGTTGGCGTGGATTTTGTCAAAGCTGGCCTTGCTTTTGGGAAAGATTCCTTTAAAGGGAGTTCTGTGGATATTTCCTCAAGCGCACGAGATGCAGTCAAGATTGTCCCATTTTAACTTTGGGAATTCTCTAGCAATTAGCTTGACCAAATTGGAGTGGGAATGGCCAAATCACTTGTGGAGGGTAGAAAAGGAAGTGAAGGAGTGAGCAGTGGGAGTGATTGGATGGGTGGATTCCTTGATGAACATGAGGTTTTCCTCGATGTATCCTTCTAGGATGGTCTTGGAGTTGAAGGTAATCACAAACTTGTTGGCCATTGTGAGCTGCAGGGAACATCCTCCAAGAATGAGTTGGCCCAAGGAGATCAGGTTCATGGCTATGTTGGGAACAAAGAGGGAATTTTTGAGGTTGAGTTCTGAGTGAGAGGTGATAAGGGTTGCAGTCCCTTGTCCCAAAGCGGTTATCAAGGAGCCAAGCTTGCCAGTTTGGATGACGGTGTTGTCTTCCTTGAGGTTTTTGAAAAATCAGGGATGGTTGAACATACTCTGAGAGGCGCCTGAGTTGAGCATTATCTGATTTTGGTCAAGATGGTGTGAATAGGACATGGCAAAGGTGAAGGCAAGTTGAGCGGAAGCAGTAGTATTGGTGTTAGAGGGATTAGCTTTAGCGGAGGGAGCAGATTGAGTCAAGGGATTAGGTCTCAGGTGGAGAAATAACCAGAAACATTGCTACTTAGGATGGTTGGCTTGTGGGTTGTGCCAGTTTGCCTTGCATCTTAGGAGGTTTTGTTGCATGGTCACGGCGGAGGCTTGAGATCCTGAGGCACTTGTGCTTCACTTGATTGAGATGTCTTAGGATCAAATCTCCATCAATCTTCCTTTCTCCTAGAGAGTGAGTTATTGTGGTTTTCAAATGTTCCAATTGCGGAGGGAATTTGTATAGAAGAAGTTAGGCTACAATGTCAACGTCCATCTTGATGCCGATTTTGGAGATTTGCATCAGGCATGACTTAGCTTCAGTTATGAACTTCTCAATGTTTCTGGGGTCAAACTGGAGATTGAGGAAGTTGAAGAAGACCCTGGATCAATTGGCGGTCTGGGAAGAGGCAAAGAATTCATTTATTGAGTTCCACAGATCAATGCCGTTGAAGAGATGGTGCTCTTTCACGCAATTTACATAGGTCTTGTTATACAGCTTGGCCAAAATGTATCCAACTATCTCAAGGTTGACGTCAACCGGACATTTTTCTGGTTTGGTTGATGAGAGCCATTGAGCGATTCCTTTGAGAGAGAAGATTGTGAGGATTTTTGACCGCCATAGGGAGAAGTTGCTTTTGGTAAGGTTAGGTATGGAGTCCGTCAAGGTTTTAAGTAGAGAGGAGTTAGAATCTGCTGGTCCTGGACTGTTCATTTTGTTGCCGGGTTGGTTGAGTTGGTGAGCCTTTGGCTTTTAACCGTGAAGAAAGAAATGACTGTATTTCAAAATGAGACCAGCAGACTGCGGAGTAGTAATCAGGAATAGAACATTGACAAAGGAGCGTGAAAGAGAGATCTTACTTCTAGACAGAAAAGAAGATAACTGATTGGTAGGTTTGACGGAAAAGGGAGGAGATGATTGGAAGGCAAGAGAATGAAACAAGAATGAGAGTTTTTATTGCTGGTTGATGAGAATTGAGATATACTTGGCTGCATGAGCCCCTACTTCTGTTGGTGCATGTGTGTGTGTTTTATGGTTGGAATGGTGGCAAACTGAGTATCAGAGTGCTTGAGAGGACACTTCAGAGGGTTTATCTGGTGGTGAAAGTTCCAGAAAAGTCATTTGTACTGAGTTGTTATTGCTGGTTGGTGAGAATTGAGATATACTTGGCTGCATGAGCCCCTACTTCTGTTGGTGCGTGTGTGTGTGTTATATGGTTGGAATGGTGGCAAAATGAGTATCAGAGTGCTTTAGAGGACGCTTCAGAGGCCTTATCTGGTGGTTAAGGCTCCATAAAAGTAGTGTAACTTGTTTTCATAGTTCTGGTTGTAGTGTAACATTGGTACTGATATGGTTTAAGTCCTGCTGGTATGGGGTATGTTGTTTTGTTGTGTGGTTATTTTAAGCATAATCTTCTTTCATTATATATTCATTTAAGAATTTTTATCAATCCATGTGACATAATCCAGTCTGTGCCAGGTGTTGGTTTTTTTTTGTGACAGGTGTTGATATGGTTGAAGGGGGTTATCTGGTGATTGATTTGGTTCTTCAGGTTGGTTTGAGTTTAGAGTATAGTTTATGAGGGGTTTGGGATTTTTTTTGACTTTAATTTGATAAAAGAATAATAATTAATAAGATAAAATGAGTCCGATGGCTGCAGGACAGGTTTGGTTTACCACATCCCCCTCCAGACTTAATGCTGTCCACAGCATTTCCACATATAGACATCAGACTCCTCCTCCTTTTTCCTCCTTTTAATGTTTGGCTTAATAATTTTGATTAATTTTTTTATCATTATTCTTTCCTAGTTCATTAATCTTTCAGATATAGTCAAAGTAGTGGGATCAAAAGATCCAAAAAAATTCCTATGTGCTCCAGTTGTTCCTGTCAAAATCTTGATGGTTTATTTCCAAGTTATATCTTCTTCATTCATCTTGTTGTAATCCTTGTAGCAATTCAAAACTTCTAAATAATCTTATTTCTTCTTCCTAGGTTTTTCAATTATAGTTGGTTTCATTTGGGAAAAGACATGTCTCTTTATATATCTTGTGTATGGTTATTCATTCTCTTTCATTAATTTTTCTTGTTTCTGTCTTGATCTTCCCTACCCTATGCTCTTTTATGTGTCTGGCTGGGTAAGTACAGATTATATTTACTCTTTTTTTGTTTTTCTTCTTTTCCCTTCTCCATATTTTTTGTATGGTCCTTCCTGGATAAAGACAGACTTTTATTTTTTTCTGGTTTAAACTGATCATCCATTACTCTATATTTACCCTGTTTTCATCCATTCAAACTTGATAGATAAATTTTCCTCAGATGCCTATTATAATGTCTTCATTCTTGATTTTCTGGCCAAAGACTAATTTTTCTATCTTTCCTTGCTACCTTGATACTTCTTGAATCTTGAATTGGATCCAATTTGGATTTAAGCTATTTTTGATATATTCAGGCCCTTCTTTCTTCATAGCATTTCTTGATTGCTTGGTCCCAAGACTTGCATACTGATCATCAAATCCTTAGTAAAGGATAACTTTTTTCTCATTTAAAATTTTTTTGTCTAGTTTAGTTTAGTTTATTTTAGGAATTTTTAAGGTCTTACCAAGGAACTGACTCCCTCTTGATAATTCAAAAATTATAAACTAGCTAGGATCATGTTCTGGGATCTTATGTCAAAGGAAACCTAACTTTTTGAGTTACTTGTCTTGATCCTGTTCCCCTTCTTCCTCAGCTGAACTTAAATTGCCTTCTTCTTCCTCTTTAGGAGTTCCCTTGCTGTAAAGTTTCTTTACCTGGCTTTCTGCAAACCTCCTTGAGAGTTTTGCACCATCCAGTTCTTCCAGTATATAGGGTCCTTCATTAATTTGTTTTACTACCCTGTAGGGTCCATTCTATCTATTCTTGAAGAGTAGCCCCCACTGGGATTCCAGAGTTCTGTTGTATACCAATACCAAGTCTCCTTGCTTTGAAGGTTCCCTTATTCTATGAGCTAGCCTTCTATCCCAGTATTTAATTGACAGTTCCCTTGATTGTTGCAGTTTTGTCTTAGATTTTTGGATTTTCTCTTCCTTCCTAGCCAGTTGCTCTGCCCTTGCCTCCAAGAGATCCAAGGTAGTTTGTAATTGGTCCCAGTCAATTCCAAGGTAGGTTTCCATTTCCAGATCAATTGGGAGTACTGCTGGTTGGCCATATTGCAGTTCAAATGGGGAGAATCCTGTTTTCCTCTTGGTGGAGATCCTGTCAGTAAAATTTACCAATGGGAGGTACTCTTTCCACTTGGAGCCATTTTCCCCACACATTTAACCAATGCATCTTTAATTTCTTTGTGTCCTCTTTCTATCATTCTCTGAGCCTCTGGATAATATGGGGTTACTATTCTGAGCTTAGTACCAACTTTCCTCATTGCCAACTGGAGCTCTTTCTTTAATTCTCCCCCTCCATCCACTGTTACTTCCTTGGGGATCCTGTACCTGTATATCCATTCAGAAACAAACCAAGTAGCTATGCTCCTTGAATTCAGGCTTGTAAGTCCCACAGTTTCTGCCCAACCTGAGAAGTCATCTCTGGCCACCACCAAGTATTTCCACTTTCCTGCCTTCACATGGACTGCATCCATCCCCACTCTTTGGAACAGGGTATTTGATATAGAAGCTTTTCCCTCTTCTTTTTTCTGGAGCTTGCTTCTTTTTTGACATTCTTCAAAGGATTGAACCCATTTACTAATACTTTTCTTCATTCCTTCTCACCAAAATCTGAGTTTGACCCTCCTATACATTTCTCCAATTCCCCTGTGTCCCATGTCTTCATGCAGGTTTCTTAGTATTTTCTTTATTTCTTCTTCTGAAGAGACCACAAGCTGGGGACCCCAGATCCCTCTTCTTTTCAGTTTTCCCTCCTCCAGGTAGAAGTTTGGTGACCTTCTTTTGATTTTCTGGAATTCCTTGTCAGTGATGTCTTCAGCCCTTTTCAAAGTCCCTAGAAACTCCTTCATGTTTTTCCAGAACCCTTTTTGGACCGAGTTTAAATTCTGTTCTTCAATAATATTTACTTGCTTTATACCTAGCCCTGGGTGTGGGGTAATCCATTCTTCATCTTCATAAAAGTCATTGTGACTCTCTTCTGGGTCTTCTGGTCTTCTAGATAGGCTTTCAGGCATTGTGAAAGTCTTCCGTGGTCTATGGACCAGTTCAAAGGAGAATAGCTGGATAAATACAACCCGTCTGGTCATGGGGGCACTGGGTAGGCTAGGGGTGTTAATCATTTCTATGAGGGATTTGGAATCCACTTGAAGTTCAAAGTGCTGGCCCCATAAAGTTGTTTGGAGCTTTTTGAGTATTTTGGAAACCCCACATAATTCCAGCTTGGACTGGGAGTACTTTTTTTCTGTTTTTGAGAATCCAACTGATTTGTAATAGACTGGCCTTGGCCTCCTATCTTGTTCTTCCTGCATTAGTAATGCCCCAGCTGCTAAGTAAGTTGAATCTACTGCTAGTATAATTTTCCCAGCCCCTGCTTCATAGTCAAGGCTTTTGAGCACTATATCTTCTCCCACTATTTTCTTGAGAAGGACAAAGGCCTCCTAACTAGTTGCATCCCACTTAAATTCCACATCTTTCCAAGTCAATCTCCTGATGGGTGCTGATGGAGAAGAGTAATTCTTGATTAAAATCCTGACATAGGAACAAAGTCCCAAAAAGCCCCTTTCTTCTTTCTTTCTCCTTGGTTCAGGCCAGCTTTGAATCTTGTTTACTTTCTGTTCTGCTACCTTCCTCCCTTCTTGAGATACCACATGCCCCACTATGTTTGGTGCAGGGACACAGCAGGAGAACATCTCCCCTTAGATGGTGAGTCCAGCCTCCTCAATCCTGAATAGTACCCTTTCCAAGGTTATGGCATACTCCCAGATAAAACTCCTTATTTTGGGGTTTTCTTCTAGAGTTTCTTGTTGATATCTTGATCTGAGGCCCTTGATCCCTCCATCATCTATGAATATTCCAACATGTTCTGGTATTTCTTCTTGGAGAATCCAGGTCATTTGAGCTTGGTAAACTGCTACTGAGTTGGTGCCCCCTGAGGTAGTCTGGTGAGCTGTAATATTCCCAAGGTAGTCATTGGTCTTGAGGTTTTGTCTAGTTATCTTTCATCATATCCTCCCATGAAATCTCTAAGCACATAGCAGGCCCTCCCAGAGAAGGATTCTACAAATTCTTCTATCTTTGGTGGAAACCCAGCATCCTTGATGGTAACTTTGTTCAATGGTTGGAGGTCATGCATTATCCTGAGTTTTCCATTTGATTTTGCTACAGGGAAGACTGGGCTGGAGTAGCTGGAGGTGGATTGTTCATAAAGTCCAGAGCTGATCCTTTTCCTTACTAGTTCTGTAAAGGCTTGTCTGAAAGCTTGGGGTATTTGGATGGGTCTCTTCTGCCAAGGTTCATGGGGTATGGTGGGTATTTTGTAAGGGAGTCCATAAGAGTGTTTTAACCATCCCCTTTCTTCTTCTGTGAAAGCAATAGCCTTTTATCTCAAGGTCATTACATGTTGAAGAAGTTTTATTTCTTCTGATTTGAGCCATCCTCCTGGTCCTAGGTTGATCATCTTCAATCTTTCCAGAGTTATCCTAGGTGTTGGCTTGAATTCCAGGGGGTATGGTGTCAGGGGCGTTTGGTAAGGGTCCCTGGACAGAGGTGTTCTTTGGAGTGGGAGGGATGGGCTGGTTGACTGATCTAACTTTCTTTTCTACAGATTTTTATTTGACTGCCATGGCCTGGAGGTCCATGGTGGGCTGTTGGCGGTTTTCTAAGAGGTTTTTATTTATTTATTTATTCTTTCTAAAAATTTATTTATTATTATCATTATTATTATCATTATTATTATCATTTTATTATTTTGGTTATTATTCAATTAATCACTTTTTCTTGGTTATCACTCCCTTCTCCTTTGTTTTTTTTTTTTTTTTTGGAACGCATCTGGGCTTGTCTGCAGTTTTAGGTCTTGCAGGGAAACTGGTAAATATTAGTTTAAAGAAAGGATGGGTCTTGAGAGCTAATCTGCAGTTTTAGGTCATGCAGGGGACCCAGATGCAACCTTGAGATAGGAAACAAATCCTAAATGACTTCTGTAGTTTTAGGTGTTGCAGAGGACCTTTGTGAGCGCTTGATCAAACAGAAATGCATTTGGCAAACTCTGCAGTTTCAAGTCTTGCAGGGGACCTGCATGGTCACGCAATCAAATAGGACAGGAGGGTTGTTGCACTTAGCGGCTGTTTTGTTGATTGAGTTTGAGGTTGTGCCTAGGCCTTCATGGTGATTGAAGCAGAGGCAGGTGATGACTTGATCCTTTGTTTTGAACTTGGAGTCCGATTTGGACTCTGATAAGATTGGTTGGGGGCGGTAGTGGTATTGATAAGGCCTCCTGGGGCTGGTGGCTTTGTGTGCCCTGACTGCTGGCGCTGGCAAGTGGTGGATTGCACTGGTGATTGGTGGAGCAATGTCTCCTCAATTTTTGAGTTTAAAAGGGGAGGGGGGGTTGGAAATGGCATCCCTCCCTCCTCCTTCATCAAAGAAAAAATTTTTTTTGCCATTTTCCTAAGCCCTGAGCATGCCAAGTCCCCCTTCCAACATAATAATCTACCTGTGGCTCCCTGGGGCCCTTCTTCCAAGTGCTCCTTCCCCCATCCCGGAACCGCGACTCAATTTGGAACCTCCGGCACTATTTTCAAGATTGTTTGGGTGGCCCGGCCAACCAACCAATGATCATCCCGTCAAGACAGCTATTCCAGTTGATAATACCCACAACAATGGCCAAGAGGCCAACCCCAATCATTCTTCCCCTATTGGTCCACTTGTTTTGCTTGTTCCTTCCTTCTTAGCTATCTATACTAACTTTCCGTTTTTTTTTTGATAATCATTTGCATTGCATTGGTCAAACCTCCCAGCCCAACCTTCAATGACCAGCCATGCTTGCCCTTTGAAGGGGAGCCGTTGGTGGTTTTCCCCAACCTTGCTTGCTCCGCGGCCATATTTCTTTGATGCTGCACCAGGAACATCAGGTCTGGAGGGTTGGAGCTGGAAGACCTATATTCCTGTTTGTATGATGCCAAGCGCATGCTTGCGCTTTTTGGTCCAAGGTGAGTTTTTTTCTTATTATTATTTTATTATTATTTCTTTTTTTGGTTCAAAGTGATGAGGAGCAATGCTGTTGAATCTATGGTGCATCTCTCTTTTTTTTTTATGCCCACATTTGAAGGCAGCAATTTGCAAAAAAAAAACGGCAATTGTTATTGCCTCAATCACAGGGAAACGTGGGTCAGAGGGAGAAGCTGTTAAAGATTGCAACAATTGGCGCAATTGATTGGGTTGTAGATGATCAAAAGTTGCTTGGGAGGTTGATCAATTGATTGCAAGATTGACCCTCCCCTTTGAGTGGTGCACGGCCATTGGCGTTGTTTTCAATCCAATTCGGCCCCTTTTTTTTCTATTTTGACTCTTTGCTTTATTTTGACAAGGAAACTGTTATTGATGGTTGTCATTGCCTTTCCTGCCCAAAAATTGCTTGCAAGTTTGGCCAGCCGGTTTCTTCCTCTTTTTTTTTGGGGGGGGGGGGCAAGGTGCTGGCCATTTGCAATAACACCCTGACCATTTGCTATGCCGGTTGTTATCACGGCTGTCTTTGTCTTTTTTAGTTTTAGTTTTTTTTGATTTGGTTGAATGCAATGAAAAAAACTTGAATCTTGCCCTTGATGTCAGCCAGATATAAGTATACATATATATATATATTTTGAAGGAAAAAAACTGGCAAGTATATATTTTCTTGCTGTGGATTGCAGAGGAATTTGCTAGTAACTATTTTTTTAGGATTTTGCTGTATATATGCTTTTTTGTTTTTTGTTTTATTTTTTATTTTTTTTTGTGATTTTATCATTTTTTTTGGTGCTTTGATCATAGGGGAAAGAATTCTGATTTTGAAAAAGTGGTGAGTATATATATATATATATATATTGGAGGTACCAACAATATCACTGATACCCCGTTTTTTTATTTTATAGGATTTTTTATGGGATTTTTTGCTTTTATTTTGTGATCTTGATGGTTTTTCTATGATTGATGATAGGAGAAAGATTTGATCCTAAAAAAAAGTGGTTAGTATATTCTTCTTTTTTTTGAAATAAAAAAGAGTAACAGAGATCACTGATACCTCTTTTTTTTTTCTTTTTCAGTATATAGATATTTATTCTTCTTGTGGAAATGAAATCAGCTTTAATGTGAAAAACTTACAATGAATATTACAGTGGTGGTACTCCCCACCTTTTCCCTCATCTCACCAAAGGAAACCAGAGGCTTAATTCTTCATCAATTAATCAAGTAGGGAGAAGGACTTACTCCTCTAGATACCCTGACCACCTGATATGGTCTGGTATCACCTTGTACATTACAATTAAGCATTTCATCCAGTCTTTGGCCCATTCTTCACCATAGTACAAGCTGTACCTGATGACCCAAGGAACCTTTCCATAATGGGATGGCCAATCCCCATCAATCAGAAGAACATATATATTGAGTAACCCCACAAATTCAGAGTTGTCCAAGCCTGCTCCAGGTAACTCCTCCCAGTTTTCTCCCTCCATGTCTTCCAGGTTGGTCTAGAATCCTCCAAATAATCTTTGGAAATTCTCATGGTTCTCTTCAGCTTCCATTTTATCAAGGAGATCATTCCAAGTCCTTTCAATTGGTTCTTCTGCAGAGATTGATGGGGTGAGAATATTATTTTCCCAAGGATCTGGTAAGCCTTCCAAGTTTATTTCAGGTATATCCTGTCCACTTGTCCAATCTTCTTCATGGTATCCTTTGGCCTCTAGGTTTTCTGCAATTCTATTCATACCCATTGGTCTTTTTGGTGGTTTCACCTGCCATCCTTCTTGATTTGGTGAGAAGATTGGGATGCAT
Source organism: Puccinia polysora (assembly GCA_025617555.3). Taxonomy (NCBI): domain Eukaryota; kingdom Fungi; phylum Basidiomycota; class Pucciniomycetes; order Pucciniales; family Pucciniaceae; genus Puccinia; species Puccinia polysora. The sequence continues at coordinate 26,299 of CM062625.1, forward strand.
AACCTCTCCCCTTCTGCTATTTCATAGCTTAGGACTTCTCCTTAATGTTTGGATAATTCCAGCCTGAATTTATGATCCACCAAGAAGGGTTTTCCCAGCACTGTATGCATTGATCCTTCAAGTGAGCAGATTTGGGTTCCCCAGGAGTTATCTCAAACATTGTTTGTTCAGCCAAACCAATTAGTGTAGTTGAGTGGCCTCCAATTCCTGTAACCCTCATGAATAATTCCCTGGACACCAAGCCTGCCTGGATTGCCACATGTTCAGGTATGAAATTTAATTCAGCACCAGTATCTACCAGGGCCTTTATCTTCTTCCCTTTGATCAAAATGTCTATGAATCCCAATGGGCAGGCATAAGTTAGATTGTTGCCAATGGAACATGGGTATTCTTTATCAGAATATTCTTCAAAATGGTTTTGACATCCATTAGTTCTCCTATTGTTTTTTCTGGCTGATGATTAAGAGACTTTCAAATCCAAGGTTCCTTCAGGGGTCATATCTTTTAGATGCTGGAAGAATTTTGGTGCAACTGAAAGGAGCTTCTCCAAGGTAAGGTTAAAGCTTTGTTTTGATATTTTCTTCTTCAGGCTTTCTTCAATCTTGGTTCCTCCTTCAGTATATACTGGTTCTGAACTTTCCTTGTTCACTTCCACAGGTTCAGTTTCAGGTTTTTTCACATGTTCTTCTGGGGGGTCTTCTTCTTCATCTGAGTCCTGGCCATCCTCCTCAACCCATGCTCCCGGATAAATTACTCTTCTTTTCCTGAACCCAACCTCCTTGACTGGTGCCAAAGGTTCATTTTCTGGCTCTGGGGTGTCTTGGTTTACTGGCTTGGGATTTCCCTGGGACTTGTCAGCCAATCTCTGGGACTTCCTCATTCCCCATTGGACTTGATATTCCTTCAAATTTACTTCTGGTGGTGTCCAAGCTTCCCAATTTACAATCTACAAGAATGCTGCAACATTGGATGGTTCCTCCTTCTTCTGGGGTTCTTCAACCTTAAGGCTTTTTTGGTTTTCTGAGAACTTCTTCACTTTGTCTCTGGCTGTTTCCTGGCTACTCAGTGGTTCTGGTTCCCCATTTGGAAAGAAGAAACTGGATCCTTGCTTGAACACTTTCCTTTTCTTGAGGTCCTCCGAGAGATCTGGACAGGTGAACTGGGTATGGAACTCATCCTTGCAGTAGTTTAATCTGACTGGCCATCTGGATCCTGCATTGGTAACTGGGGGTCTGAAGTTTGGTGCCATTCCTTGGTTGCTCCTTTCAAGATGTGGTGGTGCCTGCTTCTGATTTAAAGCCATGGCAAGCTTGGTGATTTCTTCTTTCATTTTTAAGAGTTCATCCATTCCTGCTTGCTGAAACTTGACTTCTTTCTTGATTTCCACTGGGTTCTTGATGATAGGTCTAGGTGCTTCTTCTTCATCCACATCCCATAATTAAAAAATCATTTCCACAAATTCCTTCAAGGTTTCCAGGTCAGGGGGAAGGTATCTTCCATCCCTTGCAATCTTGATTCTACCTGCATGGACCAATTCTCTGTTAACCTCCCTCCTAAGATCAGTGGAAAATGCTTTCCATAGGTTCTCTCCACTTTCCCAGTTGGTGTTTTCATACCCCATCCTAATGAAATAAAGTAAAATCTCCTCATAATTACCAATAAACTTTTGGAAGTCCTTTTTGGTCTTGATTCCTCCCTGATCTTGAATAAGTCTGAGCAATCAAGGTATTGATTCCTCATTCAACCTTCTAAGGGGGGTATCTGTGCCCCATTTCCTCTTCAACTACTTCTTCAAAAGGTCCCAGTCTCCAAATTCATGTCCTTCCATATCCTCAATAGATTCCCTAATCTTTCTGTCTTGGACTAGAAAGGGTAATTGCAGAGCTATATCTATTCCTCCTGCCTTCTGAATTCTAGCCATTTTCTCAATTCTTTTAATGAACTGTTCCACCTCTGTTCCATAAAATTCAATATCTACCTCCTTTCAATCTAATAATAATCCATTTTGTTCATCATTCTTGATTATTGAATTATCCTGGGCTGGACCTCTGGCTTGGATTCTTTCAGTGTACTGGCTCCTTATTGCTTCTCTTCTTTCCTCTCTAGGTTGAGAAAATATTTTTATTCCTGGACTAATGGAGGGGGTTTCTGATTCTTCCATGGTCCTTGTTTGCATGCTTCCAAATGGTGATCTTGGGGTGGAGGTCTGAAATCTGGTTCTTTTTTGAGTATAAGGGGTTTCTGGGATGCCTTGTGCTGTTCTTTCTTCAAGGATTTGGTTTAGGACTTTGGAAATATTGGCAAGATTCTCTCTCATTTCTGATGCCATGTCTTGCTGATTCTAAATTCTCTCCTGGTCTTCCTCTGGTTTTTTTTGGGGTCCACTGGGTAGTTTTGGTTTGTCTTTCAGTTCTTGCTCCATCCTGGTTATTGAGGAAAGTTCTCCTTGGTTATTATCTTCAAAAACTTTAAGTTGGTACTTGAGGTCCTTTAATATCTGGTGAATATCTCTTCCTTTATTTTTCCAAATTTGTGGTAGGTTAAAGGAGCTAATTCTCCAAAAATATCTTATATTATAGGTAATAACTAATCATTCCAAAGGAAATTGGCCACTGTTGGGACACCAATTGTAGAGACTCAAAGGCATAATGGGATTATTTAGAAAAAAGCTTTCTGGCAGTCACTAGAAGGGGAATTTAGTTTACTACAACTCTTTTGTAGATAGAGGTAAGCTAAGGTGGTTTTTAATTGCCTGCCCTTCTGAACTATAATAAGTCTGCACAATAATTTTTTTAATTAGTGGCTGGTTTCTTTGAGACTTAAAATAGGTCTCTAATCAGACCTAGATTATTTATTAATAGAGATTTTTAGGAATTTCAAGAATATTCCATGTTGGATTGGATTATTGGCAAGCTTCCACCAATTAATAATCAAGAATTTTTGACTTTTTCTGAATATTTTTCCAATTCCAAATAAAGGATTTAAGGGTTGACTAAAAAGTGTTTAACCAGTAGGAGGACCCAAATGGGAGTTTTCCCACAGGGAGCTGGGCGGAAAAAAAGCTTTGTTTGTTGTTCTGTTGTTCTCTTCCTCTTTTATGAATTTACTAATCAAAATAAGGGGTTTTCCCTCTTGAGAAAATAGGTGCTGAATAACAGGCCTTTTCTCAAGAACCCTTCTTCAAAAACACCAGGGGTTTGGTCAAATTTTCAATAATAATTTTGTGTTTAATCCATTATTTACTTTTAACTTGATTCTGGTGCAATAACAAGCTGGTACTGATCAGGCAGAGGCCATAGATCTTAGGGATCATATATCATGGGTGGGGGCTGATGCCATACTCTTGGGCTGATACCATGCTAGACAACTTGGATAGGGCAAAAGAGCCCTCCTTAAATGGACAAATAATTCCTCAGGGGATGCTCAGGGCTCCCTTGAGTGCGTTTAGGAGCCTCTCTCTGCACTTTTGAAGCACAGGAGGCTACAGTTACATGAGAAAAATCATTCTGGTGAGAAAATGTGTAAATCAGACTGAGAGATAACTGTATTTTTTAGTTTAATTTTTGATATTCAGGCTAAGATATGAGATAAGAGATAAGAATGGTGTGATATGGAAGCTTCTGAGTGCTTATATTTTATAAAAAATTTATGCAGAATTTCCCTGCAGCTTGAGTTAATTTTGCTGGTTGGGAAAAGCATGAAACATGCTTGGCAGCTGCAAGCCCTCTTTGGTAGCTTGAATGGTGTGACCTGCATGGGTTTGGTGCTGAAAATTCATGTTCTTGATGTTTCTTAGGACGCGTCTGAGCCCTTATCATGTATAAAATGTTGCAGGAACTATCTTCATGCTGTTTCAATGGAATTAGTTGTAGATATATGAGGTTTGCTGTTTTACTGCATTCCCCCTTGGGTAGCTTGAGAGTGTGGCTTGTAGGTGCTGTGTGGTTGATATGGTGGCAAACTGAGCATCAGAGTGCTTGAGAGGACTCTTCAGAGCCCTTATCTGGTGGTGAAAGTTCCAGAAAAGGCATGTGCACTGAGTTTTTATTGCTGGTTGATGAGAATTGAGATATACTTGGCTGCATGAGCCCCTACTTCTGTTGGTGCATGTGTGTGTGTTTTATGGTTGGAATGGTGGCAAACTGAGTATCAGAGTGCTTGAGAGGACACTTCAGAGGGCTTATCTGGTGGTGAAAGTTCCAGAAAAGTCATTTGTACTGAGTTGTTATTGCTGGTTGGTGAGAATTGAGATATACTTGGCTGCATGAGCCCCTACTTCTTTTGGTGCGTGTGTGTGTGTTATATGGTTGGAATGGTGGCAAAATGAGTATCAGAGTGCTTGAGAGGACGCTTCAGAGGCCTTATCTGGTGGTTAAGGCTCCATAAAAGTAGTGTAACTTGTTTTCATAGTTCTGGTTGTAGTGTAACATTGGTACTGATATGGTTTAAGTCCTGCTGGTATGGGGTATGTTGTTTTGTTGTGTGGTTATTTTAAGCACAATCTTTTTTGATTATATATTCATTTAAGAATTTTTATTAATCCATGTGACATAATCCAGTCTGTGCCAGGTTTTGGGTTGTTTTTGTGACAGGTGTTGATATGGTTGAAGGGGGTTATCTGGTGATTGATTTGGATTTTCAGGTTGGTTTGAGTTTAGAGTATAGTTTATGAGGGGTTTGGAATTTATTTCTTGACTTTAATTTGATAAAAGAATAATAATTAGCAAGATAAAATGAGTCTGATGGCTATAGGACAGGTTTGGTTACCACATTGTTGGAAGGAGGATTGGAGGATTGGTGAAGTATGGTGTAGGAAGGTAGAGCTAGAAGTGTGAGAGAGACAGTGAAGAGATGAGAGAGGAATGGGTTTTTTTTGGAGATCAATGAGGGAGGTAGGAGATCAATAAGTGGTTGGTAGGAAAAGAGAGGTGATGATTAAATAGGGAATAGGAGTGAGAACAAGTAGGAAGGATGAGGAGGAAGGAACAGGTGGTTTTGACAGACAGAACAGGAGTGACAAAAGGGAAAACAGAAAATAATAGGACTAGATTGCATGACATCCATCAGAGATGGATTTCATGAGAGCTGTGAGGAAATGAGGTGAGATGTGAAATCCTTTGAGACAAAGGCATCCATGAGACTCAGAGTGAAAGTGAGTGTGTTGGCAAAAGAAGACAACTGTCAGCAGGACATTTTGAGGGAAATTTCAACACTATGCATTTCAAAAAAAATTTCCAGGATTTTTTTAAATCTTGTCCACTCTTTTCTTATTTCTGTCCTAAGTTTTTTTTTCCTATTTTATCTCCATTTTTTCCTGAGTTCTTTTTTTTGTCCCAAATTTTATCAAATGCAGTTTTTCATTCAGAATTTACTGTCCAATTTTTTCTTTCACTTGTCCTAAGTTTTCAAGTAATTTATCCTCATTTTAATTTTGGCAGAAAAAATTTTTTCAACACAAAATCCACTTGCAAAAATTTGTAAAAAAAAATATTCAGATTTGGAAAGAATAAATTTTGAAGCTTTCAAACTGAAATAAGAGTCACCAAATAATTTTATTTTAGAAATAAATAAATTAGGATAAAATTAATTACAAAAAAAATAGAAAGAAAATAATACTGACTTTTCATTTTGGGATCTGGGTTGTAAGCTTAGCCTTTCTTATTAAGTACTTCAGTACAAGTATTTTATTTTTTTAGGATATAACGGCCGTAGTGTGTGGTGTGATTGATTTATAGATTTAGAATTCAATTTTTTAAAAAAAAGCCACGCACCCAGAGTTTCTAGGATAGGATGGATTTGAGAAACTTGCTACAAGAAGTTCTTTTGGCTGAACTTGGTTCCTCCTACCCAATCTGCACCCCTCATGCCTTATTGGTCTCACTTCCCACCTGGAAGGATATCAATTATTAAAACTTTGCCTCAATCAAGTACTTGGAAATCTCCAAGCTTTTTATCCTTTTTTCAATCACTTGGCCTCTTCTCTGGTTTGAGAAAAACCTGGACAGGAAAACCAAAACAGGTGAAATGTTACAGGTAATCCTGTGATATTGTTATTACCCTTGTGTTACTGGTTTTTTCCCAGTGGTTTCCTACTTTTTCAGAAGTGGGCCAATCCAGACATGTGTGTAAAAAATTCAGGACAGTCTTTTTGAAATGCATAGTAAGAGAGCACAAAATCCTTTCAAAAGAATCTTATGGAAATTCCAAAGATTTTTAATCCCCACAAGGTCTCCAAAAGCCAAGCCAAGATCAATGGCTTTTCAAAGGGCAGAAGCACTGATAAAACTAGTTTAATAAATTTTTTCTTCTCCATGTTTTAGGTTACATCTTTTGTTGATCAAATATTTTTTCTGGTTTTTCCAGATGGAAATAAAACCAATACAAAAAAAAGCTTGCATACTTCATTGCTGATGACAACCTACCTTTTTAAATTGTGGAGAAAGCATCATTTTTAAATCTTCTCACTTTAATAAACTCTCAGGCAGCACCAATCATACCAAAATGAAAGGAAATTTTGAATCACTTCCATGATTTAAATGCATCCAATTTTGAACATTTCAATAATTATTTTTTAGGTGTATTGGCTGTTGCTTTTAACACCAAAGCCCAGACACTCCCAAACTCAATTGAATTTTTTGGGAATTACTGCCCATCTCCATGAAACCAATAGGAAATTGACAAAAGTAGCCATTGGAATTCCAACTACATTTGGTAAGCCTATCTGTTTCATCCCTTATACTGTTTTATCTCTCTAAAAATTTATTCTCAATCAATTCAATTTTTTAGGATTCCACACTGGTTAAAATATTGCAGAGATATTTTGTGCTGCCCTGCAAAAGGTGGGCTTGCTTTAACAACTCTTGGTCATCACTTCCAACAAAACTTCAAGCAATCTTACCATGGCCAAGAAAATATTCAAGATAACCAATCTGAAGTTTTATTATGAGAATGGCCTTTTAGACCGCATGGCACATACAATCAACCTTGCTGCCAAAGATGGTCTCAAGGTGTTTGGTTCTGGATTCAACTTGGACCCCAACAGCACTCTTGATGTTTAATTCAATGCACTTTCAATTTCAAACCTTGCTGATCCACCAGATGGGGCCAGTTTTAATCTTAGCAATTTCCTTCAAAGGATCCATGGCCTGTCCACCTGGGTTTGGTCCTCTCCTCACCATCAAGAAAATTTTCCAGCATTTATTAAGATCTGCAATATGGCCAATCTTTCAATGAAGTTGGCAAGTATGTTGATACTAGATGTCAAGACACATTGGAATTCAACCTAAGCTATGTTGAAAAGATCACATGAGATCAATAATTCCTGCAATCTTGTTTTCAAGTAACCAGAAACCCTCAAATAAAATATCAACAGGATTGAATGGGAGAAATTTGAACAGATGATAAGCTTTCTTGAGCCACTCAAAAACACTACCAAACTGCTCTGCTCCAACCAGAACCCCACTCTAAGCTATTCCCTACCAATTTTCATTTCTCTGGCATGTAATATCATCCAAATCAAATCAGATTGCAACCCTTCTCAGCTTGTCCCCGTGACAAGAAATATGATCAAAAATTGGAAGAAGTATTTATTCTACTCTTTGGCAAAGATAGCTCCATTATGTACCATGATAATTGACCCCCAAATCAAGATATCATGATTTTCAAATCATCAAAGAATGATCCTTGAGTATCTGAACATCAACACAAATCCTTCCAAAATCATTACCATATTTAGGACTGAAGAACTAAAGCTAAAATCCATTCAGACTTCTTTTGGACTCTCATAAACAATCCTGCATAAGTAAAAAATAAAAGGTTCAAAGTAAATTGAAGAGTAAGGTTTTTAAACCTTCTAGGAGCAAAGGATACATTTACTCAGAGTCTCTCCATACCTATCTGAGGTTTAAGAGCCACAAAAAGCTGATGTGTCTCTTTATTGGAGTTCTTGAGTATCAGTGTACCCTAAAATTTCCAGGTTGGCTCAGAAATTTCTAGCCATTCCTGCCTTAAGTTCCCCATAAGAACAGATTTCCTCTAAATCCAAGGCTATCGTTGGGCCTCAATGTGCTTCCTTAGAATGTGATTCTATTCAGTAGCTATTATGTTTAAAAGATTGGTATTGAAGTTTTGGAAAGCTTTCATGTTAGTTTTTATTTCATTTCTATTTTGGTTTATTTCTTACATCAATTTTTTTTCTTCAGTTAATTGGGACTGGTATCAGGAAAAATGGAGTATGGTATTTAAATCAAATAGATGAACTAAATATTTAACTTTAAAAAATTGCACAATAGCTACCTCTTTCAAACGTTTTCCAAATATCCAACATACCCAGTGTTTCAGATCAGTGAGAAAAACTCCAAATTCAAGTTTTTCCCAACCCGTACCCAATGCCCTTTGGAAAGCCCAATACCCAACCCAACCCGGTCATGTCCTAGGTATTACCCAAAATTGAGCAATCAGGGTTCAGCCCTATTCACAACCCTGTGTCCAGTAATTTTGATACAAACATATTCCTTGAAATGACTGCTCATTTATAAAAAAAGTTATTTATAATATATATATATAGGGCATTATTTTTCTCACACATCAAAACCTTTATTTCACGCATTTTGAAGTTGTTGCGCAGTTGTGTCCCTTTGATATTCAACACAAATTTCAAGAATTCATATTTTTTGAATTCTGACTTCCCAGCCCGGCAGCAGGAATTTTTAAACCCCTAACCAAAATATTTGGTAATTTTGGAGGCATTAGAACCCCTTCAAAAATGCACTCAAAAAATGAAAAATTCCATCAAAACAAATTTCTGCATGGATTTTTGAATCCTTATTGTGGCTATTTTCATTTTTTTTTTTGGGTTATTTCAGCTGCCAGAAATTTTTGAAAAAATCCAAAGAGTGCTTGAATTTTTTTTCATATTTTTTGGATGTATCCTTTCACCTTAAAAAATTCCTTCAAAAAACACTCTGTACACAACTCTTTGAGTTGTGTACACAAATCAATGGGCTGTGTGGTACCCTACACAACTCAAATGAGCCATGTGGCATGCTACAAGACACAAATGGGCCATGTGGCATAATACACAACTCAAATGGGCCATGTGGCAAGTTAACCAACTCCAATGGGCCGTGTGGCATGCTACACGTCCCAATTGAGTTGTGTGGCATGCTAAACAACTAAAATCAAGTTGTGTAGCCTCCAATAAATAATAAGCAATGAATAATAAATAATGAATAATGAATAATGAATAATAAATAATAAATAATAAATAATAAATAATAAATAATAAATAATAAATAATAAATAATAAATAATAAATAATAAATAATAAATAATAAATAATAAATAATAAATAATAAACAATAAACAATAAACAATAAATAATAAATAATAAATAATAAATAATAAATAATAAATAATAAATAATAAATAATAAATAATAAATAATAAATAATAAATAATAAATAATAAATAATAAATAATAAATAATAAATAATAAATAATAAATAATAAATAATAAATAATAAATAATAAATAATAAATAATAAATAATAAATAATAAATAATAAATAATAAATAATAAATAATAAATAATAAATAATAAATAATAAATAATAAATAATAAATAATAAATAATCAATAATAAATAATAAATAATAAATAATAAATAATAAATAATAAATAATAAATAATAAATAATAAATAATAAATAATAAATAATAAATAATAAATAATAAATAATAAATAATAAATAATAAATAATAAATAATAAATAATAAATAATAAATAATAAATAATAAATAATAAATAATAAATAATAAATAATAAATAATAAATAATAAATAATAAATAATAAATAATAAATAATAAATAATAAATAATAAATAATAAATAATAAATAATAAATAATAAATAATAAATAATAAATAATAAATAATAAATAATAAATAATAAATAATAAATAATAAATAATAAATAATAAATAATAAATAATAAATAATAAATAATAAATAATAAATAATAAATAATAAATAATAAATAATAAATAATAAATAATAAATAATAAATAATAAATAATAAATAATAAATAATAAATAATAAATAATAAATAATAAATAATAAATAATAAATAATAAATAATAAATAATAAATAATAAATAATAAATAATAAATAATAAATAATAAATAATAAATAATAAATAATAAATAATGAATAATGAATAATGAATAATAAATAATAAATAATAAATAATAAATAATAAATAATAAATAATAAATAATAAATAATAAAGAATAAATAATAAAGAATAAATAATAAATAATAAATAATAAATAATAAATAATAAATATGAAAAATTCAATATCTCATTGGACTTTTGGATCCTTTTTTTTGCTTTTTTGATTAATATTTTTGGGTTTTTCAAGCTTTCATAAATTTCAAAAATCTATTAAAGAGCTTTCTGAATTTTTTTCCCTAATTTTTGGATGTCATTTTTTACCTTTATATATTCCATTAAAAAACTCAAAAATTCAAAAATTCACTATTCTCACTGGATTTCTCAATCCTTTTCTTGGCTTTTATAATTTTGTTTGGTGATTCAACCATTCAGGATGTTTAAAAATTATTAATAATTTTTTTTTTAAAGATCATCTACATGTATGCATACACCTTAAAAACTTCATTCAAAAAATTAAAAATAAAGGACAAATATGGATACAAATATTAAAATTTATTCACCTATGATTAGTTTTATTTTTATACTTGATATTCTTAGAGGGAAAAAACCTTATTAAAAATATCTCAATTTCTCTGAAAATTCTTTTCCCAAGATTTGGAATCCTTTGCCAAAAATCATTTCCAAAGTGGATTTAACCTGGGAGCTGGCCAATTATCAGACTTGAACTTGAATGAGACTATATGTTTGAAATCTTCTAAAAGAATGGAGAAAATAGGAGAAGATTTGGAATTTGTAGTGGGATGGGAGTTCAGAGGAAGATAAGTGCAAGGAATTAAAGAAGAAAACAGAACCACTGGACCCTTATATTTTTTAGCCAGAAGGAAACAATGGCATGGAAATTTCATCCCCACATTTATGAGATCTGGGCCATAAAGGTGGTTAAGTTTCCTTCTTGCTTCTTGGAAAATTTCACCCCAGATATCACACAGTAATTTTGTTTCTTTGAAGATTGGGTTTGAATTAAGCTCTTTCACCATTTCTTTCCTGACTTAAATCCAGTCTTCTGGGTTCCTCCCCAAACAAAGGGCTGCTGCTCTAAACCCACAGTTCTCATCCCCTATGACATCTTTAACATGTGATATATTTGGAATGGCTGCTTTTGGGGAAATAAAATCTTCAAATGGGAACTAAAACCAAAAATAAGAATTTTTCATTACATAAAATATCAACTAAAGATGAAAATCACTTCTTCAATTGATAATTGGTCAAAGATTCCAGAAGAAGAATAAGAAAATGTGCAGGAAAGCTAGAGAAAAACCCCCCAAAAAATCAGAAAAAATGGATAAATGAGAAAATATCAAATTTACTCACCTTCTCACTGATTTTTGGGGCTTTTTGTACTAATACTTTCCTTCCAGGAGGATGGTAAGAAGCATCACCATCTTCATAGGAGACATTTTGCCTCTTGATTCTTGTCCCCTAATTGTATTCAGGAGAACCAACCTGCTTATTGACAATGTCTCCAGACCTCTGATCAAACATTGAAAAAAAATATTAATGAACAATATTATCCAAAAAATTAGCCAAAAATAAAAGAAAACAAAAGTTCAACATCTTAATTACATCCACATTTGGCAGCTGTTCATCTGCTGAATCTTCCCCTTTGTCCAAATCTGGAACCTCTTCATCTTCTGAATATTCCTCCGCAGTCAGAAATTCACTCTATGTTATAAAAATGAAAATGAATAATTAAAAATTGTTTTAAAACTGTAGCTTCAAATATATAAAGGAAAACAAAATCATTCAAAAATCCAGTGATAAAATTGAATTTTTTGAATTTTTTGGTTTTTCAATGGAATTTTTTTAGGTAAAAAATCACATCCAAAAATTCTGAAAAAACAATTAAAAAGCCTTTTAATTATTAATTTGAAATCATCAAATCTTGAAACACCCAAAAAAGACTAGGGAAAATGGCAAACATAAAAATTCAAAAGTCCAATGACAAAATTAAATTTTTCAAAATCTTTGCTTTTTTGATGTAAATTTTTAAGGTAAAATAATACATCCAAAAAATCTGGAAAAAATGTTTAAATGCTCATTAGATGTTGTTTGATTTTTTTATAGCTTCAATTACCCCAAAAAATCAGATAAAAGGAAAATAAAAGGATTTGAAATTCCAAAGAGAAATTTGATTTTTTCTGAAGTTTTGTGTTTTTTGAAAGAATTTTTTAAGGTGAAAGGATAAATCCAAAAAAAAAAAAAAAAAAAAATATTTGAAAGATCTTTGAATTTTGGTTGAGATTTCTGGAAGCTGATATAACCCAAAAAAAATTAATTAAAATAGTCAAAAAAAGGATCTCAAAACCCATGCAAAAATTTGTTTTCATGAATTTTTTTAATTTTTTGATTTCATTTTTGAAGGGGTCCTAATGCCTCCAAAATTACCAACAATTTTGGTTAGGGGTTTAAGAACCCCTGATGCGGGGCTGTGGTTTCAGAATTCAAAAAAAAATGAATTCTCAAAACTTGCATGAAATTCAGTATTTTTGCATGAAATATCAAAGGGCCAAAACTGTGCAACAACATTGAAATTTGTGAAATAAAGGATTTGATGCATGAGAAAAATAATGCCCTATATATATATAATATGAAGAAATCAGGCATTATATTTCTTTGGGCTGAATTAACTTGAGTTAACATGAATTTCCAGAAGGAGTGGGAACTTGGTCAGTGGGTGACTGTACCTAAAATGGAACTACAACTCCATTTCTATCATAATATTTTACATTTTACCCCTCTTTTACACAATTTTTTTTAAAATAATTTTTATGTTTATTTTTTGTACTATGTACAGCTGCCTCTTCCATGGTAGGAAGCTGAAAATAAAAAAAACTTGTATTTATCTTTTTAATATATTTTTGAGTCTCATCAAGGCTGGAAGAGGCCCCATTTCATTTTTCCATTCAAAATATGTAATAGGGCATATCTGAGTAAGCAAAACCGCCATTAGAAACTTACCTTTTTTTTACCAAACCAGCCATTTTTCATTGCAGGTTTCTGAAATAAAAATAACCCCTAACTGGTTTATTTGAAAATTGCAGGCTCCGTGAAAATGGCATTTATGCACCATCATCCACCCACCATCCATCCCATGCAAAACACCCATCTACACCTCCACCTCAGCAAATCCATACCAATCCCATCTCCATTGAATCACACACATCTCATCTATATTGCTTCACATCTTCATTGCTTAACACAAATCTCATAATCATCTCATCACCCCAAATCAAATCACCATCTTTCTCAACATGTCCAATCAAAATTCCTGGCAGCAAGTTTAAACCACAAAAAAATTGACTTAACTTTTAACCACAGGTCCACTCCTTCCTCTTCCTCACCAAAAATCCTCACCCATCACATACACCTCACCAACCACTATCACCTCACCCACCACCACCCCTCCTCCTTTGGTTTGCACCCCTGGTAAGCCCCCCTTCCTCTGCATTTTCCTCCTCTTCCTTCCCCTCATTGGTTTCTGATCCTTTGATCATTCAACCTCTAGGTCCTCCCACACCTCCTTGCTTAATCAGCCAGGTAAGCTCCCCTCCTCCTCCTCCTCCACCTTCCCTCCTCCTTTTGTTGGCACCCCTGGTAAGCCCCCCCCTCCTCCTCTTGCTGCCCCTCATTGGTTTCTTATTCTTTGAGCATTAAACCTCTAGGTCCCCCCACACCTCCTTGCTCAATACTCAAGTTAAGCTCCCCCCCTCCTCCTCCTCCTCTGCCAATGCCCGCAATCACTTGATCAATTTCTGGTGGTGGCCTCCTCCTCCTCTGGCACTGCTGGCAATTTATTGATTGATTGCAAGAGGCCTCCTCCTTCTCCTCCTCTGCCGCCACCAGCAATCAATCCATCAATTGCGCAAGGCAGCCTCCTTCTCCTCCTCCTCCTCGGCCCCTGCTGTAGAGACTCCAAAGGATAATGGGATTATTTAGCAAATAGCTCGCTGGCAGTCACTAGAAGGGGAATTTAGTTTACTACCACCATGAATAAACAATGATCACTTGTAATCAAGTGATCATTGTTTTTTCATGGTGTACTATTCTTGAATAGATCAAGGTAAGGTAAGATGGTTTTGAATTGCCTTCCCTCATGAACTATAATAAGTCTGCACAATAGTTTTTTAATTAATTTCTGGTTTTCTTTGAGACTTAAAATAGGTCTCTGATCAGACCTAGATTAATTATTAACAGATTGTTTTAGGAATTTACAGAATATTCAAAGTTTGATTGGATTATTGGCAAGCTTCCACCAATTAATAATCAAGAATTTTTGACTTTTTCTGAATATTTTTCCAAATTCCAATTAAAGGGTTTAAAGGGTTGACTAAAAGGTCTTTAACCAGTTGGAGGACCCAATAATGGGTTTCCCACAGGAAGCTGGGCTTGAAAAGGCTTGTTTGGTTGTTCTGTTTTTCTCCTCTCTTTTAATAAATTTACTGATTGAACAAAAAAAGGGTTTTTTCTTCTTAATAATAAGTGCTAAACTACAGGCCTTTTCTCAAGAACCCTTATTCAAAGAAACCTGGGGATGGTTCAAATTGTTAATAATATTTTTTTTTGATCCTTTATATTCTTTTGACTTGAATCTGCTTCACTGATAATCTGGTGCTGGGTAGGTTTTTCATAAGACATGGGTCATAGGGGCAGATGCCATGCTATACAACTTGGATAGGGCAAAAGAGCCCCCCTTAAATAGACAAATACTTCCTCAGGGTATCCTCAGGCATTCCCTCAGTGCTTTTATGATCCTTTCTCTGCACCTTTGAAGCACAGGAGGGTACAGTTACATGAGACAGGTAATTCTGGTGATAAAACGTGTAAATCAGACTGAGAGATAACTCTATTTTTTAGTATAATTTTGATATTCAGGCTAATATATGAGATAATGAATAAGATTGGTGAGATTTCGAAGCTTCATAGTGATTATCTTGTATAAAAATGATGCAGAAGTTCCCTGAAGCTTGAGTTAATTTTGCTGGTTGGGAAAAGCATGAATCACGCTAGGTAGCTGCAAGCCCTCTTTGGTAATGGCATTGTATAACTTGTATGGTTGAAGTGGTGGAGCACTACTTTTTTGGGTGTTTCTGAGGCCGTTTCAGAGCCCTTATCAAGTAAAAATGTTGCAGGAACTACCTGCATGCTGTTTCAAAGGAATTAGTTGTAGAGATATGAGGTATGCTGTCTTACCCCATGCTCCCTTGGGTAACTTGAGAGTGTGTCTTGCAGGTGTTTTGTGGTTGATATGGTAGAAAACTGAGTATCAGAGTGCTTTAAAGGAAGTTTCAGAGGCGTTATCTGGTGATGAAAGTTCCTGAAAAGTCATGTGTACTGAGTTGTTATTGCTGGTTGGTGAGAATTGAGACATACTTGGCTGCATGACCCCCTACTTCTGTTGGTGCATGCATGTGTGTTGTATGGTTGGAATGGTGGCAAACTTAGTATCAGAGTGCTCCAGAGGACGGTTCAGAGGCCTTATCTTGTGGTGAAGTTTCAAGAAAATTCATTTTCTCCAGTTTTTCCTGTCAAAATCTTGATGGTTTATCTCTCAGTTCTCTTCTTCATTCATCTTGGTGTAATCCTTATAAAAATTCAAAAATTCTAATTAATCCTCTTTCTTCTTTGTAGATTGTTGAACTATAGTTGGTTTCATTTTGGAAAAGACAGGTCTCTTTATATATCTTTTATATGGGTTATTGATTCTCTTTAATTTATTTTCTGGTTTCTGTTTTGATCTTCTTCCCTACCCCATGTTCTTTTATGGGTCTGGCTGGGTAAAGAAAGATTATATTTCCTCTTTTTTAATTTGTCTTGTTTTCCCTTCTCCATATTATTTGTATTTTCCTTCCTGAATAAAGACAGGCTTTTATTTTCTGGTTTAAATTTTATCATCAATCACTGTATATTTACCCTGTTTTCACCTATTCAAACTTGATAGATACCTTTTCCTTCTATCCCTACTTTAATGTATTTGTTCTTGATTTTCTGCCCAAAGACCAATTCTTCTATCTTTCCTTGCTACCTTGACACTTCTAAAATCTTGAATTGCATCCAACTTGGATTTAAACTATTATTAATATCTTCAGGCCCTCCTTTCTTCATATTATTTTCTTGATTTCTTGGTCCCAAGAGTTTCATACTGAGTATTAAATCCTTAGTAAAGGCCAATTTTTTTTCCTATATAAATTTTTTTATGGTTTAGTTAGTTTATGTTAGGAAGTTTAAGGTCTTACCAAGGACCTTGACTCCTTGGCCTGAGTATTGAATTAAAAAATTATAAAATTTTTAAGCTCATTTCCGGGATTTTTAGTAAAAGATCCTGATCTTCAGAGTTAATTTCCTTGGTTTTATTTTTTTATTAATTGTTTTATTCCCGTCATTGTATTATTTTTTCTTTTGTGTGCTTGGTCTTTGGTATGGATATGGTTAATGAGAGGTCTGTATGTTTCTTATTATGAATTGTCTGCAGTTTCACTAGTTGGCCTTCTTGCATGAGACATACATCTATATTGAGGTATATGTGGGTTTGCGTTCATGTGAGATGGTTGATTTTTCTTGCATAGTTCCAGGCAGGTTTTGAGTTCCTGCAGTTTAAGGTCATGAAGAGGACCATCCTGCAGTTTAGAGTCATTCTGAGGACCTGTTGGAGTCAAATATGCTCTTATGCAGACTGCCACCCAAGGATTATAAGTCTTGGTACTGAAAGCCTGAATAGCATTTTCAAACAACACATCAGGTCTTTACAGCTAAATCCAAGCAAACCCTTGTTGATTGGACAGGAAAAATGGCCCATCCAGCATTGGCCCACTTAGCTTAGTGGTTAAAGCATCACTCATGAATTTTGAGGTCATGGGATCAAATCCCATAGTGCACAACTACATTTTGGATTCTAACAGGACCATCTTGCAGTTTAGGGTCATGAAGAGGACCTCTCCTGCACTTTAAGGTCATGCTGAGGACCAGTCCTGCAGTCTTAGGTCATGCAGAGGACCCATTGATTCAGTTTATGGTATTGCTGAGGACCCCCTTGCAGTTTAGGATCATGCAGAGGACTGTCTTTCCTGTATTTTAACGTCTTTCTGACAACTGCTGATTTTGCTAGCCTCCCTTTGTCAAATTTTGTGGAAGGCACAATTTCTCCTTCCCAGGTTTTGGAAAGGAGTGGGTGGATTCATTGGAGGAAATAAGGGCTCCTGCCCTTTTGCTTGTTTCTAGATTATTTGTTTCTTCTTCCTCTAACTCTTTTGATTTCCACATTTGACAGCAGCAATTTGCAAAAATACCGCAATTGCAATTGCCTCAATTGCAGGAAGAAGTGGGTCAGAGGCAGAAGTTTTTAATGGTTGCAACAATTGGTGCAATCAATCAGGTTTTAGATGAGGAGTTTCTTGCAGAGGTCCATCAATTGATTTCCAGATTGAGCCTTCTGTTTGAGAGGGGCCTGGCCATTGGTGTTGTTGTCTGATTGTATTTTGCCCATCTCTCTTTTTTTATTTTTCATCTTTTCTTTGTTGCAACAATGATTCCAATTGCAATCACCATTGCTGTTTGCGCCCAAAAATTGGTTGCAATGACCCCATCACGCCTATAAAATGGGACAATGGGGGAAACTTCTTTCCCCATCATCCTTCCCAGAAAAAATCAAAAAATTTTCCCTCTCCTCTGGGCCCTATTTTCCACTGATCTGTGGCTTTTCCGCAAGTTTCTGCTTTCCCAGTTGCAGACGTAGCCTGTTGCAGTTTGATTGAGCTCTGAAAGCTTCAGACCGATCAAAAGATTGTATTTTCATTTTTTTTTTTGTTTTTTACCTATATTCACATATTTTTGATTCCAAGAGAAAATTCATCAGTTTAAGCTACCATCCATCAGTTTATATTTTTTTTTGATTTAGAATTCCTTGGTGGCAACAATCTTGCAAGAAATTGTTGCTTCCATGCCAATCCAATAGAAATCAATCATTGCCACAGTGCCTATCCAATTGCAAGGAGACCTTGTTGCAATGGTCACCCTTGCTGCCCAAACTTGCTTGCGGTTGCTGGTTGATTGAACATTCTTCATCTGTTGCATTTTTGGTTAACTGGTGATTGCAGTCGCCATTGCTTAAGCTTTGGAAACTATCATTGCTGTCCAACCCAACAGGTGTTTTTGAGTTTGGTTGGCCAAGTTTGTCCTCTTTTTTTTTTTTTTTTTTTTTTTTTTTTTTTTTTTTTTTTTTTTTTTTTTTTTTTTTTTTTTTTTTTTTTTTTTTTTTTTTTTTTTTTTTTTTTTGTGTGTGTGTGTGTGTGTGTGTGTGTGTGTGTGTGTGTGTGTGTGTGTGTGTGTGTGTGTGTGTGTGTGTGTGTGTGTGTGTGTGTGTGTGTGTGTGTGTGTGTGTGTGTGTGTGTGTGTGTGTGTGTGTGTGTGTGTGTGTGTGTGTGTGTGTGTGTGTGTGTGTGTGTGTGTGTGTGTGTGTGTGTGTGTGTGTGTGTGTGTGTGTGTGTGTGTGTGTGTGTGTGTGTGTGTGTGTGTGTGTGTGTGTGTGTGTGTGTGTGTGTGTGTGTGTGTGTGTAGCCTCCATTTTTTCCAAAAGATCATCACAGGTTCTTTCAATGGGTTCCTCTGCATAAATTGATGGAGTGAGAATATCATGTTGCCAAGGATCTGGTAAGTCTTCAAAGTTTACCTGTGGTATATTCATCTCTGGGTCAATGATCCATTCTTCTGCTTGATATTCTTCATTAAGGTTGTTTTGGATGTTTTAGATCCCCATTGGCTTCCTTGGTGGTGTATTTTGCCATCCAGATTGATTTGGTGAACATATTGGGATGCAAAGCCTTTCTCCATTTCTTACCTCATAGATCAGGACTTCTCCTTTTTGTTTGGAAAACTCCAACCTTAATTTGTGATCCACAAGGAATGTCCTCCCAAGAACTGTGTGGATTGATCTTTTTAAAATAAAGAAATTAGAATTTTTTGGTTCTCCAGGATTAATTTCAAATATATTCCTTTCAGCCAATCCAATGAGTGGGTTGGAATGGCCTCCAATCCCAGTAAAATTTATGAATAACTCTTTGGACACCAATCCTGTCTGGATTTCCAATTGTTCAGGCATGAAATTAAGTTCAGCACCAGTATCTACAAGGGCCTTGATTTTTCTTCCTTTTATCCAGATATCCATGAAACCAAGTGGGCAAGCATAATTCAGGTTTTTGTCTATGCACCATGGATATTATGTATCTGAATAGTCTTCAAACTAGTGCTGACATTAATTAATATTCCTTTTGTCATTTGTGGCTGGTGATTTAAATGCTTTCCCCAAGTCCAATGTCCCTTCAGGACTCATGTCTTTTAAAAGCTGGAGAAAATTTGGTGCAATGGAAAGGAGCTCCTGCAGGGTAAGATCAAAGATTTTTTTCAATATATTTTTCTCTAATCCTTCTCCAATCTTGGCTCCCTCTTGAGTATCCACTTGTTCTTGATTGTGTTTCATTTTCTTCACAGGTTCATTTTCAGGTTTCTTCAAATGCTTCTCTGAGGGCTCTTCATCTTTATCTTTGTATTCCTGGTCTAATTCCTCAATTTATGCTCCTGGATGACTTGCTCTTCTTTTCCTGTATCCAACCTCCTTAACTGGTTCTGAAGGTTCCTTTTCTGATTCTGGGGGGTCTTTATTTACTGGCTTTTGATTTCCCTGGGAATTTCCAGTCAATCTTTGGGACTTCCTCATTCCCCATTGGACTTGGGATTCCTTCATATTTTCTTCTGGTGGTTCCCAAGCTTCCCAATTTCCAATCCCCAAGTATTCTACGACATTGGATGGTTCCTCCTTCTTCTGGGATTCTTCAACCTTAAGGCTCTTTTGGTTTTATGAGAACTTCTTCAATTGTTCTCTGTATGTTTCCTGGTTACTTGGTGGTACTGGTTCCCCATTTGGAAATAAGAAACTGGATCCTTGCTTGAATAATTTCCTTTTTTTAAGGTCTTCTGAGAGATCTGGAAAGGTGAACTGGGTATGGAACTCATCCTTGCAGTAGTTTCATCTTATGGGCCATCTTGGACCTGCATTGGTTACTGGGGACCTAAATTTTGGTGCCATTCCATTATTGTTCCTATCAAAATGGGGTGGTGCTTGCTTCTGATTTATAGCCATAGTGAGATTTGAGATTTCCTCTTTCATTTTAAGGAGTTTATCCATTCCTGATTGCTGGAACTTGAATTATTTCTTGGTTTCCGCAAGTTTCTTGCTGGAGGGTCTAGGTGCTTCTTCTTCATCCACATCCCATAAGGACAAATTCATTTCCACAAATTCCTTAAAGGTTTCAAGGTCAGGGGGAAGGTATCTTCCATCCCTTGCAATCTTGATTCTACCTGCATGGGCCAATGATCTGTTCACCTCCCTCCTAAGATCAGGGGACAAGGATTTCTAGAGGTTCTCTCCACTTTCCCAGTTGGTGTTTTCATACCCCATCCTAATGAAATAAAGTACCATTTCTTCATAATTGCCAATAAACTTCTGGACATCCTGTTTGGTCTTGATTCCTCCCTGCTCTTGAGTAAGTCTGAGAAACCTAGGTATGGATTCCTCATTAAGCCTTCTATGGGGGGTATCTGTGCCCCATTGCCTCTTCAACTCCCTCTTCAAAAGATCCCAGTCTCCATTTTCATGTCCTTCCATATCTTCAATAGATTCCCTAATCTTTTTTCTCTTGGAATAGAAAAGGTAATTTTAGAGCTATATCTATTCCTCCTGCCTTCTGAATCCTAGCCAGTTTCTCAATTCTTTTAATGAACTGCTCCACCTCTGTTCCATCAAATTTAATATCTAATTTTGTTTCCATCTAATAATACTCCATTTTTTTCATCATTCCTGATCATTTAATTATCCTGGGTTAGTTCTCTGGCTGGCCTTCTTTCAGTAGGCTGGCTCCTTATTGCTTCTCTTCTTTCTTTTCTAGCTTGGGAAAAAATTCTTTTTCTTGGACTATTGGAGGGGGTTTCTGATTCCTCAATTATTTCTGTTTGAATCCTTCCAAATGCTGATCTTGTGGTGAAGGTCTGAAATCTGGTTCTTTATTGGGTATAAGGGGTTTCTTGGAAGCCTTGTGCTGTTCTTTCTTCAAGGATATGGTTTAAGACTTTGGAAATTTTGGCAAGTTTCTCCCTCATTTCTGATGCCATATCTTGCTGATTCTGAATTCTTTGCTGGTCTTCCTCTGGGTTTTCTTGGGGTCCACTGGCTAGTTTGGGTTTGTCTTTCACTTCTTTTGCCATCCTGGTTATTGAGGAAATTTCTCCTTGGTTATTATATTCAAAACCTCTGATTTGTTCCTTGAGGTCCTTTAAAATTTGGTAAAAATGTCTTCCTTTAGTTTCCTGAATTTTTGGTGGGCTAAAGGGGCTAATTTTCAAAAATCTCTTCTTTTATAGGTAATAACTAATCATTCCAAAAGAAGCAGGCTACTGCTGCAACACCAATTGTAGAGACTCCAAGAGATTATGAGATTATTTAGCAAATAGCTTGCTGGCAGTCACTAGAAGGGGAATTTAGTTTACTACTATTTTTGAATTGATAGAGGTAATCTAAGATGGTTTTGAATTGCCTGCCCTTCTGAACTATAATAAGTCTGCACAACAATTTTTTAACTAATGACTGTTTTTCTTTGAGAATTAAAATAGGTCTCTAATCAGACTTAGATTAATTATTAACAGATTTTTTTAGGAATTTAAAGACTATTCAAAGTTTGATTGGATTATTGGCAATCTTCCACCAATTAATAATCAAGAATTTTTGCCTTTTTCTGAATATTTTTCCAAATTCCAATTAAAGGGTTTAAAGGGTTGACTAAAAGATGTTTAACCAGTTGGAGGACCAAATAATGGGTTTTCCCACAGGGAGCTGGGCAGAGAAAGGATTGGTTGGTTGTTCTGTTGTGCTCCTCCTTTTTAATAAATTTACTGATTGAACAAAAAAAGGTTTTTTTCTTCTTAATAATAGGTGCTGAATTACAGGTCTTTTCTCAAGTACTCTTATTCAAAGACACCTGGGGATGGTTCAAATAGTCAATAATAATTTCGTGTTTGATCCTTTATTTCCTTTTGAATTGAATCTGATTCACTGATAATCTGGTGGTAGGTAGGTTTGGCATAGGCCTTGGGTCAGAGGGGCAGATGCCATGCTATACAACTTGGATAGGGAAAGAGAGCCCCCCTTAAATAGACAAATAATTCCTCAGGGGATCCTCAGGGCTCCCCTGAGTGCGGCTCTGATCCTCTTTCTGCACTGTTGAAGCACAGGAGGGTAAAGTTACATGAGACAGGTAATTCTGGTGAGAAAACATGTAAATCAGACTGAGAGATAACTCTATTTTTAGTATAATTTTGATATTCAGGCTAATATTTGAGATAATGGATAAAGTAGGCGAGGTTTGGAATTTTCTCAGTGCTTAATTTTTATAAAAATGATGCAGAAGTTCCCTGCAGCTTGAGTTAATTTTGCTGGTTGAGAAAAGCATGAAACATGCTTGGTAGCTGCAAGCCCTCTTTGGTAACTGACATTGTATAAATTTTATGATTGAAGTTCTGGAAAAATACTTTGTTGGGTGTTTCTGAGGACGCTTCTGAGCCCTGATCATGTATAAAATGTTGCAGTAACTAACTTTATTCTGTTTAAAAGCAAATAGTTGTAGAGATATGAGGTATGCTGTTTTACTGCATGCTCCCTTGGGTAACTTGAGAGTGTGGCTTGCGGGTGTTTTGTGGTTGATATGGTGGAAAACTGAGTATGAGAGTGCTTTAGAGGAAGGTTCAGAGGCCTTATTTGGTGGTGAAAGTTCCAGAAAAGTCATTTGTACTGAGTTGTTTTTGCTGGTTGGTGAGAATTGAGACATACTTGGTTGCATGACCCCTTACTTCTGTTGGTGCATTTATGTGAGTTGTATGGTTGTAATGGTGGCAAACTGATTATCAGAGTGCTGCAGAGGACTTTTCAGAGGCCTTATCTGGCGGTGAAGGTTTCAGAAAAGTCACATGTACTGAGTTGTTATTGCTGGTTGGTGAGAATTGAGACATACTTGGCTGCATGAGCCCCTACTTCTGTTGGTATGTATAGGTGTGATGTATAGTTGAAATGGTGGAAAAATGAGTATCAGAGTGCTTCATAGAGGGTTTCAGAGGCCTTATCCAGTGGTGAAATATCCAGAAAAGTCATGTGTACAGAGTTGTCATTACTGGTTGGTGAGAATTCACATGTACTTGACGGCATGAGCCCCTACTTCTGTTTGTGTATATATGGATGTTGCATGGTGGGAATGGTGCAAAACTGGGTATCAGAGTGCTTCAGAGGACTGTTAAGAGGCATTATGTTGTTTTGAAAGATCCAGAAACGTTTTTTAGCTTGGTTTCATAGTACTGGTTGTAGTGTAACATTGGTACTGATATGGTTTAAGTCCTGCTGGTATGGGGTATGTTGTTTTGTTTTGTTTTTTTAAGCATAATCTTTTCCATTAGATATTCAAATAAGAATTTTTTATCAATAAATGTGAAGTAATATTGTCTGTGCCAGGTTTTGGGTTGTTTATGAAAGGTGTTTGATATGGTTGAAGGGGGTTATCTGGTGATGTCACACTCCAAAGTTAAGGGTTATTGTCTCCTCACTTTTTGATATACCCATCTCATCAGTACCATCTACCTCATTCTTAAGCATGACAAACAGTAATGCATACAATAAATAGTGTGATCCGCTTACTACCTCCGGCTTGTGCAATAAACTTTCAATCTCAGCAGCTCAGTCTATACCTGCAACACCTTGCAGTTGGTTGACCATCCATTTGGACATTGCTCCATCTCTCCTTGGGTATCTCAGCCCTTGGACTTCTATTCTTGGTTATGCTACTCTTCTAGCTCACAAAATCCTCAAACAATATCAAATGTATAGTTCCATCTTTGGACTAATGCCCTTCCCTGCATTGTCACCTCTTTTACTACTTTTGGTCATTTGCAGTGTCTTCTCATGTCATTCCTTCATTCATTGCATTTACTAGGGACATACTTGCACAGCTACCTTGTCTTGCACCCATGCTATGACTCCAGATATGTTTTATTGTTCAATTTCATCTTCCTGTTCCATTCCTCTCATCCATTGCATCACACTCTCTAGCTGTAGAAGAATTTCCATCAGGTTGTATCTAGTCACTCCGGATTACCTTATAAGGACTCACTCCTTGCCTGAAGATTGTTTCCTCAGTTAGTTAATTTCATATGTTTTACGCTTTGCTAAGAAAAGACCATCACATTGGGCCTTTCCTTAGTTTCATCTCTACGGAACAACTCCATCCCTCTTGCTACTTGCCATTGACCATATCTTGCAGTTAGCACCTTGCTACCTTGCACCTGTCCTCACACTTAGCTTTCTCCCTTGCGCTCACAATTGCCTAAAGATCCCCTCCAGTACGTGGGGCAGTTGTGTGAAAGTAAATTACCTAACTCAACTCATCTATTATAGACTGCCAATCTATCTTAGATTTTTTTTTACAATTTCAGGTACTTGCTCAACTGGAAACGCTTCCCTAACCCCTTACAATGATGATATCAACAGGGTAGGTATATCCAGAGTTTCTTGAGCCAGACAACCCTTAGATCCTGTTCCCTCTTCTAAATCCCCTTCAGTTGAACCACTCAATGACCCCTTAGCCAAAAGAATAACATCCAAAGTTCCGGTGGATCCCCTTGAGCAACTCAAATATTCCAACCACTCCTCCAATGAAACCTCAACTTGTGGTAGGAAAAGGCCTAGCCAAAATGCTCGCAAGTTGGAAGCTCAGGAGGTTATCTCTATGTTGGTCAAAGCTCTCAACCAACACACCTTGCAACCTAGTGCAATCACTCTGGGCATGAAGCAGCCTGACCACTTCAATGGGGAGCATCCACATAAGCTCCACTCCTACCTACAGTCATGCAAAATCATCTTCTCCAATGACCCCAACAACTTCCCTTCCAACCATCAAAAATTCATGTATGCGTCTTCCTTCCTAGAAGGTAGAGCCTTGCAATGGTTCAAACCATACCTCAAATTATTAGATAATACTAGTTCCACTTGTACACTCAACAACTGGAACAAATTTGAGAAACAACTGTTCACCTTGTTTGGCAACCCCAAT
Source organism: Puccinia polysora (assembly GCA_025617555.3). NCBI lineage: Eukaryota > Fungi > Basidiomycota > Pucciniomycetes > Pucciniales > Pucciniaceae > Puccinia > Puccinia polysora. Next base: position 51,668 of record CM062625.1, read on the forward strand.
GAAGTTTGCAATGCCAAGTACAAATTAAATAGCTTGGCAATGAAGTAAAATAGTAGGGCTTCTATCTACATCTCTTAATTCCAAACGCTGCAGTCCCACATCCAGTGGAACAAAGCAGCACTCCTCTTCAATTTCCAAAAAGGTTTATCAGCATGCTTGATTGAGCAGCTTGCAGTTGGGGGTCATAAGACAACCTCCCTTCAGCAGCTAATTGACTGGTTGATTGAGCTTGATAATGGGTATCACAACAAGAACTGCTTGCAACAAAATGATCATGGACATTCCACCTTGGCCCTGAAGGCAGACAACTCTTCATAACAACAAAAGAAGAATCCAAAGAAAAGAAAATCAACTTCAAATTCAAAATCCAACCCAAAAGGGAAGACCGCCACCAAAAATCCAAAGTTTGTGGACACAGAAACTGGGATGCCAAAGAACAAGGAACGATTAAGGAGGAAAAAGGCAGGGTTGGGTATGTATTGCAGAGGTAGTCATGATGTCAATAGTCTTGCAAAGCAGCTAGAGCGTGAGGTGGCTAAGATGTCAAAAAAATAGCTGGTAGTTTTTCTGATAGTAGCAAGGGAAACTACCCATTATCTACACAGCAAGTCAATCTTTGCATTTGCAAGTCACTGGGTGCTCCAAGTTTGATATTTGTACTTTTCCATTCTGACAACACTCCATACTGAGTTTTAATCAATTCCAGAACTAATTTTTCTTTTACAAGTGCAGCATTTTCCACCTCTAAAAATCATATGCATTACAAGGTAGAAAAATTCCCCATCTATGTAGTAAGTAGTACAAACAAGCTGTCTCATTGTGTTACCCATAAGGAAAAATGGACATTTGCATTTGCCAATTTCCCCAGCTTCAAATGGGATTTGTTTGTCTTGGATATCCCTGGAATGGAAAATACCATTCAAGGCCATGACTTCCTAGTCTACTGGAATCTGGATGTGAATTGGCAAGAAGGAGTAATTAACCTTTGCACCTTGCATCCCCAGAAAACTCACCCTTCTGTCAACCAGGAATTAAACAGCCTACCTGACACTGTCATTGAGTTGGATGAAACTTTTCTGCCAGGATATTCGCAAGACCCTGACTTCCATTCCCAAGTTCCCTCTTCATATTTAGGAGTTATTGCTTATTTTTTGACTTACCTCTTCCTTGTTTCTTCAAAGAGAAACAGGCGCCTACCAAAAGGTGTATTTTGAGCTTCTTAATCCTCTTGCATTGTGCAAATACTTCAAACCCTGTGTTAGAAGACAATGATGAGATTAAAGATTTAGAAATCATTTGAGAGTCTTTACCTAAAGTTTATCATGACTTTGCTGATGTCTTTTCAGTTGTTAAGGCTGATAAACTTCCTCCATGCAGTTCATATGATCACAAAATTGAACTTACTGCTCCACCTCTGGCACCCAGTCCAGTCTACTCTCTCTCAAAGCAAGAATCAACCTTTCTTCAAGAATACATTGCAGGAAATTTATTGAAAGGATTTCTTCAACCAAGAAATTCAAACATTGGCTTGCCCGTCCTATTCCTTCCAAAGAAAGACAGCGGCCCTTGCCTTCTTGTTGACTATAGGAAACTGAATCAGGTAACCCAGAAGAATGCCTACCCATTACTGCCTATGTTGCACCTCCTCACTCTCTTCCATAGAGCTGCTTAATTCTCAAAGTTAGAACTTTGAGGTGCCTATAACTTGATTTGCATTTCAAAGGGTCATGATTACTTGACCGTGATGCAAACCCTTTTTGGCATCTATGAGTATACTGTCATGCCTTTTGGCCTCTGTAATGCTCCTTCCACTTTTCAACATTTTGTTAATGATATTTTTGCGGAACTTGTAGATAAATACCTTGTGGTATATCTTGATGATATACTTGTCTACTCAAAAACCCTTGAGGAGAATGTTGCCCATGTGAAAGAGGTTCTGCAGCAACTTTGAAAGAATAACCTGTTTGCAAAATCCTCTAAGTGCAAATTTCATACTCAATCTCTTAAATTTTTAGGTGTAATAGTTTTGCAGCAGGGACTAGACATGGACCCAGCCAAGAGCCAATGCATATTGGACTGGCACGCACCTTCTTCTGTTAAATCCCTTCAATTTTTTCTTGGTTTCAGTAATTTTTACAGGAGGTTTATTGAGAACTATTCCAAGAAGACCGTGAATCTTACTAAACTTCTTCAAAAATACACTCATTTTATTTTTACAGAACAAGCTGCTTTGGAGTTCAAAGCTGTGAAAAAAGCTTTTAACACTGCTCCAATAATTGCTCACTTCAACAAGCTAGCTTGCACTATTGTGGAAACAGACGCAAGCAACTATGCAATCTCAGGAGTAATCTCACAGTTTTCCTCTTCTTCTAATCTCTTTCATCCTGTTGCCTTTGAGTATTGCAATTTGCTTTCTGCAGAGCTTAGCTACAAGATTCATGACAAGGAACTTCTTGCAATTATTTATTGCTTGAAAAAATGGTGTCCATAACTTTTGGGCCTTGTAGAGCCTTTTGAGGTTCTTACTGATCATAATTCTCTTAAGTATTTTATGAGCTCAAAATTCCTCACACGCAGACAGGCGCAATGGGCCAAATACCTCTCCAAGTTCAAATTTACAATCATGTACCGCCCTGGGAAACAAGAGGTTTTTCCTTATGCTTTATCACGTTTGGAAAATGTTTACCCAGGGGGGGGGCCCTTTGCAGACAAAAATCCTGAAAACGTTAGGACACTTTTCTCTTCCAATCAATCTGCCCAACTCAGCTCAATCATCATCCAACTTTGAGAAAAATCTTCCAAACTTTGAAAATCACAACTCAACAACCCCAAGTTTAACAAGCTTTGCAAGAGTGCAAATTCACCTTCAAGCAATTATGATATAGATGAAAACGGTTATTTAGTTTATAAAGATCATATAGTAGTTCCCTATAATCCTTGCATTAAGTTATATATCTTTGAGTCTTGGCATGATTCTCTGCTTGCTGGTCATTATGGTCATGATAAAACCTACCAGTTGATTGCAAAAGACTTCTATTGGCCTGGCATGACCAGAGAAGTAAAAGACTATGTTAGCGCGTGCTATGATTGTAATTGTAACAATTCCTTGAATCACCAGAAGTATGGGCTTCTTCAGCCACTTCCAATTCTGCCTATTCCTTTGCACTTGTTGTCTATGGATTTCATTTCTAAATTACCTTGTTCTAATGGTTATGATGCTATTCTAGTAGTAGTAGATTGCTTCTCCAAAATGTCTTTGTTTCTTTGCTCTACTGTAACTGCCTCTTCAGAAGAACTGGCTAATCTCTTCATAAAACATTTCTCCTCAGAGCATGGTCTCCCTGATTACATAGTTAGTGATTGTGGATCATTGTTTGTTTTGAGATTTTGGACCTCTCTTTGTCAGCATTTGAAAATCACTTGCAACTTATCAATGGCTTACCACCCGGAAACAGATGGAAAAAACAAACAACTAAATCAGATACTTGAACAGTATATTTGAATGTATGTTGCCTATCAACAGGACAATTGGTTGAAATGGATTTCACTTGCAGAATTTGCATACCCTAACTCCCTCATGCCTCAACCAAACAGTTTCCCTTTCAAACTCTTCATGGAAGAAACACAACTTTCAATTCTATTCACATAGCACCTTCTCAACCCACTACTGACTACCTTACTCTCATTCAATTTCTCCAATTGAAACTCCAATCCAACCTCAAAGCAGCAAAAAAAGGCTACAAGGAGAAAGCAGACCAACTGTGCACTTGAACACCAGCCTTCACAGTAGGAGACTAGTTTTGGCTCAATTCTTGCAAAATTTGCAGCACTCAACCTACCAGAAAACTCTCTGAGAAGAAGCTTGGCCAGTTTAAAGTAGAATCAGTCATCTCCCCTAATGCATTTAAACTTTCCTTACCTGAAAAATGGAAAGGTATCTACCTGGTCTTTCATTTCTCTCTCCTAAAACCGGCTAAATTATTATACTCAGGAAAGGCTAATCCCCCTCCAGAACCTGTAAATTTTCAAGATCACTTAGAGTGGGAAGTAAGCCATATTATAGATTCCAGGGTATGCAAAGGAAAGCTTCAATACCTTTTCAAATGGACTGGCTTCCAGTCCAATGAAGATTGCACCTCATGGGAACCAGCCCATCACCTTTGCAATTCTCCCAAATTTGTGCAAGACTTCCACAAAAAGTACCTACATAAACCTTTTCAATCTTAAATCCCATCTCATTCCCATTCCATTCCATGTGTATTCCAATCCCATTCTGTCCCATTCCATCTACTCCCTCCTCAATTCTCCAATCCTCCTTCTACCACCCTTTCACATTCCTGTAATGATCTATTTCCTTAAATTTATCACCACATTATTTGAAAGTAAATTTTTTATTTCAGTTCATGCTATTTCAACCAATCATTTTCTCTTTTAATTAAAACAGTGAAAAAAAAATCTATGTATAATAAATAAATTTTTTTTAAAAAAAAACATAAAACTTGATACAAATTTCTTTTTACTTCTTCTTCCACATTTTCCCAATTCTTTTTTAATTGCGCCACTATCTCTTTAAAATCTTCCAAATCCTCATTGCTTATTAGGCTAGAAATCCTTTGCATCAAACGCACTTGTGCCACCAACGCCTCCTTGAAGACCTCTTTGCACTTTGCAATAAAAGTCCTCTTTGGCCTGGCATTCCATATGTCTTTTTCCATCAGCAGCTCATGAGGCCTCTTCCGCAAAACTCTTGAAAAACCTTTGCCAATATTGCAAGTCAATTGCCTTGCATCAGTTTTTATTGGGAACACAGCCCGCACCTTGGTCACCTTGCCTTGGCCCTCCATTTCATTAACTTCTGTCCCCTCTCTTCCATTCCTTTCTGTCCCATCTCCTGTTTTTCCAATTTCCTCTTCTTCAATCCTATTCCTTTCAGTTCCTCCTGCTTGTTTTTCCTCCTATTCCTTTCAGTTCCTCCTGCTTGTTTTTCCTCCATTTCCTGTTCTCCTCCCACTTCAACTTCTCCCGCAACTTGCTCTTTGCCTTGCACTTTGGTCCCTTGGTTCATCTCAAATTCCTTTGGTGGTCCAAATTAAAGTGGAGGTGGTGGTGGAGTATTAGTAGTATAGTGTCAAAACCGTGGTAACACTAGAAAAAATTCATTTTATTAACATCCCCTCATTATATTAGTCATTATTCAATTTCTTACCTGCTGTTTGAAACCCAAGAAACTGTATCTGCAGCACTGGCGGGATATGATAATTAAACCAAGGAGCCATCCTACATCTTTGTACTTTGCTTTGTGGCGCCTCAGAGACCTCCATCAATGGTTTGTTACTTATAGTGAACAAACAAGCCACCTTTTGGAGTCAACATGGCTGGCATTTTCAAACCCCACAAGAAGAAGTACTGGGAACACAACGCTTGTTTTGGCAAACGCAGTTGTTGCAACCGCAAGAAGATGATGAAATTATATTTAATTACTAAAATTTATCACAAAGTATACTATTGATTAACAATGTATAAGGGATTTTTCTTTGCGTAAAGTATGAGACCTGGATTTGATGGGAATTCATCAAGGATGCTTGCAGGAGCTTGTGGCTTTATACCTGGGCAAATGTCATGCTCCAGAGTTAAAGGTTATTGTCTCCTCACTTTTTGATATACCTGTCTCATCAGTAATATCTACCTCAGTGTTAAGCGTGAAAAACAGTAATGCACACCATCAATAGTGAAATCCGCTTACTACCTCTGGCTTTTGTGATAAACTTCCAATCTTGGAAACTCAGTCTATACCTGCAACACCTCACAGTGGGTCAACCATCCATTTAGACATCACTCCATCTCTCCTTGGGTATCTCAGCCCTTGGACTTCTTTTCTTGGCTAGGCTACTCTTCTAGCTTGCACAATCATCAAACCACATCAATTGTATAGTTCCATCTTTAGACTAATGCCCTTCCCTGCATTGTCACCTCTGTTGCTACTTTTTTTTCATTTGCAGTGTCTTCTCATGTCATTCCTTCAAGCATCACATTTACTACGGTACATACTTGCATGGTTCCCTTGTCTTGCACCCATGCCATGACTCCAGATATGTTGTATTGTTCAATTTCATCTTCCTGTTCCATTGCATCAAACTCTTTAGCTGTAGAAGAATTTCCATCAGGTTGTATCTATTCACTCTGGATTACTTTATAAGGACTCACTCCTTGCCTGCAGATTGTTTCCTCAGTTAGTTAATTTCATATGTTTTACACTTTGCTAAGAAAAGACCATCACATTGGGCCTTGCCTTAGTTTTATCTCTACGGAACTACTCCATCCTTCTTGCTACTTGCCATTTACCATATCTTGCAGTTATCACCTTGCTAACTTGCACTTTTTCTTACACTTAACTTTCTCCCTTGCGCTCAAAATTGCCTAAAGATCCCCTCCATTACATGGGGCGGTTGTGTGACAGGTGATTGTGTTAAAATTATGGCCAGAAATTATCTTAGGCAAATGAGCAGTATTTAAAGCAAAAGAAATGCTGGAAACCTGGTTTCAATAATTGCTTGATGGGCTCTCACAATGGGGCAACACGTTGGATGATATTGTTGATGAATTCAATTGGATGATGAATGGATGAATGGAAAACAGCAGGGAGAAGAGCTCCTTAAGTGCAAACGATTTGCCTCTTGTGAGCCCATGATACAACAAGACAAAAGGCAAATTTTCCGCCCCAAAAGAGCTCTACATTCTTTACAGGCCTTGTTACTTGGTTTGGGCTACATCAGCCCACGTGGCATCAGTCCCTGAAACTTTAAAACCAGCCCATTGCGGTCCATTCTGGTGTTTCCACCCTTAGGGGGCTGAACCAGCCCCTGTGCTGTTCAATCCCTGGGCCGGTTGTCTGTTAAAACCGGTCCTATTGCCTCACACACTGGCTGGTTGCCTCATGCGACCAGCCCCTGGCCATACAAATGGCCAGGTGGGACCCAGGACACACCTGGGTCTGGTCTCAGACTCACATGGGGGGGGGGGTTTGACCAGCGGACATGCTGTCCCCCCCCCCTCTTTCTCTCAGATCCCTGGAGGGGGCGGTCAATTCCCCCTACCAGGGGCCCTGGGGGTTGATACCCCAAGGGCATTGTCAATGGAAGTGGGCTGGGGGGTGGTCAAATCCCCTCAGCCCCGTCACTCCTCCCCCTTGGTAAAGTGGGGGGGAGAGCGCCCCTGGTCTCTGCTTTGCTTTGATGGTGGAGGGGTGATCAGATCCCCCCCCCCACCGCAGCCGGTGTAAGACTCCAAACGGTGCTAGGCCGTGGCAGTTCTGTGGAGGGGAAAGGTGCTGTTTAGGCTGCCCTCCTGAGTGTTACAAAAATATTTAAATGTAACCAATATCAAAGTCCATAACCTGGTAAACGGGGGACCAAATGTAAGAGGATAAAGATTATAGTGGTTGGTAGCTGGGAAACAACACTATCTGAGGCAAGATGGTGCCAGGGAAAACTTGAATAGAAGAAGTCAAGGTTTGTTCAGAGCTCAACAAGACAAGGCAATTGTAAGAAACAACACCCACAAGCTAATAGCTCTGTTTGTCAGCAGAAGCTTAGGAAAGATCAACTCAATCCCAAACAACCTCCAGGTTCTCAATGAACCTGCCCAACTCTCCGCAATAAAGTGCTTGAAGGGTACCAGATAACTGTGGGTGGCTGCACAAGACAAATCTAATTGTTTGAAGAAGCTCTAGGAGCAAAACAATAACTGATTCAAACAAGAATAACCCAACACTTCTCAAGGGACCCAAGATTAGCGTGGAGGAATTCAACTTCAAAAGTGATGAAGGGAGGTTTAACACTCCAGATTTTAAGCTTAATAAAACCTCTTCACTCAAACGTGACTGGTTCCAGAAAGATAATCAAAGAATGATCAAGACCAGTATGGTTGGATAAAGGGATCAGGAGTGGTGTAACACACTCAAGAATTCAATTAGTTGAATTCTTCTTCAACCAGAAAAGCTATTGGTTGGTGATAAGGATCAAGGATCAAGGGTTTGAGTATGGAGGCTCAAAGATCAAGGGGCAATCATAGATATACCCAAATTTTTGTCTCAGATAAAGGGGAATGAAGACCCCACGGATGATGTATTGCAAGGTAAAAACAATGATGATACTATGGTGCTTGTGGGTTCCAGGATGCTCCTCTCTGGTGGGATGTCTCGGGCCGAGCGGGTCTAGGCCCGCGCGTTTGGCAAAAAGGAAGGGGCAGAGAACAACAAGAGAAGGAATCAAATGCAGTTTCTAGATGGTGAGGTCGTGAAAGGCCTGTCCTAGACAAATTGGACAAAGGGATGTTTGACAGGATGAGGAAATTGGAGAGGTGATACTGAAAAAGGAAATTGCAATTTTTTTTTCTTTTTTTTTTTTGAATAAACCTAAATAAAAGAACCGTAAAAAATTTAATTTTTCTGCATCTGGTCCAGGGTGTCCAGATTTGGTCACCACATCTCTCCCCAACTTACAGACTGTCCCTAGTCTGCATCTGAGCTTGATGTCATAAGAAAAGAAAGGAAAGTTGATTGAACACAAGAAATGGCCATTTAATCTTGAGGGTGATTGAAAAGGATATCTTGATCCATCCAAAGAAGATCTTCTAGAGTTGACTGAAATAAAATGAAGAAGGCGTCCCAGGTGCTCACGTATGTGGCATACAGTAGAGTTTCAAAACAAAAACGCAGCAGATGACCCTGGCGGTGCACAATTGGGAGGACTTACTTCTGATCAAAGTTGCCTCTGCAACAATGAAATTTCTTGACCTGATCAGCAGAGAACCTTCTGGCCATCTGAGTACCATCCAGTTCCTCCAGAAGATATGATCCACCTCTGACTTGACGGACCACTCAATAAGGACCATTCCAGCAATTGGAAAAAAGCTTTCCCCACTGAGTTTCCAAGGATTGGTTGTAGGCTAAAACTAGATCACCAGGATTCAAGGGGTCCCTGACTCAATTGAAATGCTTATCCTCCCAATACTGGACTGATTTTCCCCTTGACTCCATCATTTTCTGATAAGCTTTTTCACAAACATCTTCACTTTGCTCCAGTTGCCTGGATCTTGCAACCAATAGATCAGTGGTGGAAGAAACCTTTTCCCAAGAAATACCTAAGAAAGATTACATTTCCAGATCAAGAGGAAGGACAGCCCTTTGTCCAAAGATAATTTTGTAAGGTGAGTAGCCAGTGGTTTGTTTAGTTGAGATATGATCAGAGAAGAGGACCAGGGGAAGAAATTTGTGACAATTCTTTCCACTTTCACCAGTCAACTTGACAAGAGCAGCCTTCAAAGGGGAATGGCCTCTTTCCACCATGCCTTGTCCTTTGGAATAATAAGGAGTGGTCACCCTATGTTGACCAGGAAGCGATTGGATCATTTCGGCCAGTTTGCCACCAAACTCAGAGCCAACATTGGTTGAATAAGATCAAGCCAAGCCATAACACATTGTCCAAGTTTTTTAAAGAAAAGCTGCTACCAATTCAGAGCTGAGGTTCTTAAGGAATTTTGCTTCAACCCATCCAGAAAAATCATCTCTAGCCACAATGAGGTACTTAGCTCCACCAGCCTTAATGTGAACCACATCCATAGCAATCCTTCCAAAGACAGTGGACTCCCCAGTGGGATAACAAATTTCAGCTGGGGGCCTAAGATCACGTTTCTGACATACTTCGCAACTCTTGCACCATTGAGAGACTGATTTCTTCAAAGATGGCCACCAGAATTGTTTGGATATACGCCAATAGGTCTCAGTTTCCCCACAATGCCCAAGACCTTCATGGAGACTGTCAAGGATTGAATCTTGCTTGGAGGGGATTGTGACAACAATTAAAGCACAAGGATTTCCCCTTTTCATAAGCCTAGTACCCTGGAAAAAGAAGTTTGAAGACTTCCTCTTGAGCAATCTAAAATCTTTAGCGGAGAGCTCAGGAGGCCTTTGGAGAGTGGAAAGGTACTGCTCTAATTTTAGCCAGAAACCTTGTTGGAAGCCGGAGTAATTTTGGGAGGAAAAGGTGAAGACTGGAAGAATTAAAGGCTCCTCCTTGTCAAAGTCTGCTCCAACATCCAATTCTTTGTCTTCAAGGGGGCGTCGAGATAAACCATTGGGAATGGTGAAGTATTTTCCAGGCCTATGAACAATATCAAACAAGAAAAGCTGGATAAAGGCCACCCAACGGGTCATAGGAGCATTTGGGAGGCTGGGGACATTGATCATTTCAATGATGGATCCTGCGTCAACTTGTAACTCAAAGTGTTGACCCCAGAGGACAGTTTGGAGTTTCTTCAACATTTGAGCCACGCCACAGAGTTCCAGTTTTGGTTGGGAGTACCTGGATTCTACATCTGAAAATAACAGGGATTCATAGAGAGCAGGACGGTCCCAACCATTTTCATCTTCCTTGGTGAGGACAGCCCCAACAGATTTATAACTGGAATCAACAGCCAATTTGATCTTGCCAGCTCCTGGTCCGTAAGCAATCTTCCTCAAGACTATGTCCTTGCCAACAATCATTTTAAGCCGCTGAAAAGAATTTTCACACTCTTGGGTCCAGATCCACTCAGCATCTTTTCTGGTCAAGCAATGTAGGGGAGCACAGATTTTGTATAAAGATGGGATGAAAATTCAAACATAAGTGACAACACCTAGAAAACCCCTGACTTCAGTTGGGTTGATGGGAGTAGGCCAAGAGAGGATTTTGTTGATCTTGGATGGAGCCATCCTTCTTCCTTCCTTGCAGACCACATGACCAACAATTTCCAGGGCAGGGATACAGGCAGCCAATTTGGATCTGGAGACAGTGAGGCCAGATTCTTCAATTTGGAACAGGACCCTTTCCAAAGTGGTTGCATATTCCCAGATAAATCAACAGATTCCTGAATGCCAGGGTAAGAGCTCATTGTTATAGTCAGAAAGTGGTCCTTTAATTCCGCCATTGTCAATGAAGATACCAGCATGATTGGGGATTTCATCCTGGAGGATCCAAACCATCTGAGCCTGATAGACGGCAACTGAGTTGGTGGCGCCTTGAGGCAGTTGAGTAAGCTGGAAGCAACCAAGAGGAGTATTGAATGTGGTGAGAGGGCAAGAAATTGGATGTAAAGACCGTTTGTCATAGCCACCCATAATGTAACCTAGACCATAGCAAGCTATCCTGGAGAAGAATTCAACAAACTCTTCAGTAGCAGGGGGAATACCAGAGTCTTTAATAGTAACCTTATTTAGCGGCTGGAGATCATGAACTATTCTAAGTTTACAGTTACTTTTAAGGACACAGAAAACAGGACTGGAATAGCTAGAAGTTGACTGTTCATATAAACTGGTTTGAACTTGTTCCCGGACCAACTTGATGAACTTGTTGACTTTGGCAGCAGGGATTGGGATCTTCTTCTTTTGCCAGGGATAATGTTCTACTACAGGAATGATATAAGGCAGACCATAGGACTCTTTCAAGAGACCTCTCTCTTCTTCACAGAAAGCAATAGCTTTTTCCCTAAGAGCCAAGACATTTTTGATCAAATAAAACTCATCAGGTAGAAGCCATCCATCTGGTCCAAAGTTGACTACTCTCAGACGTTCTTCAGTGATACGGCCAAAGGGGATGAATGGACCAGCAAGAGATCAAGGTAAACCACAGTAAGGATTGCGGGATAGAGGAGGATTGAGGTTGAGAGGCATTGGCTGGTTGACTGGTTGGATTTTCCTGGCAACTGGTTTATATTTGGAGGCAAAAGAGAGCGGTTTGTGTTTTTTCCAAGAGTTGACCAGAGAGATCTGACTACGGGGATTGAGACCAAGTTCTAACGCCTTCCAAGTTTGATGTTCCGCAACATTTTCAAAAGGTGCCTTTTCCATAAAAGAAGTCCCAGGGGATAATGCATTGCTCACATGTGTGGCACAAGGTAGGGTTTCAAAAATGATGGTAGTAGGATACCCCGGTGGTGCACAATTGGGAGGACTTAGTTCTACCCCAATTTGCCTCCACTGAAGCCCATATTCTTCCACACAAAAGCCACCAAAAATAGGATCAAGATCAGGATCTAGTTTAGACTCATTGCGGAGATTCACATTGGAACTAAAAGAAGGTTGATTAGGAATAAGAGTACAGGGAAAAGAAGAAACAACAGATGAAGAAGAAATATTTTTGGATTTTTCCATTTTGTTTTGTTTTTGATTTTTGATATTTTTGAGATCAGAGGAAACCGTTGAAAAGAAGGAGAAATAGGCCTTGGGGCTGAGGGTTGACCCTTGAGTTGGAGTTTGAGGCTGAAAAGTACTTCAACTATTAGTAGGATCAACTACTCCCATAAAAAATGAGAAGAACTGGAATTATCCTTCTGTTTAGGAAAATGACCGGGGAAATCTCTTTCCCAGTGACCAGAATCCAAAGAACAAAGAGGAACCTCAATTTTTCTACCATCTGAATCGGGTAGGAGGATTCTCTCCCCAACTTGATTGGAAAACATCAGAGTTGCTCCAAAATCAATTAGGAAAGGTTGACCCAAGATCATAGGTCCATCCAAGCGTGTGATCCAGAAATGACAAGTTCCAACAATGTTTTGGCCAATCCGGACTGGAACGTCTTCAACAATTCCAACCAATTTGCAAGACTGATTCCCTATTCCGTAAACTGAAGAGGTAAAACTGACCCTAGGGCTGAGTTTCAGTTTTCAGGCCATAGAATCCAAGATCAAGTTGAGCTGAGAGCCAGACTTGACAAGTAGCAAGACCGTTTTAGCTGATTCACCAAGATGGCAGGGAAGAAAACCAAGAGGACATGAGTAAAGACTGGACTCAGAAGAGGGATCTGTTCCACCAGAATCCTCTATCAAATTTCCAGAGGAGACCTTGAGTTCCTCAGGGCCAATTTCCACACGGCAACAAGAAACCCATTTCTTCATTCCTTCAGCAACAGATGGAGAGATTGATAGAAGTTCAGCCACAGATAGATCAGGAATTTTAAGATCAGAAATTTTCTTCAAAACCCCTTCCACAGAATTGGGGTGATCTTGGGAAATTCCCCTCTTGAACCAAACTTTGGGCTGGGTGGAGGGAGGAAGGTTGGGTTAAGCAGGAACAGGATTAGGGGATTGAGGAGTTTTAATAGATGAGGAAGGGGGATCAGGGTGATCTTGAGACCTTTCCATGAGTGGTTCTTTCTCCACCTCCATGTCTTCTATGTCAGAAGAGGGCTCAGGTGATGATTTTTGTTTGGGCGGTTTTCAGAGGATGGAGGTTGGCAGGGAAGGAGCTTTATGAGGTTTGGGCTCCTCATGTTGCTTCCTTGCTGGATTGGATTGGTAAGTACCAACCAGAGAAGACAAGGAAATAGCTGGGGGATACCAGGGTTGAAGAGTACCACAAGAAGATTGGAAATCCACAGAAGTCAAGGATACCTTCATAGGAGGAGGTGGCTGGTAAGAGGCCACCACATGACAAATGGGGCAAGATGAATCAAAGGGGATCAGGGCACCATTAGGAAGAAAAAAATTATTCCCTTTTTGCTCCACTAATTTCTTGTCTTTGTCCTTCTGGAGTTTGAGACATTGACCAGTTCCATAGCCTTCCCTGTGGCAATAATAGCAGACTATAGTATTTTTAGGAACAGAACTAGAAGGTTTAGGAACAGCAAGAGAGGAAATATTTTGATCCATTTTTTTTTCAAAGGCTTTGAGCAGTTTAGTAATCTTGTCCATTGTAGCGGTTTCTTGGGTAGGATGAGGGTTCTTGGGCCTGCAATCAGATTCAATTTTATTCATGATCTTGTTTGACTCTTTGAAAGAGGGGGCATGGACTGGTTCAGTGGTTTTAGACTTTTCAAAATTGAGGGCTGTTTGACCTTTCATGACTTTATCTACCACTCCCTTGAGGATAAGGAAACCAGGGAGCTTGAATCAATTATCCCTGGTCGTGATCATGGATCCAGACTCAACCAGTTTGTCCTTGATTCTTTCCTGCACTCCAAGAGAAAAAGATTGGAAAAATTGAACTTGAATTTTGTCCACTGTGTCAATGTGATTGTTTTGGACAAGGTAGGATTTGATGGGATCCCAAGATTTCCTAAAAGCCTGATAATAGGAAGCTGAAGCCACACCACCAATGGAGACCCACTGAGAGACAAGTTTATCTAGATACTGCAAAGTAAATCATGCTACATCTATTTTTCCCCAATAAGCCAACATTGCTCCCCGCAGAAGGGTCCAGTTATGCTGTTTGAAACCTTCAAAAAACTCAATGATTTCCATAACTTCATCAGAGGAGATAAAAAACCGTAACTGGTAGGCCATATCAAATTTGCTAGCCCCGTCCACCAAAGCAGCCATCTCGTACAAGTCCAAGAAGTGTTCCACATTTGTCCCATTGAATCCTAAGTTCTTGTTCTGGGGCTTGATCTTAACCATCTTAGGACAAGTAGAAGAGTTGCTGGTGGATTCCATTTTGACAAGGTTTCCTAAAAAATCCAAGGAACGGATCTCCAAAGTGGCTCACAAATGTGGCAAGAGTAGGGTTTCTCGAAAAACAACAAGTATCTTTCCCAGGTGGTGCACAATTGGGAGGACTTACTTCTAGAACAAGTTGCCTCCACGGATCTAGATGATGACAGAAAAAAAAGAAAGAGATTGGATTACAAAGTTGATGATTGATGCTGGGACTGTAACTCCCAAGGTTGCTGGTTTGATCCTGGCCTGGGGGACCAAATTTAAGACTCCAAACGGTGCTAGGCTGTGGCAGTTCTGTGGAGGGGAAAGGTGCTTTTTAGGCTGCCCTCCTGAGTGTTACAAAAATATTCAAATGTAACCAAGATCAAAGTCCAGAACCTGGTAAATGGGGGACCAAATGTAGAAGGATAAAGATTATAGTGGTTGGTAGCTGGGAAACAACACTATCTGAGGCAAGATGGTGCCGGGGAAAACTTGAATAGAATAAGTCAAGGTTTGTTCAGAGTTCAACAAGACAAGGCAATTTTAAGTAACAAAGCCCACAAGCTAATAGCTCTGGTTGTCAGCAGAAGCTTAGGAAAGATCAACTCAATCCCAAACAACCTCCAGGTTCTCAATGAACCTGCCCAACTCTCCGCAATAAAGCGCTTGAAGGGTACCAGATAACTGTGGGTTGCTGCACAAGACAAAGCTAATTGTTTGAAGAAGCTCTAGGAGAAAAACAATAATAGCCCAACACTTCTCAAGGGACTCAAGAGTAGCTTGGCGGAATTCAACTTCAAAAGTGATGAAGGGAGGTTTAACACTCCAGATTTTAAGCTTAATAAAACCTCTTCACTCAAACGTGACTGGTTTCAGAAAGATAATCAAAGAATGATCAGGACCAGTATGGTTGGATAAAGGGATCAGGAGTGGTGTAACACACTCAAGAATTCAATTAGTTAAATTCTTCTTCAACCAGCAAAGCTATTGGTTGGTGATAAGGATCAAGGATCAAGGGTTTGAGTATGGAGGCTCAAAGATCAAGGGGAAATCATAGATATACCCAAATTTTTTTCTCATATAAAGGGGAATGAAGACCCCATGGATTATGTATTGCAAGGTAAAAACAATGATGATACTATGGTGCTTGTGGGTTCCAGGATGCTCCGCTCTGGTGGGATGTCTCAGGCCAAGCGGGTCTAGGCCCGCGCGTTTGGCCAAAAGGAAGGGGGAGAGAACAACAAGAGAATGAATCAAATGCAGTGTCTAGATGGTGAGGTTGTGAAAGGCCTGTCCTAGACAAATGGGACAAAGGGATGTTTGACAGGATGAGGAAATTGGAGAGGTGATACTGAAAAAGGAAATTGCAATTTTTTTTTCTTTTTTTTTTTTGAATAAACCTAAATAAAAGAACCGTAAAAATTTTTGAATTTTTCCGCATCTGGTCCAGGGTGTCCAGATTTGGTCACAACACCGGCCTCATCATCCTTTGGGCAAGGGGGTGATGAAATCCCCCCTGCCCTGACCCACCGCCTTGTTGTGGTTGGTTGCTGGCTGGTTCAACCCAGCCAGCCACCCCCTCCCCCTTGCAATGGCAAGCAAGGGGAGGGGAGGTAGCTGGGGCCACTGGCCCTTGCTCCCGCGGCGGTGGCTGCCGTTTGCAACCAGCTGGGCCCGCGTGGGATCCCTTGGCCGCCACAAAAGCCCCGCATGGGCCAAACCAAGCGGTACAAGCGGCCCCGAGCGGGCTGCGGCACGGGCAGAAGCCCCAATGGGCCACCCCAAGCCCAAAACCCAAGACAAACACACTTTGGTGGGCCAGCCTGTCTAGCCAAGTATGTCCAAAATAAACCTTGGGCCCAATTATGCTCATACAAGCCCATCTGGCTGTATTTGCCCATATCCCCCACCAGGCCCATCAGGGCCTGTGTACCAATGAGCCTGTTTCACGTGTTTTGAGGCCAGTTTCCCCAAATCAGTGACATCCACACAGGCCCGTATGGTCCGTGTGAGTGACCAATGGGCCGCAGAGGCCCATATGTGCATCCCATTTGGATTACACTTATACCTAGCACACGAGTAAGTGCATACGTATTTTAACAGATTGATTTGGTTTTTCAGGCTGGTTTGAGTTTAGAGTATATTTTATGAGGGGTTTTGATTTTATTTGTGAGTTTAATTTGATAAAAGTAATAATAATTAATAAGATAAAATTATTTTGATGGCTATAGGACAGGTTTGGTTTACCACACCACCTGCGGCCTCCTCCTGCTCCTCCTCTGCCACCGCCGGCAATCCTTCAGTTGATTGCCAGAGGCCTCCTCCTGCTCCTCCTCCTCTGCCGCTTCCATCAATTGATTGATTGATTGCTGGCAGCCTCCACCTTCTCCTCTTCTGCTGCTGCCAACAATAAATCAATCAATTGCAAGTGGCAGCCTCCTCCTCCTCCTCCTCTTTTGGCGCCAGCAATCAATTGATTGATCATGGGCCCCGGCCTTTGATGGTCAGATTTCATTGCCTGGGGATGATATGACCATCCAAGGAAGATTCCCATCTTGTGAATGAATTTGGGAAAGGTAAGTTGGCCCATCTGGAAATGGCACACTTATCTTATTGGTTAAAGTATCACTCACCAATGTTGAGGTCATGGGTTAAAATCCCATAGTGTGCAACACAATTTTGCATTTTCAAAGAGCCCTTGCCCTCCAAATTGAATGCAACTAATCAAATCCTGTCTTGATCCTCAGACCAAGCAAATTAATTGGATGGGAGGGAACAAGGTGAGAGGAGATGACTTGACAAGCATACAGAGATGTGGAAAAACTAGGGCTTTCAAGCCTCAAAATTTCATACAATGGATTGAATCCCTTCTTGATCCTCACCCCAAGGAAAGTAATTGCATGGGAGGGAACAAAATGGGAGGAGATGACTTGAAAAACATGCAAAGATGTGGAATAAATAGGGATTTCAAGCCTCAAAGTTTCATACAATGAATTGAATCCCTTCTTGATCCTCACCCCAAGTGCTGTTGGTGCCTGGGAGGAGATGATTTTACAAACATACAGAGACATGGAAAGAATATGGCTTTCAACCCTCAAAATTTTATCCAATGAATTAAATCCCTTCTTGATCCTGACCCCAATTTTATTATGTGGATGGGAGGAGATGATTTGGGAAACATACAGAGACAGGGAAAGAATAGGGCTTGTCAGCATTGGCTAAAGGGGAAATGTTTGGATAGGTCTTGAATTGCTTCCTCATCTGTTTGGATGAAAGAGCCAGCCTACCTTTTTTTATTCTTTAGTTCATTGTCCATCAGGATATAGCCATTAAAATCATAGGATGGAGGTTGGAAAACTTGTGTTGTATTTTGGATCCAAAGCAAGTGTCATGTTTGGAGGTAATTTTGAGCCAGTTTACAAGGATGATGTGATCAGCTCTCTTGATCTGACTTGAGCATTTGGAAGCTGATGCTGGAGGATTGTTGGGTTTAGATTTCCATGGGGATGTTTGCTTTTTTCCATTGCATTTTTGAGTGGACTTGCGGGGGGAGGTTTTCTGAGGGGCCATTTAAAAAGAGTAAGAGGGGTGAAGTGATGAAGCAATGTGATGAAAGGGGGGATGAAGCAATGAAGCAATTAAGTGATGATGCAATGAAGAAATGAGAGTTAGGATGTGATGACAGCAGGGATGAATGGATGAAGCAATGAGAGTTAGGATGTGATGAAAGTGGGGATGAAGGGATGAAGCAATGAAGCAATGATAGTTAGGATGTGATGAAAGTGGGGATGAAGGGATGAAGTAATGAAGCAATGATAGTTAGGATGTGATGAAAGTGGGGATGAAGGGATGAAGCAATGAAGTGATGAATCAATGAAGCAATGAGAGTTAGGATGTGATGAAAGCAGTAAAGTGATGAGAGTGATGAAGCAATGAGAGTGTTAAAGTAGTGAGAGTGATGAAGTGATGAGGGGATGAGAGTAATGAAGCAAAGAGGATAGGAAGACATGAGAGTGATGAAGTGATGAAAGCAATGAAGCTATCAAAGTGATGAAGTGATGAAGCAAAGAGGATAGGAAGAGATGAGAGAAATGAATCAAAATTTTGCAATGAGGTTGGAGGTAGAACTCTTCCAATGAGTTTGGATGTTGAAACCAAGGTTGATGACATGAAATGATGTGTGGTTGAGGCGGTGAAAGCCTTTAAATACTTTATTTGAAAAAAATCACTTATTTTCAGGTAACTCTGACACGTCTGATGTGAAATAATTGGGTTTTATGATTTTTAATGGAAAATTTGGGTTGGAACCTGCCATTAAACAATGGCTGGTTTGCTTAAATCTGATATGCCCTAATTCTCAATCCCAACTCAAAAAAAAAATTGAAATAGTGCCCAGATTCAGGGGCAATACCCCTGTAGCTAGATAATAGTTTGTAAAAGAGATTGTTTTGTTATTTTCTAAATATTATGAGAAGGAGCATTAAATTTAAAATGATAACTAGGAAGGAATTTTCATCAACTTCCTTAGAAAAAAATGTGGATTTTTTTTGAATTAAATTTAGTATGATCTAGGAATAATGAAGAATCTGTGGGATATTCACAGAAAAGAATGTAAATATAAGACCTTATTATAAAATCCATTATCCTCATGGCCTTATCTTTGTGTTTTATGCCATAGCAACTCTGAGTAAATTTACTGTTTGAAAATATTACAAAAGTATCCCATTGATTTAAGAAAATTTGCTAATGGGTACTCTGCTATGCAATTTTTAGCATAAAACTATACCTAAATATATCTTTTGGTTTAACCATATAATGGAATGTATCACAGTGGAAATGCAAAGAATAAAACAAAGCTGCCAAGAACAAGTCAGATTAGCCACATGGGGCTAAGTAGTCAATTCAGCAGAATCTGCCTGTTTATGGAATCACCAATCCAAGCCGGTTCTCTGTTTTTTTGTTTTTTTTTTTGGTGAGCTATTTCCAAGCAGATATCAGATTTAACCTATCTTCTGGAATTGCCAACCCGCTGTGGTGTCGTTATATAGCCTTGGGTTGGGAACCATGCCGCAGTTGGCCTGCTCAGCATTTGGTAGGTCAGGCTCAGCATTTGGGATGCATGTGGTCTCAGCAGCAGCCACAGCGGGCTCAGCAGTAGGCTCTGTGGGGCTCAGAATACTGGGTGTGGGTTGGGCTTAATTGGATGTGGTGGGCTGTGGCCCGCTCAGACATTACAAACCCAAGAATGGAGCTGGCCCAACTGGGTTTGCGGGTGGCTAGTTTGGGAAGGTAGAGCGGGGCAATCAGGGCTATAGGAGCAGGCCAGGCGTGTGCAAGCGGGGGCTGACCCATGGGGCAGGAAATCACGCAGCCCGCCGGGTGGATACAGACAATGCGGGGGGCTCCAAGTAGGGTCCGGCAGAGGGCCGCATCATGAGAAGGACAAACCAGGTGTGTGTAAGGGTAGGCAGGCTTGAGGGCGGTTGCAGCATGGGAAAGGGTTAGGGTTCTGGTTTTTAGGGTTTCTTTTCTATTTGTTGTTGGGCTGTCATTGCGCTTGTACTTAGGTTAGGGTTAAGAGTGTGGGCATAAAGTCTGTGCTCTCAACCCCAGCTGGAGGAGGGGTTCACGGCTTACAATACGGAAAGGAAAGGAAAGGAAGGAAATTTGTCTCTCTCTCTCTCTCTAAATGGGAGCATCCTTGTCCTTACAGACACTAGGACCATTGATTCTGGAACTTAGGGATAACTAGGGGAGCTCCACTCTCTTACTTTCCACACTGCGCCCACACCTTACTTGGTTTTTCTTGTTGTACTTTACTTTTCAAGCATCCACATGTCATGATCAAAATGACTTTTCACAGCTGCTCAATTGTACATACAGGCCAGGTGGGATAGTCTCAGCCAAACCAATGGTTGATTGGAAGCAATAACTTTGGTGGCCTACAGTTACATATCATGCAGCTTTCCTCAATTGTTCAAGTTGAATACTGTTGGCTCCTTGTGGATATTCATAGTCACTGAGAGCATCTACCACCGTCTTGATAAGTTGGCTCAATAAGCCAACTTATTGAGGCTTTTTCTGATCAAGCCACCATTGTGCGCTTGATAAGGCTTGATAGCTGTTGAATCAACAAAATCCTTGACAAGGATCCATAAATTTATGGATCCTTGTCAAGGCTCAACCAGCAAAATTTTGTCAAGCCCCACTGTAACCTTTCTGCCCCCCGCCCTCCCCCTCCATAACTTCACCCTACCATACCCCCCCCCCCCCCCTCCCTTTGAACTTCATTGGTTCCATCAACAACCCCCCACCTGTTTTATATACTCCTCTAATCGATTACTTTTTTTTTTTGAGCTCAAAATGATGCAACGACCGTTTTTTTGCCCTGTTCGGGGGCGGTCCCAACCCTTATCGAGCGGGGCCGCGGAAGGGATGATGGTGGGACCCGCTCCCTAACTGCTCGACAACTGTCGCGCGGGCCTGCTTTATGGCAACAAGGGTGCGAAATCAGGTTTCGACAGTTATCCACCCTCGCGCGCCTCGACAACTTTGACAACTTGTGGGGGATTTTGTCGACACGGTGGTAGATGCTCTGATTGTGTTACATTCTCGTCATGGTTCAAGGTCGAAGTTTTTTTTTTTTTTTGGGTGGTAATTTGCATTGCGCACGGACCACTTTGGATATGCAAAATATACTTGGGATGGATACAACGAGTCTCAGAAGCTATGAAGCTGCTTCGGTCATGTAACAGCATGATGCGGGCAGAGCAGTAACAGAAGGAAAAGAAAAGAAAAAATAAAAGGAATATAGAAATGAAAAGAGTGAAAAGGGGAGTGGGGAGGCGGGGTCGATTACAAGACGGGAGCTGTGGTGCGTTGCGATGACAGCTGTGGAGCCGTGGGGTGTTCTTGCTCCTGTAGGGAGTCGAATCTATTTGAGGACCTTATAAATTGTTCCATCACCGCAAGGTCGAAGTAATAGGGCGCAGTTGTGTTGCGCCACGTGACATCTGGTGACGCTGTCAAAAAATACTTCTGTTGCCTAAAGCCATCTGGCACCAGCCTTTCAGTTTCTATAAAATCGAAACTATCCCTGCCATGATCCGAAGCAGGCAACGGTGACACCTCATGAGTGCCTGGATCGGGAAGTAGATGTTTGCCCTACTCCGACTTGGGTTGCTTAAGTAGTCACTCAACGGCAAACACTTTCCACATGTCGTAAACGGAAGGGGAACTATCGTGCTTGAGTGATCATCTGGGGCCAAAGACTACTGACTGCCAGCTCCCGAAGAAGCGCCAACTTTACTTAAGTACCTGTAGGGACGGATCAAAACAGAGATTCAAGAAGCTTCTCTATGGCCCTAGGCGTGATCATAAGTGCTTTGATGTAATTGGTTCAACCGCTCGGGAGTGTTGGGGCGCTGCGGCAATATCGAATGTAAGTATGCCTGGGAGATTCTCACAGACCTATCCGAGTTGACCAACATCAGCCAGGATGCAGTCAGACAATGACGCGGCGTGATGGCCGACGGCCGTCGGTGGCATGGAGTCACTACACGGCATCGCCGCTTCCTGCTCTGTGGTGCTGTATGCACAGCGGACCGAAGTTTTCCTTCCTAAACATACCTGGGTGGTGAATTTCACCTGGAGCTTGCCAAATCTTTCCCGGTATACTCTCGTATACGAAGATGTAGTAGGTATCGATTGATGTAAGTATCTATATCAAAAGGTATTGCCCCTCATTTTAAACTGTTGGCCGTCATTCATGATGAAATTCGGAGCCGTCATTTCACGATCATACTTCTACTTAGCACCCGTTCATGCATCTATGCAGCAACTTTCTTGACAGCGTCAAGTCTGGCGATCTCGGAGGAGACCACTTAGCTTTCACATCATAAGGACGGCCTCGACGCTCCCTTGCGACCAACATTATTCGCCCAACTATCCGACTAGTGAATCCCTCTGGCAACTGAGATATATCCACCAAGAGTGGCGAAAACCATTTCAGACTGCGCTCATTAACGTTCCTTACCCTACGCCATAGCCTCTAGCACTGCCCAAGTTATCCCAGCTTTTATCTGCGGCACGATGTTAACCTCTTCAATTTTCATCTTCGCGTTCGGCCTCCTGATGGGTGCGATACATTCCTGAGTCTCCGCTTTCCATTTCGTAGTGTACTGACTCCCTTGGGGAAGCCAGCCTCAATAAACTCGCGACAAATTCACGATCGAAGTATCCACTCATCGAGCCGAAATGTTTACCAGTCAGGATGCAGTTTTCATTTATTCAAGTATGAATGAGGTGGTCTTGATTCTGTGTGATGTTACTCTTCCCCAGAAAACTTCAGGCCCGAATTGTTCCGGTCGTCTCGCCCACTACCACTCGCGTCCGTGCCGCCAGAAGAGTTCAACCTGTAACTAAGCGACACGTCAAGCGCCAAGGGGTTTCCGCCGCCAGGATTTCAGCGGCTCTTCAGCAACTTCGTCAAACCGTCGATCAGGAAGCTGCGAATATCAGGCAGTATGCTGCCCAAGGCTCTTCTCCACAAACAATAGCGTCACAAGTCCAGGGCCCCCTTCAAAACATACTTCAGGCCGCTAATCAAGCACTTCAGGACGTCAAAAATAGCGAGTATGCCCCTGCTCCCTCAGGCGCATTCGACACCCCACCAGTCACTGTGCGTTTTCAAACAATTCATTAATGCTACTCTTCGGCTAATGATATCCGCTTTATGTGTCACAGTCATCCATCTGTCAAATCCTTCTGGCAATACTTCAATGTCTAAAAGACATCCTTACAACCTTACAGGCTGTCATGCAACCCTCTGATCTGCACAAGTATTTAGGCGGTAGGTGTCTGCTTGATCATAAATCCCTAGCTTAAGGCTGAAGTGATGACATTGTTTGGAAAAATAGATATCATGACCCAGATTACCGGAGTTTTCTCTCAAATCCTGTCCGCGGCCGATTCGATAGTTCCTGGCACACTCAAAGATCTTGCCCAAGACGGCCGCGATCTTTTCAATTCTATCCGTTTTGATGGCTTCGGCTTTGGCAACATAATGAATGTTGTCAGTCCATCGTAAAGCAACCGAGCTGCTTCAAAAAGCTTGTCCTGACGAAACTAAGTAGCAGCTGCATGTCGCGCAACAGCCCCCGTGATTTCCTCGTAAATTTGAGGCAACTTGTACTTACCCTGCTTGCCTATTACTATCAAACCGCAGTACATGAATGCCCCACTCTCGTTTAATCCCTAACTAATGACAAACAATATCTTGAGTAATGAGTCAAGTATGCCATCCAGTCCGTTGTTTGACATTGAAAGCCTCAATATTTTTGCTTATTGCCATGCCAACAAGCCCACCCCCGAAAGGACTATCCTATTCGGTGTTCGGGTAAACTGGAAGGCTTGAGAGCCTGATTGTTGAACCAAAAAACTTTTGTTACACGCGTCCTTTTTTTCAGGTCAACCAGTTGGCTTGAAATGTAATGATTTCTTGATTATTTCATCAATGAGCACAAAGGCTGAAATTGCCTCGGTTTTCGGACCAAAAGGAGACGCGCTAACAATGAAGGAGCCAGTGCCAAAGTTGTTTTCACTGATGGCTTTGGTAAGCGCAAATTGTCTTGAGAGTTGGGCAAAGGGACCTTACTTTCAATGCCATTAAAAAAACCTTTGGCGCAGTGAGGTTGATGTGTTGTGATGTACACCTCGCACTGAGCGGTTGTAGCTCAACAGTTAGAGCAACCTGCATGCAATGGACCGATGTGGGTTCAATTCCCACCAACTGTGTTACCCTTTTCCCTGTCTTTACATGATGCATTGGTACTCAGATACTTGGAGTGTCAACTTGTAGATGTGAAAAACTCACAGTTGACTTGATGTGCCAGCTCCCATGGCCTGTCATAAGCCCACTGTAGCTTATGGACAGGGTGCAAGATGATGGGAATCCTGAAATTTGAAGGTTATGAGAACTGGTAATGAAAGACAGATTTGAATTTAACCTAGTGTTTCTTGGAGATCACTCAAATTTGGATTCTTCTTTGAACACAAATTAACCAAGAATCATTTGAACTCAATCAGTACAATAAATTAAACTGTTTTAGAAAGGCAGTGTAGTTGCACACACCAAGAAATATTTGGTGGCACTTGGTGCCAGGTGAAATGAACTAACATCTGCCATACTGTAGCAGTATGTATACTTGAACTCCATATTCAAGGTTAAACATATTAAAGATTTATATATTTTGAAAAATACATGCTGTCACCACAGAAATATGCATTTCACTTGCTAGCAAGTTCCATCAAGGAGCTCATGCCCAATGTATGACCAAGCTCTGGTCAAGCTTTGACCAAGCTCAGGTCAAGATTTATCAAAGCTCCAATGCACAGTGACTGTGCACCAAAAGCTTGTTAGAGCATGAACATACCTTCAACTAGAGATTGGAGAGAGCTTCATCCAGGGCTTCCTTGATGGCACTTGCTAGAAAGTGCCATCACTTTTTTTTTGGTGTGTGTTTTCACCATACAGTTTGCACCAAAACTAGACCCTTTCAGACATAATGCTCATGATTTTTATCAATAAAAATTATACAGATACCACTGGAAATAACTAAAAAATGTCAATTCATAATTTCAAATTATAGGCTTTTATTTTATTCAAAGATGTCCCAAAATTTTCTGCAAAACTCAGCTATGTAGTTATGGACAGAAAATATATAGAAAAAATGCCACTATTACTGCAAGATATGCATTATTCCCAGGGAAAAAATTGATCTTGTATCACACGCAATGATACTGGAAATATTTTTAGTTCACCACTTATTCTGATTCTAAAACTTTGTCTCCTGTTTATTCCAGCCATACTTTATGTATGACTTTTATTCTGCAAGATATATATCAAATATTTAAGTTTTAAGACCTATGCTCATGGTTAATCTGGCCAAAGGAGAGGCTGAGCATCTTTTGACCCTCATTTCCACAGACACCAGATGGTCCCTAGAACTCCCAGTTTGAGGAGCAGAAAAGCAAGCAAATGCTCAGAAAGAAATAGTGGAATACCTGAGGGACTAGAGCAGTTACTTGATAGTGGAAAAGGACAGTGAAGGTACTACTTTTCCCAGTAAAAAAGTCCAGTGGACCAGCAAAACCTGTCCAGTTGTCAAGTGAGGAAGGACATGTAACAACCAATCAAGAACCCTGTTCAATTAATTCAAGTCCATTCATCAAAAGGATAAGGCCTCTCAAAAAGTGATGGAAGGCCCCTTGAAAATTTCACAATTCCACTTGACAAGGTTAGGGAGTCCCAAGAAAAAGTCAAGTGGCCACTGTTGGTTGACCAAAAAAAAATATTGTTTTGGGTAACTGCTGGTGGTGGGCTAAATAAACTTGATTTATTTTTTTAAAAGAAAGAAGAAAAATTCTGTAGATTTAAAGAGGCTAAAAGACAGAAGTCATTTCAGAAAGAAGTTTGGGATCAGAATAAGACAAGCAGCTCAATGAGATAAGCACCTAAAAGACCAAGAACAGCAGAGGTTGGTATGAGAACAAAACCCCATAGAAATGAAACATTTGTTGATGATAGACAACTTTTTGACACACAAATACAACCTTACCCGCTTCTAAGACCTGGTCAATGAGTTAAGACAAAACTGATGAGTCAATGGTTGATGGAAAGGAAACTGAGAGTCAAACAAAAAAAAAGAGTCAAAACAGAAAAAAAGAATCTGGTGTACCTGACCTGCAAACCCGCAAGAGATAGGAACCTCACAAACAGAGGTGATGGTTCTATCAGCTGTGAGCCCAGATTGTTGGAATTCTGGAAACTAAGTGCCCTCTTTTCCTTCCTATTAAATAAAAAGTACTCTCAATCTAAGTTATCCTCTGGTATTATGGGCCTCATAAAAGTAGTGTGTTATGATTAAAAATGATCTCATATCTCTAATCAGTTTTCCCTCTTATTTGTTGATTGTTTCAAGATTAATTAATGATTAAGTCTGAAAGAATGCTAGTTCAAGTAGTCTGATTTTCCACTACTGA
Organism: Puccinia polysora; assembly: GCA_025617555.3. Classification (NCBI taxonomy): domain Eukaryota; kingdom Fungi; phylum Basidiomycota; class Pucciniomycetes; order Pucciniales; family Pucciniaceae; genus Puccinia; species Puccinia polysora. The sequence goes on from CM062625.1 coordinate 78,161, forward strand.
TCAAACTCTTGTAGTCATAGAGCCCTGAGTCACTAGTTCTTTTAATGGACTTCTTATCTCTAAGAACCTCATTTTGTATCTTGATCTTTCTTGATTCTGATGTTTGTTGAACCACCAAATCAGCTTGACTTAACGCCTCAGTTGTTTTGTACCTGTCACTCTTCTTTTGATAGCTTTCATTTCCTGGCTTATGGCCTGTTGTGTCTCTGCCTTGTTGCATACTGTCTGTCACTGATTATGTGAAAGTTCTTTGGTTTTTCCTCATTAATTATACATTATCCTTGTTATTTTCAGACCCACAAGTTGGTCTTCAACAAATGGCTTGTATCTAGACTATTTAACACCATTCTAGTCCGGCCAATTTATCATCATCTGTTCTTGACTTACATTGAACCTGAGTGCCCCCATTTGACTCCTGGATCCACTCCTCTTAGTGTGATAAGAGTTCCTTCCTTATTCCCTCTTGCCAATTCTCTGATAATCTCACCTACATTTCAACACAATTAACATTCAAAACATGTTACCAATGGAATCAAAATCTGAATCCAACTCCTGATTTCTTCTCACCTCTGACAACTATGCCATATGGGTTGTACCCATGGAAGCCAAGTTAGAAGAAATAGAAGCCCTCAATATTGTAACTGGTACAATCAACTGGAAACCAAAATTGACAAGACCAAGTTTCAGAAGACAAACAGAAAAGCTTACACCTCAATTTTCCAGAACCTTGAATCTTATAATCTTTCCCTTACCTGTTCTGACCCACTATTTTACTGGCCAATCAGAAACTCCTGCTGGCCAGCATTCTATTAGATTACAAGATCAAGACCCTGCGGATTCTCTGGAAATTTCCCAAGGAAGAGTTCAGGTCCTTCAGGGATATAGTCCCCAGGGGTTTTGCAACCAAATCCTTTGAATCCATAATCAAGAGGTTGAAATCCTACTTGGTCACCAATCTCACAAAGATGGATCACTCCAGTCACAACAATCATCCATCTCTTCAAGCCATGTTCACCTCCTTGGCCAAATCATCTTCTGCCTCTTCTCCCCCATCCAGAAAAATTCCTGTCTGCTTCCATTGAAAAAAAACCTGGCCATTGATCCGCCAACTGCTGGATCAAATTCCCAGGGAAAGCCCCAAAAAACAAGCCCTCTCCTCTGGCCCACCTGACGCAAGCAAGCAACCAGGAAGAACACAACAATAACTGCAAATTTAAATACTTCTGTACCCCAGATGAAAAGCTATATTCCCTGGACAACTTTAAATTTTAAGGAGTTCAGTACTTCTTATACCCCAGGCTGTTTATCTTGCTTGGTTGCTATTGCTATCCTTCTCTCTCTTGGCCCTGACCAGTCATCACTAGTTCACCATCTTGGCTTGGTTCAATCACTACTGTTGAAACCCTTCTCCATTTGTGCTCTTGCTTTTGATCCTGCTCCTCCTTGGTTGCTTGCACCTGGTCTTGCTCCCCCAATCTTGCTCCATCCTATCCAAACCTTGACTTCAACCCAGCCATCTTGCCCCCCAACACCATTCAATCTTGTTTGCATGCGCCTTTCCAGCCATCATCCTTGGACCGTCTTGCGCAACAAAACTGCTCATTGTTACCTACCATCAACAGTTCTTTCAGCCACTAGTTGGGGGGGCGTGCTGGAATTCTGGCAACTAATTGCCCTCTTTTCCTTCCTATTAAATAAAAGTTACTTTCAATCTAAGTTATCCTCCTGTATTATGGGACTCATAAAATTAGTGTGTTATGATTAAAAATGATCTCTCATATCTCTAATCATTTGTCCCTCTTATTGGTTGATTGTTTCAAGATTAAGTCATGATTAATTCTGAAATAATTCTAGTACAAGTAGTCTGATTTTCCATTACTGATCAAACTCTTGTAGTCATGGAACCCTGAGTCACTAGTTCTTTTAATGGAATTCTTATCTCTAAAAACCTCCTTTTGTATCTTGATCTTTCTTAATTCTGATGTTTTTTGAACCACCAAATCAGCTTGACTTAACGCCTCAGTTGTTTTGTACCTGTCACTCTTCTTTTGATAGCTTTTATTTCCTGGCTTATGTCCTGTTGTGTCTCTGCCTTGTTTCATACTTTCTGTCACTGATTGTGTGGCATTTCCTTGGTTGTTTCTCATTCATCATTCATTATCCTTGTTATTTTCAGACCCACAAGTTGGTCTTCAACAAATGGCTTGTATCTAGACTATTTAACACCATTCTAGTCCAGCCAATTTATCATCATCCTTTCTTGACTTACATTGAACCTGAGTGCCCCCATTTGACTCCTGGATCCACTCCTCTTAGTGTGATAAGAGTTCCTTCCTTATTCCCTCTTGCCAATTCTCTGATAATTTCACCTACATTTCAACACGGATTGGGTCTGCTTTAAATAGACATGGTCACAAATGGAAATGGAGTCTGCACATTGCACGCAGATGGTTGGGTTATGAGAAGAAATGAGACAAGCATGACATGTGGTGACAGTGGCATGACAGGTGAAATCAGATGAAAAATTTATGAGTGGTTGCGCGGTGAGTTTTCAGCAGAGAAGCTCAAGAATCAAAAAATTCTTGGGAAAAACTGGTGAAAAAACTGAGAACCAGTTAAAAAAAATTCAAGAAGCCCAGAAATTCAGAAAAATCCTTTAGGATGCTTTAATATTGGACCATTCATTGGCTTCATCTCTGAAAAAATTCTGCAAAACATTTGGAAATGATGAAACCATTTTTAACTATTTTATTCAGTAATGGTTTCATAAATCAAATTTTTAATGAGATCAACCAGTTGATTTAAGAACCACACCTCATGTGCCTCATATGGGTGCTCCACTGGTTAGATGCAAGTGCACTAAATTGAATGGCAACCAGTCCCAAAATGGTCTCTTTATCATTGACCTCATCAAGACACAGCATGAATCTCCCTCTCTCAAAACTATCATCCCACTCCATCCAATTGTCACTTCACTGCAAGCATCCCTACAATAACCATCCTATTGAGAAAGTATCTTTACAAGAATCCAATGGTGCAAACATGATGATTCCATCTTCATATTCAACTCAGCTCACCTTCTGCACTTTTCCGTTCTTTCCTCATCTGCTGACTCAGCTTACTCCATTTGTTGAGCGCCATATCTAGCATCTTCCCAGTCTGTGAGATTCCCTCAGGAGTGTGTTAACTATTATAATCTTCTATCTCATTAATGAATTCTGTTTCCTTCATCTTCTTCTCAGTCTCACTGTTGTCATCACCATGTCACTATCAAATCTAGGGGAGCCTAGCCCAACTTTCACTAGCCTCTGTTGGCATTTCATCTCTCTCATGTTTGCTGTTAGCTTGTTCCACATTTTGAATCCTTTCTCAAAGTCCAACCAGTGGTCCTGGTTTTGCATCAACCACAGTTCTTTCATTTGAGGATGCTGAAGTAAGGGCTTTCCTTTTAAAAATTCTTTTAGATTGTTAAAACTAAACTAAATGTGGTTTTCAAATGGCAATTATGGGAGAATAAATGAAACATCAATATCATGGTTAGCTTTAAACATATCTTCAACATTTTAAACATCTTCTCATTTGTGAATTGGTGAATTATCAAGGATCAAAATAGCAGATCTTTGGCATTTGAATTGTAATCTGATCAAAAATCCATAGAAGTCACTTGCATTTAAAACTTGTTTCATTCTCCCATCCCTGTTAAGGAGTTCATATTAGATATTTGTTCTTTTAAAAAGTGCACCAACCAAGGTGATCTGACTGATCCTGGGGAATAGAAATAATACTTCTGGTTCACCTGTATTGAAATACACATGATACCAATCAAAATTTGGTAAAATGAGGTAGCTACTCATTGCTGAAAGACCTAGCAGCAGAAGAATTTCCATGAGACCTATGGGTATGAATATCAAAACCAGATTCACCAATAAAAACACACTTGTCTGTTCAAATCAGTTTCACAATGGAGGATATAATCATGTCTTCTTTTTAAGGTTGAAATTTCATTCCATTTTCTTGGAATTGGATATGCAATATTCCAAGTGGCATCCATGTCTTTGAGAATTCCTTTGATAGCTTGGAGGAGCAGAGTATTCCATGTTCATTTCAAGGTAAGCAAAAATTTCCTTCAAATTGATTTCTGATTGCTGTTCAATGTGTAGAAGCAAGTCACAGATAAGATCAACTGTGATTCTGGTCTAGGCCCCTTAAGAATTTTGAATATCCAGATTTTTTTGGTTTTCATGATTGATGATGCAATGCACAGTGGGCTCAGATATATCAAAGCTTTGAGCAAATTTCTTGTAGGTTGTACACTTCTTCAAGAATTTTTCCTTGATGAGGTGTTTCACCTCACTTTTGACTTGATGAAATGGAAACTGCAGCTTTGTGAAAGGTTCAGTTTTGTTGGAACAATGGTCCTGAAGATTGTCCAATCAGCTTTGAGCTAAAATATGCAATTGAAGCTCTTCATTTTTCTTCTTGAAATTTAAATCAAGATGATTTATCTTTTTTTGAATATTTTCAATAGAATAAGCTTGCTGTTTCCCCATTTCTACAACAGATTTGGCACCAGAGATCAAGCTGGAATACAAAATTTTTTTAGGTGATTGAATTTTGATGGACTGTGGTATGGTGGCCTACTGCATGGCCAATTTTGTTGGCCACTGGCCTTTGAAATCTTGTCAAAAGGCATGATTTTCTTGAAATATTTATTTTTTACCACCAAAACAAGACCTTTTTTCAAGAAGCAAAGGGAGAAACACCTGGTAAAAAATTCCACTTGATTTGATCCAATTGTTTTGTGGAATTGTTTACCAGGAAAATTAGTATGATAGTGGTAACATTCAGATCATCATAAAAGACTCCCAGAGGGAAGCAAAAGCTAAGTAATAAGAATAGTATCTGAGACTAAATAAAGGGCTAGAAAGGAACAACAACAATAGCCATTCAAGGATGGAAAGGGCCAGGTAAAGCAATGTCTCAGTGATTCAGGCACAAAATTTCAAAAGAACCAGGAATGGTAGTCCTCAGATGAGAGAAAAGAAAAGATAATGAATTTCTGTTCAAGAAAACTGGGCTTGAATATTCTAGATACAAAAAAGGTAAAAAAGTTGTTGTTAATTATTTTTGACTATTCTTTGTTTCCTTGTATTTTGCATGTAGTCAGATCTTGTTTCCCTACTTATTTTTGCATATTCTTGTTCCCTGTATTGTGTCTTTCTTGTTTCTCTCTTTGTCACTTGCACAGCCTTCTTAAGTACTTGTGAAACTGCATATGTTGTCTTTGGATTTCACCTCAGGAACCACTCCTTCCCTCCAGCGGTCCTCAGTTAGCAGTCCTCTCATTAGTTCTTTGACTTGATACTGATCAACATCCAACTTTTGTTCCACCAACCCCTCAAGGCTTTTTGGAACTCAAGACAGACAAGAATGACTCAATCAACAACTGACACATTCATAAGTAGGTGCCTAGAATTGTGACAACTCATCATCTCTAGTTTCACCTCTGAATCCATCTTTTTCAGCTTAATCAAATCTGCAAGAGGATCAGTCAACCTTGTCTCCTTGCTCCAAATCAACTTGTTGTTATATGCTTCTCCTTATTCTAATTAGAGGCCATCATCCAGCCTTTAGAACTGCTTCCTACTTTTTTATAAATTTCTAGTTGTTCTTTGGCCACTTTTTCCTATTATGTGGTCAACTTTTCTTATTAAAAAATTCTTTTACCATCTTGATTGAAATCAAAATCCTGGTCTAGTTTCTCAACCATTTAAATCTTTTAAATTTGGAGACCAATAATTTTATTGAATAATGAACTAGATAATATGTAAGTCATGAGGCTAACACACACAGTAGGCAGAGTAGTAATATATGCAAATGGTAAGGAAATCTCAGTAGAACTAAAGTGTTGGGCAAATTACAGCTTTAAGCCTAAAATCTAGCATTTTCCCATTCAGAATTGTGTGAAACATTTTTTTAAAGTTTCAGGAACTTCCCTTCAATGGGAATGGTGTGTCCCCCCCTCCAACAAACCAGAGGGGGGTACTGCCTCTTCCGGAAGCACAAGCAGCAGCCAGGGAACGGAAAGGAAGTAGAAACCATGCAGACTTGTGGTTTCAATAAACAGTTCAAACCTCCTGGGGCCATCTTTCATGCTGAAATATCTTTGCTTATTTTCTATCATCACTTTGAAATATTTGCCTCTCCTCAGTAACATCTATCTCATTCCAAAAGCATGAAACTAAAATGAATAAAAAAGAAATCAAATGCAATTCACTAATAACCTTGAATCTCAAGAGACCTTCTATCTCTGGCTACTCAGTCATCATCAAAATTGTGTTTGAAATTTGCAGTAATATCTACAACTAGTTCCAATCTATCTTGCAATTGGGTTTTCTCTTGCACTTAATATCTATGGACAGCTATGGAAATTTAACAAGGCTAGCTTCAATACTTGATCCAATTATGGTCATAAGCAAACATTGCTTTTGCACCTGAAATAGTTGACTGTCCAACTAATTGAAAAATTTAATCATATTTTTATCATGCCCAGCACTCATTCCGCTACTCTTACCCTCATCACCTTCATTAATTCTTTAAATTTGTTTCAATTTTCATTTGAATTCACATGCTTCAATTTCATTTAGTGTTGAATTTCTGTACATTCATTAAATCCCCACTTTTCTAGCCAGAGGGTAAATCTACCAAGTTTTATCTGTTCATCCAAATCACAATTTATATTACCCTAAAAGGCAAAGACCTTTCATGCCCATTTTTTCCTCATTTGGTGAATTTTATATTTTCTTGCATCCTTGCTGAGTTGGATTCTTTATACTGATCTTTGACTCAATTTCCTTTTCAAAATATTTCCCCGTGAACCTTGCACTTAGATTTGAGCTTTAGATTTGAACTTCGAAGAATAGCCTTACTAACATTGAGATTTATTTTAGCATTTGCCTTTCTCATTTGCACCATTTCCACCTAAAACCTTGCCCCTTTCCAGTATGTGGGGTTGGTGAGTGGCAGTAACTTAACTCATGGAACCAAATTTTCTAAAGCCCTTTCCCAAACCTTATAGATAGTTTTCATTTATAAATTTCACCTACTTTCTCAACCAGAAATGCTTCACTTTCCCTTAAAATGCTGATATTAATGGGGTGAGGAGACCAAGTTTCTCACAGGCTTGAAATAACTTATATAATGTCCCTTATTCTTTTTCTCCATCTGGTGGACCCCTTGAAAACCCTTTGGCTCACAGCAATCTGCCTCAAGTCTTTGAGGATCCTCTTGAAAACTATCTAAACTCCACGGAATCCTCTACTAGTTATTCTTCCCAAGGTGTATCAATGGGTTTCAGATATGCAAACACCAAGCTGGAAATAAAAACAATCCAAACCACTTGTATCAAAGATCTTGAAAAAAATTATTAAAGGCCTGGTAGCAGAAGACAGAATTTTCAAACTCCCAGCATGGAGAATCCTGATCACTTCACAGGAGAACACCCCCATAAAGTCAGGTCTTATTTTAAATATTATAAAATTATTTTCTCTGAAAAAACCAAAAAAACTTCCAAAAAAACTGTAAGAAATTAATTCACACCTCTTAATTCTTGGAAGTTAGGGATGCACAATGGTTTGAATATTATCTTTAATTACCAGAAAAAAAAATTCCAGGCTGTATCCTCAACTATTGGAATTGATAGGAACAGAAAACAATAAATTTATTTGGAAACTCCAAAAGAGCTTGAAACATGAATTAAAAATTAAGTAATCTGGTAATGAAACATGTTTTTAGGTATTCAATTTACATCTCCAATTTAGGGAAATTTCAGTCTTGCATCCAATCAAAAAAGGCTGCTCTCCTATTTCATTTCCAAAAGGGGTTTCCAGAATTTCCAACAAAAAATATTTCTGTTTCAGGGTAAACAAATCACAATGCTCCAGCAGATAATTGACTGGGTTGTTCAGCTTGATAATGGCTATCACAAAAGGAAATGTTCTGGGAGAAAACATCATGAATTTATGGCATCAAATGTGAAAATCAAAACTATTTGAAGTAAAATTTGACAAACCCAAAGCAGCACATGTTGACTTCAACTTCCAACTCTTCCCAAAAAATGCCAAGCTTCATGGAAAAGGAAACTGGGTTGCTTAGGAATGAGGAACAGGAAAGGAGAGAAAAACAATTGTTGTGTATGTATTGCAGCAGGAAAAATGATGTGAATAATTGTGCCAAGCAGTTGGTACCTGAAGCATCTAAGATTTAAAAAAGGGTTGTTTTAAATCCATGACCCTAAACTGTGAGAATTATTGGCCCACAAGCTTAATCAAAGAGCCATACTTAAATCAAAAAAAATGCTGAGACAATAATGTCTTATGATTGATCCTTAATATGAGGCAGAGGCAATGGTACACTTGTGAATGTGAATGAATTGGTGAATGAATGGATGGAAAAAAGCAGGGAGAAGAGCTCCTTAAATACAAAAGATGGTGCTCATGTGGATCTCATGTAATATCAAGAAAAAGGAAAAAATTCCGCCCCAAATGGGCTCTACAGGCTCTACAAGCCTTGCTACTTGGTTTGGGCTTACTCAGCCCACTTGGCATTAGTCCCTGAACCCTTATGACCAGTCTGTACTGGTTGAATGTTGGTTTTTCCACCCTTACTGGGCTGAACAAGCCCTTGTTGCTGTTCAGACCCTGTCTGGTTGTCCCTTAAAACCAGCCCAGTTACCTCTGTGACCTCACTTACTGGGCTGGTTGTTTCATTCAACCAGCCTTTGGCCCCCTAGCATGGACCCAGTGGGACCCAGAACTCACCTAGGCCCGCTCTCAAGCTCACAAGGGGGGGATGTAACCAGGGGGCATGAAGCCTCCCCCCCTCTTTCCTACCTAGGTGACCAGCAGGGGTGGTCAAATCCCCCACTGGTTGCCTGGGATGCAATTTGCCCCAGGCAGAACGTCCAAAACCAGCGGGCTGGAGGGGGATCAGGTCCCCCCAGCCCTTGGCGCCTCCCCCTTGGTAACAGGGGGGGGGGGGGGGGAGAGCGCCCCGCTTGCTTGGTGGGAGGGTGGTCAGATCCCCCCCACCACCAACAGGTGGGAGGGTGATGAGGTCCCCCCCCATCCTGGCCGGTTGCCACATGCAACCAGCCACTAGCTGGTTCTCAATGAGGGGGAGGACCAGCCATTCTCCCTCCACACAACGGGTGAGAGGACTCCAGACAGAGTCCTTTGCCCCATAAAACGGCCCCACGCGGGCCATTGGGCCCAAGCAGGAGACAAGCGGCCCCAAACAGGCGGCGGCCCCAATGGGCTTCCAAGGCCCTAAGACCATAAAATACGTACTTTGGCAGGCCAGCCCGTCTGGCCAAGTATGTCCAAAATAAACCTTGGGCCCAGTTATGCCCAAATAAGCCCATCTGTCTAAGGTGGAAAATCCACCCTGGTGGGCCCATCAGCGCCCGTGTCCCAAAAGGCCTATAAAAGGTGTTTTGGTGCAAAAATGCCCAAAACCAATAACATCCACATAGGCCCATGTGGCCCATGTGATGTCCAATGGGCCATGGAGGCCCATTTTGATTACACAATAATATGCACATTACCTGAGTGCATCTGTATTTTAACATAAAAAACCACCACACAACTAAAAATGGGTTGTGTGGTGCCATTCACAACCAATCTAAGTCTTGAATGGCCATTCATGACTGTGGGTTGTGAAATGCACCAACAGACCCATTTTGAAGTGTGAAATAGGGTTAAAACTCCAGGGTTTCATGGAAAAAAAAGGGAAGCATTAATTTTCTCACACCCCCAATCCTTTATTTCACAGAATATTACTTCCACAGGCCATTGTGCCTCCTTTCTACTACATGGACAAATACTTTATTTCATGTTACTCTCAGGAATTTATTTTTTCTGAGGTGTCACATGGCATTCCATTAGCTGGGGCTCATAAAATTCCCAAAAAGAATTCTTGGTGATTTTTGAGTCATTAGAACCCCTCCAAAAATGGAATCAAAAAATTAAAAAATTCCACAAAAACCAATTTTTCCATGGGTTGTTGGATCCGTATTTTGGATATTTTAATTTTTTTTTTGTTTATTTCAGCATACAAATAATTCAAGCAACATTCAAAGAGCTTTAAAATATTCTTTTCATATTTTTTGGATTTATCCTTTTACCTTAAAAAAATTCATTAAAAAAATCAAATTTCTCATTGGGAATTTGCATCCTGTTATTTTCCTTTGGGTGATGATAAATTCACAACTCATTTGGGTTGTGTAAACAACTCAAATGGGCTGTGTGGAACGCTACACAATGGTTCCTTGTTTTGTGGCACCCTACACAACTAAATTCATGTTGTGTGGGGCTGTATACAACTCAAATGTAGTCATTTAGCATGCCACACAACTACAAGTGTTGTGGGCCAAAATAAAAAAAATAAAAAAGTAAAATAAATTGAATAAAAATTCAAAAAAAAGACATCAACCAAAAAATGAAAATATGTTGATTTTTTGGTTAAAATACATAAATAAATAAATTGATAAATGAATCCATTGATTAATAAATAAATAAATAAATCAATCAATAAAACAATCAATATATCAATATATAAATAAATAAATGAATGAATGAATAATAAATAAATAGGGTGTATCAAAGTTAGCAAAACCACCATTCAAAACCCACCATTTTTTTTTGACCAAACCTGCCATTTTTAATGAAAGGTTTCTGAAATACACATAACCCCCAACTGGTGTATTTAAAAATGATGGGTTTCATGAAAATGGCGGATTTCAAACATCAAACCTGCCATTTATGCACCATCATCCATCCACCATCCATCCCATGCAAAACACCCATCCACACCTCAACCTCAGCAAATAAATACCAATCCCATCTTCATTGCATCACAAACATCTCATCTCCATTGCTTCATACAAATCTCATCATCATCTCATCACCCCACATCACATCACCATCTTTCTCAACATGCCCAATCAAACTTCCAAGTAGCAAGTTGAAAACACAAAAAAGCTGACTGAACTTTTAACCACCAGTCCACTCCCACTGGTCCAATCCTTCCTCCTCCTCACCCACCACCACCATCTCACCCATAACCTCCACCTCACCCACAACCACCACCTCACCCACGACCACCACCTCACCCACCACGACCACCACCTCACCCATAACCACCACCTCACCCACCACCACCACCACCTCACTCACCACCACCTCACCCACCACCACCACCACCTCACCCATCACCTCCACCTCACACACCACCACCCCTCCTCCTTTGGTCAGCACCCCTGGTAAGCCCCCCCTCCTCCTCCCCCCCCCCTCCTCCTCTTTCTGCCCCTCATTGGTTTCTGATCCTTTGACCATTCAACCTCTAGGTCCCCCCACATATCCTTGCTCAACCTGCCAGGTAAGCCCCCCCCCTCCTCCTCCTCTGCTTCTGCGGCCATCCTCTTGCAATTGATTGCAGCAAGTTCCCCCCCTTGTCCTCCTCTGCTGCTGCTGTCCACTTGCAATTGATTGTGAAAATTTCCCCATAGTGTACCTTCCTTGGTGGCCTTCCTTCTCAAGCTCTCCCATCAACCCAACCGGCTCTCAACTGGTGTCAAATATCTCAATCAACTCCACAACCACTCTTTCTTCACTCACTGCTCACCTTCCCACCTCCCCTCCTCCTCTGCTGCCGCAGGCAATCAATTTACCAATTGAAGGCAGCGGCCTCCTCCTCCTCCTCCTCCTCCTCTGCCACTGCCGGCAATTGATCAATTGCAGACTCCTCCTCCTCTGCTGCCACCAGCAATCAATTGAGCAATAGATTGATTGCGGGTGGCAGCCTCCTCCTCCTCTGCCTCCGCCAGCAATCAATTGAGAGATAGATTGATTGTGGGCGGTGGCCTCCTCCTCCTTCTCATCTGCCACTGCCGGAAATTCATTGTGGCCTCCTACCCACCTGCTTCTGCCGGCAATCAATTGATTGATGGTAGCCTCCTCCAGAAATCAATCAAGCAATCAATTGATTGCGGGTGGTGGCCTCCTCCTCCTCCTCCTCCTCTGCCGTTGCAGGAAATCAATTGATTGATTTCCTGCGGCCTCCTCCTGCTCCTCCTCTGTTGCTGCCGGTAATTGATTTTGGGCGGCAGCCTCCTCCTCCTCCTCCTCTGCTACTGCCAGCAATCAATTGCGGCCTCCTCCTCCTCTGCCCCCGCCAGAAATTGATTGATTGATTGATTTCCAGTAGCCTCCTCCTGCTCCTCCTCTGCCACCACCGGCAATTGATCAATTAGTTGTGGGCGGTGGCCTCCTCCTCCTCCTTCTCTGCCGCTTCTGGAAATTGATTGATTGTGGCTGGTGGGCCTCCTCCTCCTCTGCCTCTTCCAGAAATCAATTGCGGGTGGCCTCCTCCTACTCCTACTCTGCTGCCGCCGGCAATTGATGGATCAATTTTGGCAGTTGGCCTTTGATTGATGGATGTGATTGCCTGGGGATGAGACCCAATGGATGATAAGACCATCCAAGGTACACTTGTTGGAATGGTAATGTGATGAGCAGATGGTGAGCTGGGATGATCATGGTTATCAAGGGGTGATTAGATGATGAGGCTGTGTGTTTGGAAAGGAACATTGGCCCATCCGGCAATGGAACACTTAGCTTAGTGGTTAAAGAATCACTCATTGATTTTGAGATCATGGGCTCAAATCCCATATTGTGAAAAAATGTTGGGTTGTAAAATTGCCACTACCCTCAAAATGTTATACAACAAATTTAATACCTTCTTGATCCTCACCCCAAGTACAGTAGGTTCCTGGGAGGGAACAAGATGGGAGGATATGGCTTGAAAAACATACATAGATGTGGAATTGCCAGTCCATTGCCAATTGATCTCTCAATCAATCTCTGATAAATCTCTCAATCAATCTTGAATTGATTGAGAAATTGATTGGAAATTGATTTCTGGATTGATTTGCAATTAAGCAAGAAATTGATTCCCATGGGGTATCAATTCAAGTGAATTTTATAAGATGAATTGAATCCCTTCTTGATCCTCACCCCAATTGAAGTATGTGGATGGGAGGAGATGATTTGAAAAAAATGCAGAGACAGGGCAAGAATAGGGCTTGTCAGCATTGGATAAAGGCGCAAGGTTTGGATTGATATTTCTTGAATTTCTCCCCCATCTGTTTGGATGAAAGATCAAGCCTACCTTTGTTTTTATTTTTCAGTTAATTGGCCATCAGGAGATAACAATTAAACTTAGACCATGAAGGTTGGCCAACTCTTGTTTCATTTTCAGATCCAAAGCAAGCGTCATGGTTGGAGGGAATTTTGAGCCAGTTTACCAGAATGATGTGATCAGCTCTCTTGAGCTGACTTGAGCCTTTGGTAGCTGATGGGGGAGCATTGTTGGATGTTGATTTCATGGGGGATGTTTTCTTTGGCCCATTGGATTGTTTAGTGGACTTGCAGGGGGAGGTTTGCTGAGGGGCCATTTGAAAAAAGTAAGAGGGATTTAGCAATGATGCAATGATGCAATGAAGGGATTTGGTGAAAGCAGGGATGAATTGATGAAGCAATGAAGCAATGAGAGTTAGGATGTGATGAAAGTGGGGATGAAGCAATGAAGTGATGAGAGGATGGATGTGATGAAAGCAATAATGTGTGAGAAAGTGATGAGAGTGATGAAGCAATGAGAGTGATGAAGTGATGAGGTGAAAAAGTGATGAGAGTGATGAAGCAATGAGAGTGATGAAGTGATGAGGATAGCAATGAATAGATGAAGAGCAATGAATCAAATTTTTGGATCAGGTTGGAGGTAGAATTTTTCAGATGAGGTCAGAGGTTGAAACCAGGGGTGATGATGTAGAATGATGGGTTGGGGCATTGAAAGCATTTAAATACTTTATTTGAAAAAACCATTGATTTTCAGGTAACTTTTCCATGTCTGATGTGAGATAAGTGGTTTTTTTTTAATTTTTAATGGCTGATTTGGGTTGAAACCCTCCATTGAAAAATTGCGGGTTTGATTAACTTTGATAAAACCTAATAAATAAACAAATAAATAAATAATTAATTAATTAATTAATTAATTAATTAACCAATTAGATAAAGAAATAAAGAAATAGATAGATAGATAGAAAACAAATAAAAACAAATGGTGTTTGGAAAAACCCATTTGACGCGTTTATGGGCCCCCACGCGTCGATTTGGTTGTGTGGGGTCCTACAAAACTCCCACACTACTGGGATTTGTGAATTTATCACCACCCTTTTCCTTTTTATTTCACTTTTTTTGGTAATCCAAGCTATTAAAAAGTTATAAAAACAATCAAAGAGAATTTAAATATGGGTGATGTTAAATTCATGGCTACACGACTACATCTGAGCCGTGCAGAACCCACACAATTTGAGTGTGGGTGGGCTGTACTCCACAAGGCACCGGACTGCCTTGTGGTGGCCACAAAACAAAATTTGAGCCGTGTAGAGCCCCACATGGCTCAAATGTAGTCGTTTTGCCATGCCTAATTGCCAGCCCAACCACATTCAAGTCGTTTGGGGCTCTACACAGCTCAAATTTAGTCATGCATCCATGCCACACGGCTACAAGTCTGGTGGGCAAAAAATAAAAAAAAAATAAAAAAAATAAAATAAAGGGTATAAAATAAACCAAACTAAACTAAATAAAAATACAAAAAAAAAAACCAGGAATCAACCAAAATATCAAAAAAGGTTGATTTCTTGGTTAAAAAACAAAGAAATAAGAAATAAAATGAAAAGAATTAAAAATAAAAAAATAAAAAAAAAATAAACACTGAAGACAACCAAAGGGGACCCAAAAAGTTTGGCAAAACCCCAGGGGGCTGTGGACCCCCAAAAATAGCTCAAAACCGCAATTTACGGGATTTATACCGCGCCCCGGGGGTTGCGCGTGTTTGAGACAACCCCTTGGGCGCATCTAGACGTCTGTTTTTGCCTGCACGCGCTTCTTGGATGCATTTATGGGCCCCCACACGTCCATTGGGCCATGTATGGCCCTACACAACTCCCACACAACTGAGAGTTGTGAATTTAAAATCACACTTTCAATATTTTTACAGAATTTTTGGATTTATTATATTACCTTCAAAAATTCCTTCAAAAAAGCAAAAAATTCAAAAAATTCAATTTCCTCATGAGACTTTTGGATCCTTTTGTTTGCATTTTTGATATTTTTTTGGTGTTTCAAGCTTTTAAAAATTCAAAACAACTTCCAAAGATATCATTCTTTTTTTTCAGAATTTTATGATGTCATTTTTTACCTTAAAACTTTCCTTCAAAAAACCAAAAAATTCAGAAATTTGAATTTTATGATTGGATTTTTGGATCCTTTTGTTTGACTTTTAAAATATTTTTTGGGGTTATTCAAGCTTTCATAAATTTAAAAAACTAAAAAAATATAGGGTGATGATAAATTCACCACTCCAACTGTGTGGTAGTTGTCTTCTTTGATCTTCATTAATGAATGGCTTCTTGGCAGCCACCCTCAAAAAATACCCCATCTCATGGGCTTGTTGTTGGATTGTCTGGGTTGAGACATCCTTCATGATCAGGTTGCTGAGTTTGGAGGCCTTCATCTTCTGCAAATGCTTGATGAAACACCCTAGCTCCCAAAGGTCACAACTATTCTATTTTTGAGGTCTTCCGGGTCTTTTCTTGGGTTTGAAAGTTTCTTTTTTTCTTGAACTGATTGAGGATGTTGTAGACAATCAATCTCAGAATCCCCAGTTTGATGGCAATGGCATTTCCCAATGTGCCTCCTTTGTACATACCAACAATTCTTGCCTTCACATCATCCGGTGTGTAATTCAGAAGAAGGCTTGTCCTTTAACGGTTACCAAGTTCAGAAGTTCTTGGGTGAGGTTTGGGATCCGATTGGAGATGGGAATTGCGGATTTAGAGGCATTGCTAAATCTCTGGGTTACAATGAGCATGGATGGTTTAAAGTGAGAAAGGAAATGATTAAAACATTAGAGAAACATAAAGAATGCTACATTAAGATTCTTGGTGGTGCAAAAGAGGTAGAAAAGATTAAACAAAGTCTTGATGTTGAAGACATCAATCAAAAGATTCCATCTTCTCAATGGTTGGCTAAACTAGATATGGAACAAATATTAGCAGACACATATGCCAGACCTATATGTTTCATTTTATTGGAGTCATGTTGTTCTTATACTCCAATGAAAAATGGTGTTTCAGATCAATCAGACCCTATTTATATTTCCATTGTAAACAATAACCACTGGGTTCTATTTGTACTTGAGGAAGAAATGATTCCAATCCCCCCCATTGTAGCAAAAAAGTGTTCCTTGATTTCTAAAAAGCCTCTGGTTGGGTTGATCATCTCAAAGATCAATTGCAAATTTATTCTAAATTATAGAGATTATAGGCTTTGACTTCTTTTCATCATTTGGTTTCATATAAATTGTAATTCTAATGCAGCTAACGAGTTCTATGAATATAAAGGGTTATCAAATTTTGAACATCATTATGTTGAGTGTTTTGAGTTAACATCATTATACTGAGTGTTTTGAATGAGACTGTAATGTTAATTCAGTTCATCTTGTGTTGGGCTGATTCCATCATAAGGAGTATTTTACTTGTTATGATGGGATAAGCTTAATACAAGTTTAACTGGTTTTTTTTGGTGTTTTTCCTTTAGGGCTTGTCAAGTTACTTGTCTTTTTTTTTTATTATTATTTTAGGGCTTTACTTTAGGGCTAGTCCATTGGATAGTACCAGTTTTTTTGTTATTTTTTATTTATTTGTTTTTTTTAACCAAAAAATGAACGTTTTTTGATTTTTTGATTTTTTGGTTGATTTCTGTTTTTTTGGAAGGTTTATTTAGTTTATGGGTTATTTTAGTAACCTTTCATTCCTTTTTGTTTTTGGTTTTTTTTTTGGCTCACAAAGGTCTGGTGGCGTGTAGGATTCCACACAACTACATTTGAGCCATGTGGAGTTCCACACAGCTTAAATGTAGTCGTGCGGCATCCCACACAAGCCAGGACTGTGGTGTGTGGGCTGCGCGGTTCTTTGAGCTTTGTGGAACGCAGAACAGCTTGAATGTGGTTTTGTGGCGTGCCACACGGCTCATTTTGAGTCATGTCCATGGCTCAATGGGCGGTGAATTTAACTTTACTCAAAAAATATTTTTTTGATACAGATCTTTTGGATGTATGCATACACCTTCCAAACTTCATTCAAAAAATAAAATGAGGAACAAATATGGATAAAATAATTAAAAATTATTCAACTATGATTTTTTTATTTTTCTACTTGATTTTCTTAGAGGTAAAAAACAGAATTACCAACCTCTAAATTTTTCTGAATAATGGTTTTCCAAGATTTGGCATCCTTGGTCACAGATATTTTCCAAAGTGGATCTAACCTGGGAGCTGGCCCATTATCAGACTTGAACTTGAATGAGAATATATGTTTGAACTCTTCTAAAAGAATGAAGCAAATAGGAGAAGATTGGGAATTTGGAGTGGGAGGGGAATTCAGAGCAAGATAAGTTCAAGGCATTAAAGAAGAAAACAGAACCACTGGAAACTTATATGTTTCATCCAGAAGGAAACCATGGCATGGAAGTTTTATCCAAATATTTATGGCAGCTGGGCCATAAAGGTGAAAATATGGTCTAAAGATAAAATTCACTTCTTTAATTGAGACTTTTTCAAAGATTCCAGAAGAAGAATAAATTCATTTGCAGGAAACCTAAAGGGAAAACCCAAAAAAAATCAGAAAAAATTAAACAATGAGAAAATATCAAATTTACTCACTTTCTCACTGATTGTTGGGGCTGCTAATACCTTCCTTCCAGGAGAATGGTAAGGAGCATCACCATCTTAATTGGATACCTTTAGTATCTTGATTCTTTTCCCAGGATTGCATTCAGGAGAAGCAACCCACTTATTCATAATTGTTCCAGACCTCTGATAAAAGTTTGATTGAATAAATTAATGAAAAATAATATCCAAAAAAAAATAAACAATAAAAGAAAATGAAAGCTCACCATCTTAATAACATCAAAATATGGAAGCTCTTCATCTGCTGAATCTTCCCTCCATCAAAATCTGGCACCTCTTCATCTTATGAATATTCCTCTTCAGTCAGAAATTCACCCTATGTTAAAAAAATGACAAGGACTCATTAAAAAAAATCCATTGCAGAAGAAATTATTATAGATATAAAATTAATTCTTCCTCTGATTCCTCTTTCTTTTTTCACTTAACCTTCACTTTCATGGCCTTCTAATCTCTTGAAACCTGAACACATAGGAAGAAAATATTAATTATGAAAGTGGATATATTTTTTTTGGGGTGATGATAAATTCACAACTCCCAGTTGTATGGGAGTTGTGTAGGGCCCTTCACAGCCCAATGGACGCGTGGGGGCCTTTACACTTGTCCAAAGTGCGCTTGGATGCATTTATAAGCGTTGAAACACGTCCAAGGGGTTGTATCAAACATGCGCAACCCCCAGAGGGTTGTACAGCCCCCGTAAACAGTGTTTATGGGTTGTGTACCCCTGTTCACAGTGGCTTTGACGTGTGTCCAGGGGTATAAAACCCCCCAGGGGTCATTCCAAAAGTTTTGGCACCCCCTGGACCACGTTTGGGTTTTATCAACCTAAATTTGGGATCAATGCATACTATGTGGGACTGTTGTACCACATCTAGCAACCCCAAAGTGACACCAAAGTAAAACTAAAGTGAAATAAAGTGAATATGTCAAAAAAATCATTGTAAAAAAAAGGGAAGCTGCAAACAAAAATCCCACAAAAGTGACATTTCTCAACTTGAAAGTGAGAAAACTTGGTAGTTGCTGAATTGAAAGTTGGAGTGAATACTGAAGTAGCATTGCATTTTTTTCCATTATGGGAAAATTAGCAAGCCCTCCCCTTTATAACATGGCTGCTTTGAAGGACTAAATTGATAGTGACATGAACAAATCTGCGGAAAAAAAGGATTCAGGTAATAAAAAATTGAAAGCCCCAATAGCATCCTCATCAAGGGTGAAAATTGAGGAACAAAATGTTTCACAAATAGACATGAACTCTAGTGGCAACAAAAATTTGATGTTATGGTCTTTGGCTGATTTAATTGAATGGAAACTTAACTATGACAATGTGAATATGGCATACATATGACAGACCCACTTGCTCCACCCCTGTGAGAGCATTTCCTTCCAGGGAAGAGGCACAAAACTATTTTAAAACATGGGCAATGAAGCATGGTGACTTTTTAAAAGTTTTCAACTCAAAGTTTGATAAATATGTGGATTTAGACTGTGATAGACATGTTTTGTACTCTGGGCAATTGCTCACCAAACAGTCAAGGCAAGCTCACACAAGGAAGGTTGGGTGCAAGTTTTGAATCCATGCAAGTTGCACAAAGGCAGACCCCTTGTGGCAAATCTCCTACAGAAATGATCAGCATAACCATGAAACATCTCCACACCCCTCAGTGCATCCTCATCTGAGGAGAATATCTGGGGTAGCCTTAGACAATCTAAAATAAGGCATGAATTATGGGATCAATACACTTCAACTGAAAAGAAAATTGAGCAAAATTGACGGCATCAAATATGTTGATGACCAAACAATCTATAACACTAAGCAAAAGGTAAAACTAGCAGAACTAAAGTGGAAAAGTTTTATGGAGGTCCTCTTTGAACAACTTGGTAATTCAGGTTGGGTTCATTGAGCAAAATTCAGTGGAGAGGGTCACTTGGAGGCCCTATTCTTGGCTCACCCAGAGTCATTAAATCTTTGCAAAAAATTCCATCATCTAGCTATGATGGATTTTACTTATAAGAGAAATAAGTAGAACATCCCCCTATTGCATGTCATAGGAATTACAGCCAACCAGGAAAAATGCACAAAAGCTCTTGTTTTTATAACAAGAGAAATTTTTGAGTTATATAGTTGGTCTGTCAATGCGCTAAAGGAGTTGGCTTATGATCCTGAGAGATTTCTCAAAGTCTTTGTGATGGACCATGAAAAAGCTTTGATATGTGCTCTAGAAAAATTTTTCCCTGAGTCTACAAGACAGTGTTGTCAATGGCACTTGTCTAAAAACATACAAGCAAATTGTAAAGTGCCCTTTAATAATGAAGTTGAAGGGTGGAAAATCTTTATGTCTCTGTGGGCTAAGTATGGGGCTTCAAAAAACAAGGAGGAAGCAGATGTCAATGATGCAGAACTTAGAGTAAGTTTCAAATCACTGCCTCTACTTTCAATCTTCCTAGTTTTTGGTTGCTCACATTATGACTTGTATAAAGTTTTTCTTGGCAGACTTTGAGGATGTGCTCAAGTATATGGATCATCATATCTTACGTATCAAAGAGAAGTTTGAAACCTCTTTGACTTGCAAAAACCCTGACTTTGAAAATAAAACAACTTCTTGGGTTGAAGGGGCCCATGCTACTCTCAAACAATTCCTTTCAAATTCTTTGGGAAACAAGTTGGATGTTTGGAAAAACCTAGAGGGAAAAGTTTCCAATCAAATTGGATTGTTTCAGGCTTCCCTTGACAACTCTTGAATAAAGATTGGAATAGTTATTCCTACTGAAATATTACCATTTGGATACAAGGTGTCTTTACAGTAAATCAAACCTGTTGTGGATAAATTAGAGTGATTAAAGAAGAACCATGATGGGGAAGTGTGCACCAAGTTTAGAAATATTAGCACTGGCAGGCAATCACGGTAAGTGATCTGGCTAATATTGTTGTTACAGTGGTTGGGTTGGAGGGATCAGGCAGGCAGGCAGGCAGGCAGGTATGCAGGTAGGCAGGAAGGCAGGCAGGTGGGAAGGAGCAAACCTGGCAGGCAATAATGGTAAGTGATCTGGCTAATATGGTTGGCACGGCGGTTGGGTTGGAGGGACCAGGAAGGCAGGCAGGCAGGCAGGAAGGCAGGCAGGAAGGCAGGAAGGCAGGAAGGTGGGCAGGAACAAACCTGGTTGTTGAGGTGAGAGGGAGAGGAAATGGATTAGGATGAATTTCATGTTTGAATCACAATAAAGAGAAGATTGATATCTTTGAAATAAGTAGATATGAATTGAGATGACTCCATGATGGTTAATATACCTGGCAGGCAATCACGGTTAGTGATCTGGCTAATATGGTTGGCACGGCGGTTGGGTTTGAGGTATCAGGCAGGCAGGCAGGCAGGTGGGCAGGAACAAACCTGGTCGTCAAGGTGAGAGGGAGAGGAAACAGATGATGAAAAAGAAGAAAGGCAGACTACATGGCAGAGAGCATGTAGACTAAATACAAAATGGTGACGATGTCACATATAGATTTCACAGGGTGGGTGCACGCATTTTGCTCTCTACTTATTTCATTTTTCCACACTCCTCCTCAATCTTCACTTTTGAAGAACCCTGGCCCATGATGACGGTAGTGAGCTTGGCAGTCGTTCCTCTGGTCAGGTTCTTGGTGAGAAGGTCTGAAAGAAGTGAGTTGGAAGGGGTTTATTTGAGAGAAATTTGGCCAGATTGAATCAGATTGCAAATGAAGTGGTAGCAGAAGTTCATATGGCGGGAGCCATTGTGATAGATTGGATTTTCCGCAATTGCCATAGCACTTTGGTTGTTGGTGTAGATGGTCAGGTTGAAGCTTGATTTGGTTATCTCTTGGAGGAGGTTTGAGGTACAGAGGAGGTCTTGAGAACATTTGTTGATTTCAAAGTATTCACTCTTGGCAGATGAGAGGGCCACCACCTTTTTTTTGGAGCTTCTCCAGCCAATGGTCCCATGGAAGTAGACAATGGATCCTGAGTATGAGTTCCAAGACTTAGACCCATTCCAGTTGGAGTCTGAGAAGCCCAGAATGGAGGTGGACTGGTGGCCCAAATTGTTTTGACCCAGGATAAGTTCACAACCCCGTGTGTGGGCAACATATTGTAATGCATGCTTGGCTGCTTGATAGTGGCATGTGAGGGGGTTCTCCAGGAACTGAAACAGACAACTGATGGTGAAGGCCAGATTGGGATGGGTGCATTGGGATAGATATTGCAGCAGACCAATGACTCTCTGCTAGTTGAAAGGGGGAGTAGAGGGGGTGTCAGATGGCACAAGCTTGAGATGCTTCCAGTTGCTGGGAAGAGGAATATTGGTGCCCCAATCATTTTGAAAATTAAACTCTTCCAGGATCTGGGCAATGTACTTGTCTTGTATGAGACAAATGGAACCAGGGTTTTGAATTACCCTGATGCTTAGAGCCTATTTGGCTGGGCCCAGGTTGTCCATGGCAAACGTTGAGGAGATTTTAGATTTAAACTTGTTTGACCACGTGCCGCCAAAAATCAGGTCATAAATGTGCACAAACAGAAAGAAAGGATTGGCAGGGTCACTTGAGTGGAATAGGCAGGGGTCAGAGTGGCTTTGTTGTAATCCAAAACTTTTTAGGGCTGTTGTGAGAGCTTTGCTCCAGCATCTGTGACTTTGCTTTAGTCCATAGAGGGATTTGTTGATTTTTAGGACCTTGTTTCCATCTGCATTCATCCCTTGAGGAATCTTGACAAACAATTCTTCCTTGGGAGTGCCATTCAGAAAAGAACACTTGACATCCATTTGGTGTAGAGTGTACCCATGCTCAGATTATTCCTGTCCATAGCGTTGTAAGAACCCCCGGAAACAAAGACGGGCCTTGAACTTTGTTAGATTTCCATCTTGATTGGTTTTTCAACAGAACACCCACATGGTGGAAAGGGGATGCTGAGAGGGGTGTGCCTTGACTATCATGAAGACCCTGTAGTTTTTCATGTTGAGGAGTTTGGTTTTGATTGCCTCCAGCCACTCATCTTTGAAGGGGGAAGCAATTGCCTCATTGAAGGAGCGGGGGTTGGGGTTCAGCAGGGATACTGCATGAGCGGAGGGGTTTCTTCTGGAGTTGGACAGGATGTTGGATTGGTCAATTTGCAATGAAATGTTTTTTGGTGGGGGCTGATTGGTGGGTACCCAGGTGTAGTGTTTGGTGCTTGTTGGAGCGCAGTTGATGGACAGATCATGAGGTGGGGACTTGGCAGGTGGAGGAGATATCTTGGATGCATGAGACTGATTCAGAGAGGTTGAGGATTCAGGCAGTGGCGCAGGAGAAGGAAGGAGGCTTGGATTGGGAGAAAGAGAGTCTGGACAGTTAGGGGAGTTTCTGTGTCAATTTTGAGGAAAATGGAGAGTGAGCAAGAATCAGTGGGAGTGGTAGAATAATAAGCAGGGAAAATGGTGTTGTGAAATTTCACATGATGGGATCTGATGATGGTACTTGTCTCCACCTCTAAGATCTGGTAAGTTCACTTCCCTTCCTCATATCATAATAGTATGCCACTCCTACCTCAATCCCCAAGCTTGCCCTTGATGCGGTTGATCATGTAGACAGCCTCACAGCCAAAGGGGTGTAAGTGTGTTAGGGTGGGAGCCCAAGAGTGCCACAGTGAATATGGAGATGCAAAATCAATCAACAAGCAGGGGTTTCAATTTTCTAGGTATACGGAGGTGTTTGCCTCCTCAGCCCAGAATTCATGTGAAAGGTTTGAGTCTTTGAGAAGACACCAATCTTGGAAGCTGTAGTCCTGTTACCGTGCTTGGAGAAAGGAATTTCTTCAGGTGTATACAGAGCTGTGGTGAGATTTTGTATGCCCTTCTCCATGTAGATATTGGATAGGTACCATTTTCAGTGACAAGGTGGTATATTTTCTTTCTGGATTCATTTTCTATCATGGTGAATAGGTTTGTCAAGACAGATGGAACATTGCTTTTTCTTTTGACAAAGTGAATCCATACAAAGTGTGAGAAACCATCCATGGCTTGGAGAAAGTACCTGGACCCAGAGATGGAGGGAGGTGAGATGGGCCCACATAGATCAACATGAAGGAAATCAAGGCGGCAGGATGCTTTTGGAACTTTCCCAAGGAACCAACTTTTATGAAACTTTGAGATATCACAGGTTGTGCAGATGAAGGGGGATTTTGAAATGGATGGAAACATCTTGAGCAAGTACTGATGGGAAGGGTGACCCGCCAATTGGTGTTTAGTGAGTAGGGATGCCAACAAAGACACAGATGCACACAAGGGTAGTGGGAATTGATCAACAATGAAATTTCCACTGGAGAGATTTCTCAATATGACCACTTTGCTGGATTTGTCTAGGAGGGAAAAACACTCCAGGCCGCCAGAGACCAGGGAGTAATTTATTTGTATAAAGCAACACAGGCTGATAAGGTTGGATGAGAGAGAAGGAATTTATAGGTAATTGGATAGTTTGAGCTTAGTGTGTGGAAGATTGAGGTAGGCGGTTCCTTTTCCTTTAACTTTGACAGTGGATCCATTGGCTAAATACACTACCTCATTGGTTGGAAGTAGTGTCAAGAAGACTGAGCAAGAGTTGAAAATGGAGTGAGATGCACCTGAATCAAGAATGGTTTTGGAAGAAAGTTGGGCATTGGAAGGGAGGAAGGCCTTTGTGGTGTTTTCTTCTTCCTGACTAGTTTTTTTCACCTCAGAGCATTCCTTTATTGAGTGCTTGGTTTGGGGGTTGTGATATCCAGGGGAACATTGAGGGCCGTTGTAGGGGGTGGAGAAACAGAAAGAAGCAAAGGCTTTAGACTGGTCTTGAGCTTCAGAGTTTCTTTGTTGTAAGAACCTCATTTCCTCCACAAATTCTTTGATAGAGGGAGCCTTGTTCTCAATTTGACATTTCTTTAGGAGCAGTTTGCCCAAATTCTTGAATTTGGGTGGAAGGTTGATAATTGACCACATGGCAATCACGGAGTCTAGTAAAATAGAGGGTTTGGTGTTTTTGTTGTTGATTAGGGCGCAGAGATTTCTGGTGTTGTAGGCTAGTTCTTTGAGTGTTTCTTCCAGGTTGTTGGGTATTAGGTTGGTGGAGAAGATGCAATTTAGGTATGTGGCTTGGTTTTGAACAGTCTTGGGTTGGAAATGTTCTTCTAGTAGTTGTCAGAAGATTTGGGGATTGCTTTTGGATTCAAGGTCAAATTGCTTGGCCAGTTTGGTGTTGCAGTTTATTTTTAAGATGGCTAGGGCATCATCTGAGCGGTTTCTATCTCTTTGGTCTTTGGATTTGCATTCTTCAATGGTTTCTTTTCCAAGGATGAGTTGTAGTAAATGTTTGAGTTGGAGGATCAACAAGATCTTTGATTTCAACTCAAGATAGTTGGCACCAGAGATTTTGTTCTTTTTTCCAAGTTTGACTGATAGTTTGACCATTTTTGCGGAGGATGTCTGAGTACACAAGAAGATACTCTGGTCTCATAATCTGTAGAAATATTAAAACTGGCAGGAAATCACGGTAAGTGATCTGGCTAAAATGTTTGGCACAGCAGTTGGGTTGGAGGGATCAGGAAGGCAGGCAGGAAGGCAGGAAGGCAGGCAGGTGGGCAGGAAAAAACCTGTCAGGCAATCACGGTAAGCGATCTGGCTAATATGGTTGGCACAGCAGTTGGGTTGGAGGGATCAGGCAGGCAGGCGGGCAGGCAGGAAGGCAGGCAGGTGGGCAGGAACAAACCTGGTTGTCAAGGTGAGAGGGAGAAGAAATGGATGAGGAAAAAGAAGAAAGGCATACTATGTGGCAGAGAGCGTGTAGACCAAATACAACATGGTTAAGATGTCACATATAGATTTCACAGGGTAGGCGCGCTCATTTTGCTCTCTACTTATTTCATTTTTCCACACCAAGTCATACTCAATGACTATGGTTTTGCCTGGTCCCACCAAATAGGTGACCTACTAGCGTCAAGAGGATCTGTTGTGCCTGAGGATGTTCTTCCTTAGTGGAGGCTGGATTATGACCCTTGCATTTCTAGTTCTGTAAGTTGGTTTAAGTTGGATTTTTGGATTTTTCAAATCACTTTTTGATTAATGATTTTTGAATGATGATTCCTACTTGAATAATATTTAATAGTTTTGAATTTTTAAAGGTCAATTTTGATGAACTTCTCAAAAATTCTCAGTTACATGAAAAGCTCAATGCAATGATCTTGGCTCATCCTGAATATAATTATTGCGGGCTGTTGAAGCACTTGATGAAGGAGACAGAAAATTATCAATCAAAGCCAAGACTTGAACCTAAAGTTTTGCAATCAAGCAGAGGCCATCCAGAATTGATGGATACCCGGAAATGTACTTTTTGATTTGAAAATGTTGAAAAGGAAACTAAGTGGGAAAACAGAATTAGAAGGGCACCAAGGAAGAGACAAAATATTTCAAGTCTTTTCTTTTGTGAAAGGTTCAGTTTTTTTGCTTTAATGAACTGATGGAGAAATGGTTATAGTCCAAGTCTGGCTCTTCATCAGAATTTCATATTTCAGACGAAGAAACTGACATTTCATTGGCATCCATGGAGTTGGAATCAGATTCCTTCTCAAAGTATGAAGAAAAAAGAATGGAGGAGTCAAACAGAAGCTCATCTTTGGTGAGTGTTGATTCCTTCAATGAGATGAGAATTGTGTCTAACTCATTTTTGTTTGTATGAAGTGAACTACCTCAATCAAATAACTGAGAACTTACACAAGCTCTTGAGGCAGGTTTGGGATCCAGTTGGTGATGGAAATTGTGGATTCAGAGGCATTTCTAAATCACTTGCATATGATGAGGATTGATGGTTTAAAGTTTGGAAATAAATGCTTGAAACATTGAGGAAAAATAAGGTGTTCTATTCTAAGATCATTGGTGGCGGTAAAGATGTTGAAAAGATAGAACAAAAACTTGTTTTCAATGACATCAATGAAACAATTCCCTCTTTGAAATGGCTTTCAAAGCTTTACATGGGTCAAATGATAGCTGATACTTATGGAAGACAAATATGTTTCATTTCATTGAAATCATGTTTTTCTTTTACTCCTATGAAAATTGGTTTAAAAGAACAATCAGATCCTGTTTTCATTTGCTTTGTTAACAATAACCTTTGGTTCCAGCTTGTACTTAAGGGAGATGTGATTCAAATCCCACCCATATTTTCCAAACCAGGTCTAATGGTATCTAAAAAAGCATCTCATTGGGTTGATCACCTCAAAGATCAGCTTGAATTGTCTTCTAACTCATAGATTAACTCCATCATTTGGGTTTGGGTTCTGATGCTGATATTATAATTCTATTAATATAAAGGTTTATAACATTTTGAACATCATTATGTTGAGTGTTTTGAGTTAAAATGATTAAGATGAGTGTTTTGAATGAGATTTTATTGGTAAGTCAGTATAAATTGTTTTTGGCTTATCCCATCATAAGGAGTATTTTTACTTCTTGTGATGGGATCAGCATAAAACAAGTTGAACTTGTTTTTTTTTTGGTGTTTTTACGTCAGGGCTTGCCAAAAAACTTGTATTTTTTTGGCACTTTTACTTTAGGGCTAATCACAAGTTGAACTTGTATTTTTTGGAACTTTTAATTTAGGGCTAGGCAAGTTAAACTTGTATTTTTCTGTTGTTTTTACTTCAGGGCTAGTCATGTTGAACTTGTATTTTTTTGGTTTTTTGTATTCAGTTTTTTTTGTTTTTTATTTTTATTTATTTATTGGAAAACGTTAAATTCACGGCTCATTGAGCCGTGCACACGGTTCAAAAGGGGCCATGTGGCATGCCACGCGGTCCAATCCAAGCCGTGTAAAACCCCCCACAACTCAAAGAGTTGCATGGCCAACCCAGTCTGGTCCGCCGGCATGTTGGATTCCACACAACTACATTCAAGTAGTGTGGAGTTGTACAGTGGGCGGACAAAAATTGTGGCACTGATTCCTAAAGCGCCCACACCCACCAACTCTATATTGACCAGGGATCTTTGTGCAAATTTGGTCATCAAAGACCTTCAAAAATCTACCTCTTGACCACATTGATTGATTTGCTACCATCCCTTCACTTCTTTCAACTTCTCTCCCTCTATCCATCAATGTGATGAAATTGGTAATTCATTTTCTCCTCTCTTTCTTTTTTCAATGTTATTCTAACTTTTTATGTTTTTTGTTTGATTATTTCTTTTTTTATTGAATTGACAGTTAAAAAAAAGAACTTACTGGTGTGGTGGTCTTTTATAGACGCAAGTTGGAATTGGCTGCGCGCTAAGGGTAAAAGGTTGCACTCAGGGTTTACAGACGCAAGTGATCAATAACTTCTGAACTTGGGAACCTTTAAAGGAGAAGTCTTCTTCTGAATTCCACATCTGGGGGTCTGGCCGGGAAGTAATCTTTTGTTCTTTGTCTCTTTAAACTAACAAGCACAATGTCCCATAGCACGCCACACAGTCCAATCCAAGCCGTGTACAACCCCCCACAACTCAAAGAGTTGCACGGCAAACCCAGCCTGGTCCACCGGCGTGTTGGATTCCACATGACTACATTCAATCCATGTGGAGTTGTACAGTGGGCGGACAAAAATTGTGGCACTGATTCCTAAAGCGCCCACCCCCACCAACTCTATATTGACCAGGGATCTTTTTGCAAATTTGGTCATCAAAGACCTTCAAAAATCCACCTCTTGATCACATTGATTGATTTGCTACCATCCCCCCTTCACTTCTTTCAACTTCTCTCCTTCTATCCATCAATTTGATGAGTCGGTAAGTTTTTTTCTCCTCTCTTTCTTTTTTCAATATTATTCTAACTTTTTATGTTTTTTGTTTGATTATTTCTTTTGGTATTGAATTTACAGTTAAAAAAAAGAACTTACTGGTTTGGTGGTCTTTTATAGATGCGAGTCAGAATTGGCTGCGCACTGCGGGATCAGTAGGGGTAGCATGCTCAGCAATGGGTGCGGCTTTGCCGCAGAAAGCCGCACTGTGGGCTCAGAAGCAGTTGAACTGGGCTCAGCATCTGGAGATGCGGGATGGATTGGATTGGAGTTGACAGATTGCGTGCGGATTGCACATTGAAAGAAGCGGATTGGATTGCGTGGATATATCTTGGATGTCTGGAAAGGGGCGTTGGGCGTATGCGGACATGTGCGGGGGCTCCAAGTTGGGCCTGGAGCAAGGGCTGCGTCATGAGAAGGAAAAACTGGGTGGACTTAATGGCAGGTGGGAAATACAGGTGGATATGGGATATGGGATGGGAAGGATAGGGGTGGGGCTAGGGTTCTGTGCTTAGGGGTTGTATTTCATTATTCTTGCTTGTTTCTGGTTGTACTTAGGTTAGGGTTGAGGGGGGGCGGTTACTTGAACTGCACCCTCAACCCAGATGGAGGATCATCAAGACATTGGATGACAGAGGAGCACATTGGATCATCATAGGTTTTGGAAGGATCTTTACTCTCATTTGTCTATCTCTCAGTCAAAGGGTGAACAGTTGCACTCAGGGTTTACAGACGCAAGGGATCAATAACTTCCAAACTTGGGAACCGTTAAAGGAGAAGTCTTCTTCTGAATTCCACATCTGGGGGTCTGGCCGGGAAGTAATCTTTTGTTCCTTGTGTCTTGAAACTAACAAGCACAATGTCCCAGTACCACCCATTGACCATTGCGGGGTCATCTAATGTTACCCCCACTCCTCCTCCTCCTCCTCCTCCAGCTTCTTGGAAGCAACTCTCATCTGGGGAGGGATAAGGTGTCCCTCATTCCAACAATGGCGCCAATCACAATCCTGTTCCCATCAGGCCGCGGGACAACCCTTATATCCAGTTCAACACTGAGGACGTTGAGCCATTCCTGGTGCAATACAAAGGAATGGCCAATGTGGAATGTGTGAGGGGTTTGGATGAGGCTTGGATTGTTGTTCTCTTCATCACAGACAAAGAGAAGCTTTGGTATGTGGAGGAGATGGAAGGGTATGAGGACCTTGATTGGCCAAAACTGAAGGCAAAAATCTTGGGGCGGTGCAGAGGGCGCAAACCTTGGTTTTGAGAGAGCAACTTTGAGCAAGCCGCGGCGGAAGCAAGTGCAAATGGCGGAGTCTGGAGGCGGGTGCAATTGGGGGATTATGTAGCAATGTTTGATTGGATCTATTGTTACCTGGCAAAGAACAAGTTGATATTGGGGCAGACGTGTGCAATGAAGAGGGTGTTTTTGGGAGGACTCAGTGCCCAACTCCGGGGGTGGGTGCAGTGGCACTTGTATAACAACAACTTGGTAAAGAGGTTGTTGGATGGGAGTATTGCGCTTCTTCCATAAATCCTTGTCATTTGTTGGGCGGTGGAAAGCAAGTTTGACTTGGAGAACACGGAAAGGTTGTTCTTGACGGGGTCAAGGAAGTCCACTTCCCACACTCCAGCAGCACCAATGCAAGCTCCCATTGCGGGCCCCTCAAAAACAGAACGTGCCCCAGCAACACCACTGAAAATGGGCCTGGAGGTTAGCAAGATGACAGAATTGATGAAGGATTTACGTATCTTCCTGAGTCAAATGTTGTCAGGACCGCGCAATCCACCTCCTCACATTAGGGGACTGCTTCTGTGTCAGCTTGCTACTATTGCAGAGCAAGCTGCAAAAGTAACAAAAATAACATAAAAATAATAATAATACAATTAACCTAAGAAGGAGTAAGAAAACCTTAAAAATTATTACAGAAATGGGTTCTCCACCCAAAATTAGGGAGGGTCACTCACTGACCCCACCCTTGAAATCCAACTCCTTATATTTTTAAATAATTAAGGAAAGAAAAACCAAAATACTACGGCTCCATTATTGAGCTTTTTGGCCAATTAAATATTTCACACACATTGTCACGTATAGGTTTCACACCTAAAATTCAGTCAGAATTGAGGTGTTTTGTATATTTTAGGAGTTATGGGCGGAAATGTGTTTTGTCACAATTCCCGCACGCAGACACGGCAGCCAATGCACCCGTGCACGGCTGAGATACAGCCTTGTCACTCCGTTGAGGTCGTGTACGCAGCCCCGGACCTCTGACAAGTATGCAGCCGCGGGACTACGGGTTGACAGAGTGACAGGCGGCCTGAGAGGCTCAGGTACCGCGTAAACATGCTACAACATACACGGGAACTTCCTACATATGTAATAAATGTTACCGTGGATAGTAGACAGTCTAAAAATACATAATATTATATAAAAATACATAAATCATTCTTATACGTATTTTTTATTTAATATAATTCAAAGTACCAAGAATTTCAAAAATAAGACAATGACAACTTCTAAAAATATATTCAAATACTTTAATATACTTTTATGAAAATTACTAGACATCAATATCTTCGTAACATACTAAGGAAACTAATTATGTAAAAATATTACATGAATTCACGTGACTTATATTTTTAAGTAATTATCTTAGTAAATCAACTAGAACTCGAAAATAAGGAGTAAAATCAATATTATGACTTTTACTCCAGTTATATAATACATAACGAGAACTTACCTGACATCAAGATTTCTGTAGAAATGTCTATTTATATAATTATTAAATTACTGGGAACATTTACTAAGGATAATTAATTAAATAATACATAAATAGGACAGATTAGTGTTATTCACACGTCCTAATGTTTATTATATAGTGGAATAATTCCCATACTCTGTGGAATTAGATGCTACCCGTGCTATAGCAACAAGGTCACATGACAGGCTACCCCTGGTTACCCTGCTAGCCTTAGTGTCCGTCCCTTTGAGCACCTACAACCCTCAGAAGGACAATATTGGGACTCCAAAAGCTATAAATAAAGAGCTCTTTAGAGGATATTGATGGGCAGAGACCCAGTTATATTCATATCCAGACACCGTTCCAAGGTAATCAAATACTTATAAGAGATAATTAAGTGATTTATGGCAATTTCTGATCAGTAATATCCATCCTCAAACCTCTTTTTATCAATTAAAACTGCTGAACAACCTTATAACCCCAGTATACAGGTTTAACCCATCAGTACACGTCTCAAACAGATACCCAAAGAATTTAATAATATACCAGTAAGTTTTATTATCCTTTATCTGTTGTGGTAGCTTGGCTACAAGGCCCTGCCACTCCACTGTGTATTTTATATACATATTATCTTTGGGTAAAATATTATTTAAACTAAAGAGCCCAAAGTAACCAGGACTAAGTGTTTTCATACTGAAATCCCTGAAGAGAGGTGTTAAAGATCCCCAATATAATTTTGGCCACTCTATAAAAATATTTAATAATCAATTTATTCATATTGATTTAAAAAAATAAACAATAACCAAACCGCTTAACCTTGCAATAAGCTTAATCCAAATATTCTATGGATTTTTGCTGCATTTATTAAATAATATATTTATTATTTACTCTATCACCTCTGGTAGCTAAAGGATAGCAAGGGTCTTGGCATCCAGGAGGCTGACATTCCACCATTGAATCCGCCTGCTTTGTGGTTATGCAATTACTGTAGGGACAAGGGGAATGGGTGGTTGGGGTGCAATAACATGACAAAGGACCTCAAGGCGGGATTTGTTTGACTGGTGGGAATGGGATTCATGTTCCCAACAGGGAAGTGGATCTCTGCCAAACCAGGGAATCCGACTATCATGGAGCAAGTGCGCGCACAAGGACAGGAACCAGTGGTAACTGCTCAAGCTTTGCTGAGGATTGTCACTGGTCCTTGGGTGTGGCAACCACCGCGCATGAAAGCAGAAGTGAGGGTATTAGCAACAGAGGACTCAGTGGCAATGGAAAGGATGGATGTGGATTCCAAGGAATGGGTACCCCTGGCAGCTCCTAAGCCAATTGCATGTGTTCCAGAAATGGATGGACGGCTGGTGAACCCAGTGGGGAAGAAGAAGGCAGTGGAAATTGTGCGCAGGGTGATGGGGAATGAAACAACTATTCCCCTGACCTTGAAGGAGTTGGCAGTGGTGTTGCCAGTGGTAGTAGATGAGATGGTTCAGGTGCTGAAGGATTGCTGACACAATAGGATCCCTCTGAGGGTGCAGCGGGTGAACTTGGCTTGGGATGATGCGGAGTGCAACCTAGTGGGGATGAAATCAGTTCCAACTCCACTGGCTTACATTCCAATGAAGATTTCTGGAAGGAAGGTATGGGCGCTGGTGGATACCGGTTCCATGGTGAACCTTCTTCCATCTAGGCTGGTGGATGAAATGGGATTGGTTTGGGGGAAATGCGCAATGGGTCTTTGGGTGCTTAATGGCGGGGCGTGTCGTGTGGATGGGGTTGTGGAGGAGGAAGAGGTTGAGGTTGCAAGGGTCCCTAAACCACTTTCTTTTCTATTGGTTGATTGCAGGGAGGCTATTTTAGGACAGCCATTCATGTTTGGGTTCCAAGCGCAAATGACATTTGATCCAGAGGCGGGGACAGAAGCGTTGACAGTGGAAGATTTTTCTGGCGGGAAATTTGAAACCA
Source organism: Puccinia polysora (assembly GCA_025617555.3). Lineage (NCBI taxonomy): Eukaryota > Fungi > Basidiomycota > Pucciniomycetes > Pucciniales > Pucciniaceae > Puccinia > Puccinia polysora. The sequence continues at coordinate 111,504 of CM062625.1, forward strand.
CAATCTGCAATCAGGGGTTGGGGAAGTGGATGCGGGATTTGGCAAGAGAGGAGGAGGAGGACCCCGGCGCAGAGTTGGTTCCCAATGGTGGGCCAGAGGCCAATTTTGACTAGTTGGCCAAGGTTACTGCATGGGGCAAGCTCAGGCTTTGTGCCGGCGGTCAACCAGTGAGGAGCAGGTGGGAAGTAGGGAGGAAGCGCGGGACGCGCGTTTGCTGGAAGTAAGTCCCTTTCCTCAGTGTGCATCACCGGGAGGTACTTAAAATGCAAAAGCACTATCATTTTGCCACGCTTGTGAGCAAAGGCAAAAGCCGCGGTTTGGTTTTGACTAGGACCTATGGTAATGGATGCATGCAGATGGCGCGGTGAAATGTTGGGAAGTATAAGCCTGTTGCACAGAAGGTCTGTCCCCAGAACAAAGCAATGCCGCAGGATCTGAACGGGCCACTTGGACCAATCCCTTGGTTGCGGGACCCTTGGAAATCTCTGCTGAAGGTGTCAGGATGGGTAACCCAATTGGATCCAATTACAGATAAGCCGTTTGTGGCCCTTAACTTTGGACCGCCGGGCTGGTTAAGCGCAGAGGAACGGGATTTGCTGATGTTGGTACTCATCCTCCGGGAAAGAGCACTTGCGTTTGGACCTGAAGAGCAGGGACCGTTAAAGAGCAAGATAGGAGACCATTATGTGATTCCAACGGTTCCACAAAAACCTTGGCAGATCAAGCAAATTCTGATTCTGCGGGCGGTTTGGGGTCCCTTCTTGGAACTGGTGCACAAGCGTGTGGGGACAGGCCTTTACAAGCAATTGAAATCAAGTTACTTGAGTCCAATCTTTGTGGTGGTTAAGCAGGATGGGAAGTCATTACGGATTGTTCATGATCTGCAGCAACTCAATTTGTTTACAATCCAAGACGCAGGAAAACATCCATGCATGGACAAGTTTCTGGAATCTATGGCAGGGGGGGCATGCTATGGGTTGGTGGATGTGATGGGCGGATACAATCAGTGTGAACTCAATTGGAGTTTGCGGCCAATGACTGCCTTTGAAACCCGATTGGGCAGGATGCAACTGACGCGGTTGCCGCAAGGTGCAACTAAATTGGTTGCGGTTTACCAAGCGCGGACAAACTGGATTCTGAAGGATGATCTTCCGGAGGGGGTACAGATTCTCATTGAAAAAGCATGCATCACAGGCCCAAAGACAGATTACCAAGGGGAAACGCTTATAGACGCTCCGGAAATTCGCCGATTTGGCTGGGAGTACACGCAAAAGCTGGAGCGGATCTTGTTCTGGATTGAGGAAGCGGGGCTTATGGTGTCGGGGAAAAAGTTAGTGGTCTGCGTACCCACTCTGGAGGTTCTAGGACATGTGGTGGCTTCCGACAGAAGGCAGATTGCCAAAAAGAAATGCAATCAAGTCCTTGAGTGGCCAACTCCAAAGACTATATTGCACATTCTCCAGTTCCTGGGATTTTTTAGCTATTTACAGATGTTCATTGAGCAGTTTGCGGAGATTGCTAGCCTGTTGCAGGCATTGAGGCGTAAGGGCACAGAATGGACCTGGGGTTCAAACTGTGACGTTGCCTTTGACAAACTCAAGGAGATTGTTGGGCGCAATATTGTACTGCAGGACTTGGATTATGATGCCGGAGGAATAAAGTTGGCTGTGAATTCAAGAAAGCTTGGCGCAGGGGCAGTGCTGACACAGGAAGATGAGGGGAAAGATTTTCCGGTTCTTTACAAGTCTGTTACCTTTGCGCCAACAGAGAGCCGGTATTTGCAGCCAAAGTTGGAGCTTTGCGGGGTCACTAAGATTGTGCAGAGGTTGCAGCATTTGCTATGGGGGATTCACTTCATGCTTCTGGTGGATGCGGAGGCATTGGCGCGGATGATCAATTTGCCAATGCTGCCAAACCCGCCTATGACCAGGTGGGTTGCGTTCCTTCAGTTGCTTTCTTTCACGGTGGTACATGTTCCAGGAAAGGCCTTTACAATTCCGGAAGCGCTTTCCCGTTAACTGCGCAATTATCCATACAAAGGCGCAGAACCACTGGATGTGGAGGCTCCAACAGTTAAGGTAGGAGTGGTGGAAGTAGGTGTGCAACTTCTGCTCCAGAATTCCAGGAGGTATGCAGCCCTCAGTTTGTATTTGTGGGATATTTGGTTTCCGTATGATACGCCACCCAAGATTGTTAGATGGATTTGGCGGAGAGTGCAAAATTTCTACCTGCAGGAAGGGCAGCTGTGGCTGCAGAGTGTGCTGGTACCGCTTGTGGTCAGCACATCAAGGGCGGATCAGGAGGTAATCCTAGGAAGTCTGCATTACCATCTTGGTCATTGCGGCAAGCTTGAAACGCGGAAGCAGGTGAGGGAAAGTTTCTGGTTGGCGGGTGTGGTACCCGCAGTGCGGGAGTGGATACGGTTGTGCAAAGAATGTCAGAAGCGGAGCGCAATGTTACCTTGTGAAGTAGGTATCCCCACTGGGGAGGATGCCTTGTTTGGGCGGGTTTCTCTGGATGTTGTGCACATCAAGGCAGGTAAGTTTGCATACCTCCTTGTTGCGCAGGACAATCTGTTGGGATGGATGGAAGCCCGGCCGCTGGTGAAGCTTTTGGCGGAGAAAGTTGGGCAGTTTCTGGAGGAAGATTGGTCCGCGCGTTATGGATCACTTTGGCTGGTGACGGTTGATGGGGGTGCAGAGTTCCAGGGAAAGTTGGAGGAGTTAGTGCAAAGTTGCAGAGCAAAGTTTGGGAGAGTGACAGAGTACTATCTGGAAGGCGCAGGGGTGATCAAGCGCGGTCACCAGCCAATCAAGGATGCAATTGTGAAGATGTGAAGCAAGGATGGCAAGCGGTGGCAGGAAACCCTCCCAGTATTTCTTTTTTTGGATCAGATTTTGGTGAAGAGATCAATGGTTTATTTGCCATACAAGCTGCTATTTGGGCAGCGACCCGTGCTTCCAATTGACATTGACCTGGAAACCTTTCTGGGTATTTATTGGTGGAAGGTTAAGACAGCTGCAGATCTAGTTGAGGCCCGCGCCAAGCAACTCCTGCAATAGGACAAGATGTTGGATAAAGCGGCTGGAAGACCAAATGCAACCCGCGCAAAGTCTGTCCGCTACTGGGACAAGCGCTGCATGCATCAACTCCAGGATCTGTTGCAGAAGGGTGACTTGGTTCTGCTTTACAACTGGAGCCTGGAAACTCAATGGGGGAAGCTGTTTTCTAATTGATGGAATGGGCCTTTCCGCGTGAAGTCCAAGTTCCCCGGAGGTAGCTACCAGTTGGAGGAATTGAATGGAACTCCGCTCAAACAGAAGTCCACGGCTTTGCACATGAAATGGTTCTTTGCACAGGGATCAACTTCATTCAACAAGATGGCTGGTTTGGATAGAAAAGGGGATGACAACGCAGATCCTTCTTCCAAGGACAAGCCCAAGAACGCACTTCGCATCTGGCAGAGTAAAAGACTTCAGACCTCTGGGGAAAGCAGCCAATTTTGGGGGGAAATGGATGAATAGGGGATGTGATTGGATTTGGTGAGGGGGTGTTCTAGCCGTTTCACAGCTGGGATAACTAGACACCCCAGAATGTTTGTTTTCTTATTTTCTTCTCTCTGGATTGGCTTTTGGAATTATTGCTGGCTAGGGATGGTTTCTTTTAGGTACGGGCACAGCGCAAAGCTGGGTCCGCTGACGCAAGGACAAGCCCTGCATTCTGGAATCAAACGCACAAACAATCTCTGACGGATGATTCAGGGAACTAGGAAAGCGCGTGGTGCAGAACAGACGTGGGTTGAAGAGCAAAGGTGCGGGCTTGGCAATGGGTTGGTGCTTAGCAGAAAAAAAATCTTTTTAAGTTTTCTTTGGTTATCTGATAGATGGAAGGTGTGGATGGTTTGGGCAGATACTTTTTCTCTTTCTCTCTCTCAAGGATGTGAGCGTGCGGCTGTTTTTCTTTGTACTCTCTGTGTTCTGTAGATGGGTACAGGGAACTGTGGCAGTTTGTCTGGGGGGGTCCAGGTACCTTTAGCGGATACTCTCAGTGGCCTGGATGTTCTCACTCTTGCGGGTTGCTCTCAAAGCGTGGCTCTTATTTCTCTCAAGGTTCTCACAAGGCCCAAAGGCTACTCAGGATGGCGCGTCAAAAGTCCTTATCTTTGCAAATAGGCGTGGGGATGAAAACAATATGGAAGAAAGGAAGAAAAGGGGGGGTGATCCGCCTACGTTGGCCAAGTCCTCATCACTTCCTCTGGGTCCATGTGAGCCGCCGCGGCTAGGGATTGGAAATCCACCAAAAAATTGCTTTGCACATTGGCAGTGTGCGCATAGGGGACCACTAGAAAATGCCAGAGTAGTTTGTCTGCCTTGTTCATCATTGCGTCAAACCTTGCCAAGGGAAGTGCCGGAATGAGAGGGATCTCTGGGATCTTGGGAGTGGCAGCCGGGAGGGGTTCTGGTGAAAACTCAATCACCACAGAAGATGGCGGGCGTGGCCTCCGGTGATGACCTGGGAACTGGTGGAGGAGTTTAAACCAGATGAGCTGGTCTTGGAGGAGTGGGGGGATTCAGTGGCGGCAGAGGAGGAGAAGTTCTTGGTAGTGGTGGGGGAGGCCCGGCCAGAAAGTTGGGGATTCTTGGGTCCATTGCTGGTATGTTCATTTGTACCCATGTGGCCCACTCATGGGCGGAATTCCAAAAGTCTGTGAATTCCGGAAAGTCCTGGTGCCTTGGAGATCCAGCCCGGCCAAATAGTTAACCCGAGTTGTGACTCTTGCACAATGGAGGATTTTGGGCGTCGCGTCATGGACAGTTGCAAGGTGAGCCGGGCGGGGTCCACTTGTCACTTGAGACCACAAAGGAGTTTTGCCGGGTCCTCTTGCGCGGGCAACCTTGAGGGCGGTCGCAAGGCATTCCCTACAATAGGGAGCAGCGGTGGTGTCTGGCTTGGCACAGAACACAGGTGCGCTGGCTCGGAAGGATACGGAAAGCAAGGCCGTTCTGGCTGCAATATGTGCAGGAAATTTCTAGCAAAGAGGGGCAGATGGTGTGTTTTCTTTTTCTTTGGTGGGATGAAACAGTGCAAAGGGGAGGTAGAAAACTATGGTATAGTTGGGGGTAGGTGAGATAGTGGTGGATCTCTGGGGACAGAGCTCAAGTTGGGGGGGGATGTGGTGTTCTTTTATAGACGCAAGTCAGAATTGGCTGCGCGCTGCGCGCGCAGAAATGGGTGCAGCTTTGCCGCAGCAAGCCGCGCTGCGGGCTCAGCATCTGGAGAAGCGGGATGGATTGGATTGGAGTGGACAGATTGCGCGTTGCAAGACGCGGATTGGATTGCGTGGATATATCTTGGATGTCTGGAAGGCGCGTTGGGCGGATGCGGACATGCGTGGGGGGCTCCAAGTTGGGTGCGGCGCAAGGGCCGCTTCATGAGAAGGACAAACTGGGTGGACGTAATGGCAGGCGGGAAATACAGATGGATATGGGATATGGGATGGGAAGGATAGGGTTCTGTGCTTAGGGGTTGTATTTCATTATTCTTGCTTGTTTCTGGTTGTACTTAGGTTAGGGTTGAGGGGGGGCGGTTACTCAAACTGCACCCTCAATGCGGATGGAGGATCAACAAGTCTTCTTCTGAATTCCACACTGGATGATGTGAAGGCAAGAATTGTTGGTATGTACAAAGGAGGTACATTGGGAAATGCCATTGCTGTCAAAATGGGGATTAAAAAGACCTGGAAGACCTTGAAAATTGAATAGTTGTGACCTTTGGGAGCTGGGGCATGTCATCAAGCATTTGCAGAAGATGAAGGCCTCTGAACTCAGCAACCTGATCATGAAGGATGTCTCAACCCGGAAAATCCAACAACAAGCCCATGAGATAGGGTATTTTTTGAGGGTGGCTGCCAAGAAGCAATTCATTGATGAAGATCAAAGAAGAAGAAGACTCAACTTTTCTCGCAAACACCAAGACTGCACTTTTGAAGATTGGATGAAGGTTATCTGGACCAACAAATCCAGCTTTTAAATTGGAAAAAACTCCCAGAAAGCAATGGTCTGGCAAACCCCTCAAGAGAAATTCAAACCTGACTTTCTTGCTCCCACATTCATAAGTGGGAGATCATCAATCATGATCTGGGGTGCTTTCATTGGTGAAAGCACCTCCTTGCTTGTCATCATGCCACCAAAACAAAGAACTGCCAAGGATTTTATCAACATTGTTTATGAAGGTGCTCTTGGCCCCTGGATCAGCAATGTTAATTGATCTGATTTTTTTTTTGATGGAAGATGGGGCCCCAGGCCATAAGGCCAGAATAAGTGAAGACTGGCAACAATCCAAAGGGATCAAAAAAATACTTTGGCCAGCTCAGTCCCCAGACCTCAATCCAATCAAAAAATTGTGGAAAATTTTAAAACACAATATCAAACAAATTTACCAACCAAAGTCAATCCCAGAGATTGAAATGGCCCTCCAAAGTGCCTGGGATGACTTTCCCCATCAAACCCTCAATAATCTCATTGACTCCATGCCTAATTGCATGCAAGCTGTCATTAAGGCTAATGGAGGTTCTAACCAATGGTAGATTCAATTATTTTTGTTTATTTTTCTTTTTTTTCTTATTCCTAATCATCTTATATCTATCTTACCCAACTCCCATCAATTTTTGATGGTAAAATATTTTTCTATAATTTTTTAAATTTATGCTTGATTAACAGGCAAATTATGCTGTATTTTTATGTCTTATTTTTATGTTATTTCTAATTTTTCAAACAAAATTAACCCATTGTAAGCTAAAGTTAACATGCTCAGCTAGTAAAATAAACAAATTTAAAACAATATTTTGTGTTTTTTTTTGGGAGAAAAAAAAAAATAAAAAAAAGGCAAAAAAAAGGTGGGCAGAAATTGGGGGGTCAGTCCCACAATTTTTGTCCACCCACTGTACACAGTTGAAATGTAGTTGTGTGGCATCCCACACGCCAACAGACTGCGGGGAGCCCAAAAAAAATATGGAATGGAAGGGCACTAGCATAACCCATGAATCAAATAAACCTTCCAAAAAACAGGAATCAACCAAAAAATCAAAGAAATCAAAAAATGTTGAGTTTTTGGTTAAAATAAATAAATAAATAAATAAAAATAAATAAAAATAAATAAAAATAAATAAAAATAAATAAAAATAAATAAAAATAAATAAAAATAAATAAAAATAAATAAAAATAAATAAAAATAAATAAAAATAAATAAAAATAAATAAAAATAAATAAAAATAAATAAAAATAAATAAAAATAAATAAAAATAAATAAAAATAAATAAAAATAAATAAAAATAAATAAAAATAAATAAAAATAAATAAAAATAAATAAAAATAAATAAAAATAAATAAAAATAAATAAAAATAAATAAAAATAAATAAAAATAAATAAAAATAAATAAAAATAAATAAAAATAAATAAAAATAAATAAAAATAAATAAAAATAAATAAAAATAAATAAAAATAAATAAAAATAAATAAAAATAAATAAAAATAAATAAAAATAAATAAAAATAAATAAAAATAAATAAAAATAAATAAAAATAAATAAAAATAAATAAAAATAAATAAAAATAAATAAAAATAAATAAAAATAAATAAAAATAAATAAAAATAAATAAAAATAAAAAAAAAAAAATAAAAAAAAAAAAAAAAAAAAAACTGGGACTATCCAATGGACTAGTCCTAAAGTAAAAAGACCCAAAAAACACAAGTAACTGGACTAGCCCTAAACTAAAAAAACCAAAAAAAAGACAAGTAACTTGACAAGCCCTAAAGTAAAAACACCAAAAAAATACAAGTAACTTGACAAGCCCTAAAGTAAGTTCAACTTGACTAGCCCTAAAGTAAAAGGGCTGAAAAAATTAAAGAAGTCTTTTGACAAGCCCTAAAGTAAAAGTGCCAAAAAAATACAAGTCTTTTGACCAGCCCTAAAGTAAAAACACAAAAAAAAAACAAGTTCAACTTGTGTTAAGCTGATCCCATCCCAAGCTTAACATAATTTGAGCTTGTGATGGAATCAGCCCAACACAAGTTGAACTGACTTACCATTAAACTCTTATTCAAAACACTCAATATAATGATTTTAACTCAAAACACTTAACATAATGATGTTCAAAATGTGATAACCCTTTATATTAATAGAAATTGTTAGCTGCATTTGAATTACAGTTTATATGAAACCCAATGATGAAATGAAGTCAAAGTCTATAATCTCTATAATGTAGAATACATTTGCAGTTGATCTTTGATGTGATCAACCCAACCAGAGGCTTTTTTAAAAATCAAGGAATGTCGTTGTGCTACAATGGGCACGATTGGAATCATTTCTCCCTCAAGTACTAATAGAACCCAGTGGTTATCTTTTACAAAGGAAATGAACATTGGATCTTATTGATCAGTAAAATCATTTTTCATTGGAGTATAAGTATCACATGACTCCAATGAAATGAAACATATAGGTCTGGAATACGTTTCTGCTATGATTTGACCCATATCTAATTTAGCCCGCCATTTTGAGGAGAGAATCTTTTCATTGATGTCTTCAACATCAAGTCTTTGTTTAATCTTTTCAACCTGCTTTGCACCACCAAGAATCTTAATGTAGCATGCTTTATGTTTCTATAATGTTTCAATCATTTCCTTCCTAACTTTAAACCAACCATGTTCTTCATAACCAAGAGATTTGGCAATGAATCTAAATCCGCAATTCCCATCTCGAATTGGATCTCAAACCTCACCCAATAACTTATGGAATTTCTTGGTTCTTTGATTGATTCATTTTACATTTGTTTCCTATCATGAAAACTAACTTAGCATTCATTTCTTTAATCAGATCAATTAAATGAATACTCACCAAAGATGAGCTTCTGGTTGAGCTTTGCTGCACATTCTCTTCCTCTGAAGAGGATTCTGATTCCAAATTAATTGATCCCAATTTGCTTTCAGTCTCTTCATCTGAACTATGAAATTCAGATTCATATTCTGCCAACTTTGACAAACAATTCATCATTATTTAGTCACGAAGTTCATTAAACCAAAAAGATGAACATATCCCAAAAGAAAAGACTTAAAACCTTTTGTCTTTTCTTGTTTTGAGCCCTTCTAGTCCTTTTTGTTCCCTTGAGTTTTTTTTCAACATGCTCAAACCAAGATGGCTCTTGCCGCGTATCTGTCAGTTTTGGCCTTCCCCTACTTGATCATAAGACTTTAGGTTCAATTCTTGGCTTCAATTGATATTTTGTAATCTTCTGAATGATATAATTCAATAGGCTCCTTTGCTCATGATCTGGATATTCCAAGATCAGTGCATCCACTTTTTCACGTAACTGAGGAATTCTTAGCATTTCATTGACATTTCACTTGAAAAATTCAAAAGGATAAACCATTAGTGAATTAGGAATGATTAATCAAAAAGCATCAATCACATGGTGATTTGAACAATCCAACTTAAGCCAACTTACAGAACTAGAACTGCAAGGGTCATAGTACAACATCCACTGAGGATGAACATCTTTGGGTACCATGGATCCTCTGAATGCTAGATGGTCACCTATTTGGTGGGAACAGGGAAAACCCATATTCTTGGAATATGACTTGGTGCACACTTTGCCATCATGATCACATTTGAATTTCTTTAATTGTTCCCTAATAAGATGAATTGCCTCTAAAGACAATTTGTAACCCAATGGTAAAATTTCAGGTGGAAGAACTGTCCCTAACTTAATTCAAGAGTTATAAAGTGATGCATGAACCAATTTAATTTGATTCAAAACTGTTCCATCAAGGCTTTTCCAAAAATCCAAGAGGTTTCCCAAAGAGTTTGCAAGGAATTGTTTGAGATTCACATGGGCTACTTCAACCCAAGATGTTGTTTTTTTTCCAAAATCTGGGTTTATACAAGTCCACGCTGTTGCAAATGTCTCTTTGATAGGGAAAATGTTATTTTCCATATACTTGAGTACATCCTCATAGTCTTTCAAGAAACACTATACAAGTCAAAATGTCAGAACCCAAAACTAGGAAGAATAAGAAGAAGTGATTTGGACCTACTCTGAGTTCTGCATCATTGAGCTCCGCCTCCTCCTTGGTCCTTGAGGCCCCATACTTTGCCCACAGAGTCATAAAGCTTTTCCATCCTTCAATGTCATTAACAAAGTGCACTTTACAGTTTTCTTGTATTTTTTTAGACAAGTGCCAAGTGCAACATTGTCTTGATGACTCAGGGAAACTAGATTCAATAGCATGAATCAGAGATTTTTCACGGTCCATCACAAAGACTTTTGAAAGTCTCTCAGGATCATAAGCCAACTCCTTTAATTAATTTACAGACCAACTTTAGAACTTAAATTTTTCTTTTGTTACAAAAACAAGAGCTGTTGTGCAGTTTTTCTGGTTGGCTGTCATTCCTAAAACATGCAATAGCAGGGTTTTGTACTTATTTGTCTTATAAGTACAATCCAACATAGCAATATGATGGAATTGTTTTGAAAGATTTACTGCCTCAGGATGTGCCAAGTACAGGGCCTCCAAGTGACCCTCTCCACTTAACTTTGACCGGTGAATCCAACTTTTTTATTCAAGCTGTTCATAGAGTACCTCCATAACACTTTAACCCTTTAGTTCTGTAAGCGTTACCTTCCGCTTAGTGTTATAGATTGTTTGGTCATCAAAATAATCCCACCCATCAATCTTGCTCAATTTTATCTTAAGTTGTAACGTATTGATCCCATCTTCCATGCCTTCCTTAAGTAAATCCAAGGCTTTCCCAAAGATTCTCCTCAGTTGAGGATGCAAAGAGGGATTTTCAGATGGTTGATGGTTATGTTGGGTTTCTTTATAGGAGATTTGCCACAAGGGGTCTGCCTTTGTGCAACTTGCATGGATTAAAAATTTACACCCAACCTTCCTTGTGTGAGTTTGTCTAGACCATTTGGTAAGAATTTGTCCTGAATAGGAACCATGGAAATCACAGGACAAATCCACATATTTATCTTTCTTTGAGTTAAAAACTTTCAGAGCGTAACCATGCTTCATAGCCCATGTTTGAAAATAGTTTTGTGCCTTTTCCATAGTAGGAAAAGCTCTCACAGGAGGTGGGTCAAGTGGATCTTTCATAGTTACATAGTTATATTGATGGAATGCACTCTATCATTTTCAATCAAATTAAATACAGCAAAGACCAGTAACATAAAATGTTTCTCACAACCAGAGGTCAAATCCAACTGTGAAACATTTTTTTCCTCAATTTTCCCCCTTGATGAGGATGCAATCGGGGCTTCCAATGTTTCATTACCCAAATCCTTTATTTCTTTTTCCAAAGCTTTGTTGATGGCACTATCAATGTAGACCTTCCATGCAGCCATGTCAGAAGAATGAGGGCTTTCCACTGTTCCCATTCAAAAAATGCAATGGTATACTTCAGTATTCAATCCAACTTTCAATTTAACAAACAAAGTTTGCTCACTTTCAGGTTGAGAAAGAATTGTTTGGAGATTTTTATACAATTTCAATTTTCACTGGACTTTCACTTTGGTTTCACTTTAAAGTCACTTTTGTTTCAATTTAAAGTCACTTTGGAATTTCTAGTTGTGGAACAACAGTCCCAAAAAGTATGTGTTGATCCCAAATTTGGGTTGACAGAACCCAAGTGTGGTCCAGGGGGTGCCCAAAATTCTGGCACAAATTTGGGGGGGTTGTGCACCCCCAAACACAGCGGTTTTGAGCCGTGTACGGGGATACAAGGCTTGAAATTGCTGTGTTTGGGGGGTAAACAGCTCCTACACAACCCCCCAGGGGTCGCATGTGTTTGAAACCTCCCTTTGTAGCCATCTATGGGCCCCCATGGCTCATTTGAGCTGTGTGGGTCCCTACACAACTATCACATGGTTGGAGCCATGAATTTAACATCACTCTTATTTATTTTCACTCATTTGTATTTTATTTCTTATTTTTTTTTTTAACCAAGAAATCAAGATTTTTCAATTTTTTGGGTTATTTCTGTTTTTATTTTATTTTATTTATTTTATTATTATTATTTTGGAACACAAGACTTTTTGTTGTGTGGCACGCCAACACAACTACATTTGAGTTTTGTAGAGCCCCACATGACCCAAATGTGGTTGGGCTGTAGGCCAAACAGCACCAGACCGCCAAGTGGGGGCTGCACGACTACACTCAAGTTGTGTGGAGGCTACAAAGCTCAAATGTAGTCATGTGGTGTGCCAGAGAACTCAAATGAGTTGTTTAAACAACTCATTTGAGTTTTGAATTTATCATCACCCATTTTTTTTCCAAAGAATGGTGACCAACCTTGGAATTTGCTATCAATTTCTTCTTTGGCCTTCCTCTCCTCTTGGGTTCTTCTAAATATTTAAAACCAGATGGATATCTTTTACTTGAGGACTGAGAGATCTTCTTGAACTTTTTGACTTCTCCTTTGGGTCTTCCTCTTACTTTGGATCTTTGGGTGTACTTGGGCTTTTGAATCAGATTAAGTTGATATATACACTGTATGGCTTCTTGCTTTGACCCAGATAATATAGGTGTTCTCCTGGTGGCAACTTGCTGAATTATTCAAACAGTTCAGTGAAATAAAGGCTTTAATTACCATATCTGGTTGAAACTTCAAGGTTTTCAGATTCTTCAGTTGCATCAGGCTCCAGAGTTAACTGGATAAAGCAAAATCAAAATTATTAATTTGATCTTGAATACACAAAAAAAAGAAAAACAACTTACTGATAAGGGGGGTTTGACATGCAATTGAGGATGAAAATCTTCAATTTGGAAGATTTCACCCTTTCTGATAGCTAATTTGACTTTGTGAATACATGGTATACCCATGTAAGAAGATTAGTCACAGTTTTTGCAATTGGTGGAAGATTCAGCAACTTGATGAAATGAATGAATGGTTATGAGGGAACAGTGGCTGATTTTTCCAGAAAGATGATCCACAAAGTGATTTAAAGCAAAGAGATGCTTGAAATGTTGCTGAGAGGCTTCAATGGCTCTCTCATGGTTTTGGATGGTGATTGAACTGTAAATTTTTTGAACTACATTATATAAAGAGACAATAGAAGAATTTATGAAACCTTTAATGTAGGAATGTTTGCCTTCTATTCTGGAGGTACTTGGGTTTCCAAAGTGATAGTGTTTGTTTTCCAAATAGGAGACACTTTTTTTTTTAGATGAATCCAGTTCTCAAGAAGGTATTCAGAACTGGGAGGGTTGCAGAAAAGAGAAATTTTTCTGAATTTTTCCTGATAGCTTGATTCAGAGTTGGAATGGACCAACAATGCCATTGTTTCACAAATAGCTTCCATGAATATTCACATTTAAAGAGCTTTGGGAAATGAGCTTAAATATTCTTGAAAATGTTCCATACACAGAGAAGATGATGAGAGGAAGGAAAAACTGTTTTGATTGAACTTATAAGTTCTTGTTCTTTGTCTTTAAAAGTCACACTAGGTTGTTTATCTTCTAAAATTTCCTGAAGTTGAGTCAGGGCCTGTTCAGATTTCTTTTTTTTCTATTGAGATAAAAAAAAGAAGGCAGCTGAGACAATTCAGAAAAACTTTTTTTACCCCAAGAATATGGAGAAGGGGAATTCCAAAATTTTTTGTTTTATATTGCCAGTCCATCATCATGAGGGTTGGGAAAAGGTTTAGAACTTTGATTGAATCAGGGTGAGAAATGAACAATTTAGTGATTTGACCATCTATGTTGTTAATTTTCAAGAAAAAGGCAGAATTCCAGGGTTCCAGTATGAGTGCTTCAAAAGGAGTTTTTCCATCAAGGGCATTTTTTTGTATTTGCAATCTTTTGTTGTAAATTGTATGGAAATTTGTATAAATAGGTGATGAAGGGCTTTGTATAAGAGAGTTGAAAATTTTGAATTGGGTAACTCCAGCTTTGGATAAATTTTCAATCACCTCCTTTTGCTTCCCTTGGATTCTTCTGCGGATAGGATTATTAGAGGGATACATTGGAGGTGGATAATTGTGCTCTGGACATATTAACTTCACCACCCATACACCCAATCTTTTGGAATAATTTCCTGATAATCTGAAAGGAAAATTTTCTTTCTTTTTTTTTTAATTTGGTCTCTTTGCTGGGTTTATATTCCCCATATTTATCACATTTATAGGTGTAGGTATGTTTGTGGGAATTGGTGACTCTGGTATATATGACATATCCATGGAACTTTTCCCATGATTGAATAGCTTCAAACAGCTCCTCCTTTTGATTATATGATAGCTCAGGCAGAGTAAGCAGATTTATTAGGTGAAGAAGGAGCAAGAGGTGTTGAATCACTAGTTGGGTTAGATGAGATAATTGATAATGGGCCTGGTGAAACATTTCTGGAAAGTGAATGGATGTTTTCTTGAGCCATTTCAAAAAGAGATTTTCTTTTTAGAAGATGAAGTGGAGATAGCAATTGATAGTTTAGAAATATATGGAGAATAAATTGATTGAAAAAGGTATTCAGGGACTTGATATAAGAGGGAAAAGCATTTTTTGAAATTATCTGGAGTTTTGAGTTGTTTTTGTTGAGAAGTGGTGAGGGGTGATGAGTGGTGTGGTGTGGTGATGAGGGATGTGGTGTGGTGATGATTGGTGTTGTGTGGTGATGATTGTTGTGGTGTGGTGTCGTGTAAATAATAAATAATAAATAATAAATAATAAATAATAAATAATAAATAATAAATAATAAATAATAAATAATAAATAATAAATAATAAATAATAAATAATAAATAATAAATAATAAATAATAAATAATAAATAATAAATAATAAATAATAAATAATAAATAATAAATAATAAATAATAAATAATAAATAATAAATAATAAATAATAAATAATAAATAATAAATAATAAATAATAAATAATAAATAATAAATAATAAATAATAAATAATAAATAATAAATAATAAATAATAAATAATAAATAATAAATAATAAATAATAAATAATAAATAATAAATAATAAATAATAAATAATAAATAATAAATAATAAATAATAAATAATAAATAATAAATAATAAATAATAAATAATAAATAATAAATAATAAATAATAAATAATAAATAATAAATAATAAATAATAAATAATAAATAATAAATAATAAATAATAAATAATAAATAATAAATAATAAATAATAAATAATAAATAATAAATAATAAATAATAAATAATAAATAATAAATAATAAATAATAAATAATAAATAATAAATAATAAATAATAAATAATAAATAATAAATAATAAATAATAAATAATAAATAATAAATAATAAATAATAAATAATAAATAATAAATAATAAATAATAAATAATAAATAATAAATAATAAATAATAAATAATAAATAATAAATAATAAATAATAAATAATAAATAATAAATAATAAATAATAAATAATAAATAATAAATAATAAATAATAAATAATAAATAATAAATAATAAATAATAAATAATAAATAATAAATAATAAATAATAAATAATAAATAATAAATAATAAATAATAAATAATAAATAATAAATAATAAATAATAAATAATAAATAATAAATAATAAATAATAAATAATAAATAATAAATAATAAATAATAAATAATAAATAATAAATAATAAATAATAAATAATAAATAATAAATAATAAATAATAAATAATAAATAATAAATAATAAATAATAAATAATAAATAATAAATAATAAATAATAAATAATAAATAATAAATAATAAATAATAAATAATAAATAATAAATAATAAATAATAAATAATAAATAATAAATAATAAATAATAAATAATAAATAATAAATAATAAATAATAAATAATAAATAATAAATAATAAATAATAAATAATAAATAATAAATAATAAATAATAAATAATAAATAATAAATAATAAATAATAAATAATAAATAATAAATAATAAATAATAAATAATAAATAATAAATAATAAATAATAAATAATAAATAATAAATAATAAATAATAAATAATAAATAATAAATAATAAATAATAAATAATAAATAATAAATAATAAATAATAAATAATAAATAATAAATAATAAATAATAAATAATAAATAATAAATAATAAATAATAAATAATAAATAATAAATAATAAATAATAAATAATAAATAATAAATAATAAATAATAAATAATAAATAATAAATAATAAATAATAAATAATAAATAATAAATAATAAATAATAAATAATAAATAATAAATAATAAATAATAAATAATAAATAATAAATAATAAATAATAAATAATAAATAATAAATAATAAATAATAAATAATAAATAATAAATAATAAATAATAAATAATAAATAATAAATAATAAATAATAAATAATAAATAATAAATAATAAATAATAAATAATAAATAATAAATAATAAATAATAAATAATAAATAATAAATAATAAATAATAAATAATAAATAATAAATAATAAATAATAAATAATAAATAATAAATAATAAATAATAAATAATAAATAATAAATAATAAATAATAAATAATAAATAATAAATAATAAATAATAAATAATAAATAATAAATAATAAATAATAAATAATAAATAATAAATAATAAATAATAAATAATAAATAATAAATAATAAATAATAAATAATAAATAATAAATAATAAATAATAAATAATAAATAATAAATAATAAATAATAAATAATAAATAATAAATAATAAATAATAAATAATAAATAATAAATAATAAATAATAAATAATAAATAATAAATAATAAATAATAAATAATAAATAATAAATAATAAATAATAAATAATAAATAATAAATAATAAATAATAAATAATAAATAATAAATAATAAATAATAAATAATAAATAATAAATAATAAATAATAAATAATAAATAATAAATAATAAATAATAAATAATAAATAATAAATAATAAATAATAAATAATAAATAATAAATAATAAATAATAAATAATAAATAATAAATTATAAATTATATCAAGCAGTGTATGGGCCCCCATGCGTTGAGGGGCCCTACACGACTCCCACACGACTGGAGCCGTGAATTTAACATCACCCTTAATTTTATTGAAACTGATGGAGTGCAAGCCATCAATATAGCTATGTAACTATGACAGATCCACTTGCCCCACCTCCTGTGAGAGCTTTCCCTACTAGGGAAGAGGCACAAACACATTGTCAAACATGGGGAATGAATCATGGCTATTATTTGACAGTTTTCAACTCAGAGTGTGATAAATATGTGGATTTAGCCTGCAATAGAAATTTTTTGTACTCTGGGCAATTGCTGACCAAAAAATCAAGGCAAACTCACACAAGGAAGGTTGGGTGCAAGTTTTTAATCCATGCAGGTCACACAAAGGATGACCCCTTGTGGCAAATCTCCAACAGAAATGATCAACACCACCATGACCCATCTCCACACCCCTCAGTGCATCCACACCTGAGGAGAATCTCTGGGGTAGCCTTAGAAAATCTAAAAGAAGGCAGGAAAGATGGGCTAAATACAACTGAAACAAAAAGAAAATTGAGAAAAATCAATGGTGGAAAATATGTTGATGACCAAACAATCTATGACACTAAGAATAAGGTAATGGTTGAAGAACTAAAGGGGAAAATTGTTATGGAGTTCCTCTTTGAACAACTTGGTAATTCAGGTTGGCTTCATTGAGAAAAATTCAGTGGAGAGGGTCACTTGGAGGCCCTATTCTTGGATCACCCAGAGTCATTGAAGCTTTTCAAGAAAATCCATCATATAGCTACGATGGATCGTACTTATAAGACAAATAAGTACAAGATCCCCCTATTGCACATTGTAGGAATTACTTCCAACCTGAAAACTTTCACAAAAGCTCTTGTTTTTATAACAAGAGAACATTTGAGCTCTACAGTTGGTCTGTAAATTCACTAAAGGAGCTGGCTTATGATCCTGAGAGACTTCCCAAAGACTTTGTGACGGACCGTGAAAAAGCTTTGATCCGTACTCTAGGAAAAACATCCCCTGAGTTAACAAGACAGTGCTGTCAACGGCACTTGTCTAAAAACATACAAGAAAACTGTAAAGTGTGCTTTAATAATTACATTGAAGGGTGGCAAAGCTTTATGTCTCTGTGGGCTAAGTATGGGGATTTAAAAACTAAGGAGGAGGCAGATTTCAATGATGCAGAACTTAGAGTAAGTGCCAAATCTCTGGCACTTGTGGGATGTGATAATTCATGCCTGGAGCAGACCTTTGACTTTGGACTTCACTAGTGGAAAACCCTGGAGTATCAACCAAATGCTTTCTATTTAAGGGAAACATACATGCAAATTTTTGAATCTGGAATTGCTTGCACTTTCCTTGGAGACCCTGGGAAGTGGTAATAGGGACACATCTTTCATTTCAAAAAATGCAGTTTTTGCAATGACAAGAAGAGGATGACAACAGAGTTAACTTAAAATTTTATTCAAGCAATAAAGCACAGTTTTATTCTAAGGGTATACAGTAGTTAATGACTTCTGGAATCAATGGGAAAATCATCTAAATTCTTGCAGGAGCTTGAGGCTTTATACCTGGGCAATTTTCACACTTCAATGTGGTTATTTTCTTCATCCAATTTGACATATCCTTTTCCTTAGTACCATCTACCCCAGTCCATAAGTGTGACACAAACAAAGCAAAAAATTCATGGTGCTGTTGTGGTGGTCTTTTATAGACAAGGGTTGGAATTGGCTGCGGGCTGCGCGCTCAGCGGTAGCAGCGGGCTCAGCAGGGGAAGCGCGCTCAGCAATGGGTGCGGCTTTGCTGTAGAAAGTTGCGCTGCGGGCTCAGCATCAGTCAGATTGGGCTCAGCATCTGGAGACGTGGGATGGATTGAATCAGATTGGATTGGATGGATTGCACACGGATTGCGTGTTGAAAGATGCAGATTGGATTGCGCGGATATATCTTGGATATCTGGAATGGTGTGTTGGGCAGATGCGGACATGTGCGGGGGGCTCCGAGTTGGGTGTGGTGCAAGGGCCCCGTCATGAGAAGGATGAACTGGGTGGATGTAATGGCAGGCAGGTAATACAGATGGATATGGGATATGGGATGGGAAGGATAGGGTTGAGGCTAGGGTTCTGTGCTTAGGGGTTGTATTTCATTATTCTTGCTTGTTTCTGGTTGTACTTAGGTTAGGGTTGAGGGGTAGGCTACTTAAGCTGCACCCTCAACCTGGATATCATTGAATCATTGGAGGATGGAGGATCACATTGGGGTTGTCATAGGTTTTGGAAGGATCTTTATTTTCAATTCTCTATCTCTCAGTCAAAGTGTGAACAGTTGCACTCAGGGTTTACAGATGCAAGGGATCAATAACTCACAAACTTGGGAACCATTAAAGGAGAAGTCCTCTTCTTAATTCCACACTGTCCTCTTACCATCTCTGGCTTGAACAACAACCTTCCAATCTTGGAAACTCAGTATATACTTGCAAATCTTGCAGTTAACTCTAATACCAATCAACCATCCATTCAAGCTTTGCTCTTCTACCCAAGATATCATCAATCCTCAGACTTCCATTCTTGGTCACACACTCACACTAGTTTGCACTCATGCCTAGATAGCCAAATCAACTGTATAGTTTGCAAATGGACTAGTCCCTTACCCTGCATAAGCTAAATCTCCATATTTGAATTTTCTTCACACGTCATTCCTTCCTGTCTCATCATTTACATTCCAGTACACTCATATTCTATTTTCTCACACTTACTCTACAACCTTGGAAACAACTGTACTGTTATTTAATTTTCCCATTCTGTTCCTGTCTTTCATTGCCTCATTGCTCTCTAGCTGTAGTTTGCCATCCATCAATTTGTATCTAGTCACCCTTGGATTACCTTATAAAGTATGTGTTTTCTGCCTGAAGATTGTCTCCTCAGTGAGTTAATTTCATGTGTTTTTGCATTTGCTAAACCCAGTCCTCACATTGGGCTTGGCTTTAGTTCCTTTCCATTGGAACATTCATCCCTCTTGCTGTTTGTTGATTCATCAAATCATAGGTTTGCACTTTTCAGTTAGCCTTGCTACCTTGAATTGTTCCTTGCACTCAGTCTCTTCCTTTGCACTCAAAATCATCTAAGATTTCCCTATAGTATGTGGGTTGATTGTGTGACACCATCTCTTGCCAGCTATGGATCTTGCGGAATCCTAACTACCATTTCAATTCCTTTTCTGGTCACCATTTGATTTCCAATTCAAACCTTGTATAGTCAATTTTCAACTACTGGCTGTAATTTGTCACAACTTTTCTAATGCCCAGGACTCATTCTTCTTTTTTCCCCTCATTACATTCATTACTCTGACTCTTGGATTCCATTTTTATTTTCATTTTCATTTGCATTTTTTCATCCCTCTCTTGTAAGCAAATGTTGTGATTTTCATTCAGTTGTGTGTTTCTGCACATTTTCTGCATCCTTGCTATTCCTAGCTAGAGATTACAGCTATCAGGTTTTATCTAGCCATCTGAACTACAATATAGATTACCTTAAAAGGCAGAAAATTTTCCTTAAGATTGATTCCTCATTTAGTTAATTTCATATGTTCTTGCATCATTTCTGATTCTGAGTAATTAAATCAAGCTTTACTCCAGTTCCCTTATCAAACCATTTTCTCTTGCACCTTGCACTTGACTTTAAGATTTGGCCTCAAACTCTAAAGGATAGCCTTAAAAACTTTGAGATTTCTTGTAGAATTTGTCTTTCTAATTTTGAACCATGTCTGCCTAAATACTTGTCCCTTCTTAATTCATGAGGTGGCCATTTGACAAAATAAATATGAATTTTGACCCCAAGACACCAACACATTCAAAACAGGTTTCAGTCACAATCCTTGGTACTACACCTGCTGGAAGGTGCAGCTTTTTTTTAATGGTGATTGATCTGCGTTTCTGGGAAGGAAAATTCTCTGAAAAGGTCACACCTTTGAGCATTCCCATTTCTTCCTTTTGTTGTTTCTTTTGAAATTAAAGACTGGCCTAAGTATTGCTTTTTTTGGTGGGGCCTGTGGAATGCCCATGTTCTCTGCACCACAAATATTCTTGTGTATCAAAATTCCAAGTATAGCTTTCTAAAGGGAAACCACCCAGAATTCTGCCATGTTTTCCTCATCAAAACTTCAGAAGTCCTGTGGTTTTTGTCTCTGAAATGTCCATTGACAGCCCTGCCCCCCCACCCTTGACTGATACCAAAGGGGGGTGGGATGACAATTCTTTTGGAAAGAACCTTGTGAAAAGCTCATTTACACAGAAATGATCATTTCACTTTTTTTCTCAATTTATTCAAGGTTTTCATGCCTTCCTTGGCTGGCCAAACATGCTTTTGGGTGTGAATTCATTTTATTTTATTTTATTAATTTTTTTTAGAATGTGAGGGTTGTAGATTTATCAATTTCAAAGGCTTAAATTGATCCTGGTCCACAAAAAAATTCACCTGAGGTCTTCATTCTGATTTTTTATTGCTGAAAGCCTTTAGGTTTCAATGTGAAAGTTTTGATATTATAATGTAACAGAATGGATATGAATCAAAGCAGGAGGAGATTGTTGAAATTTGGTTGTGTGAATTAGTTTGAAAAATCTTGAGGGGAGGGATAAGAGTTGGGGTTGGAATTGGGCCAAGGCTGGACTTGATTACAAAGGAAAATTCCAAGTGGTTGATTTTTCTTGTTTGCAGGAAAAGATAATATCAAAAAGACAAATGGACAGTACCAAAAGTGTGGCTTACAAGCTGATCAGTGAAAATGGAAATAGAGACAGAATAATTTCAAGGGAAGTTGATTTCATGAAGAACTTAATTCAGGAAATTGTCCAGAATATGACAAAACCAACAAGTTTCACTTTGATTTCAAAAAATTCTAAGATCTAGACTTGAATCATGAATGGTAGGCCAGTGGTCAGTTGTCTTCAGATTAATCTTTCTCCATCATATTTTGGTCCTTGGTCAAGCTCATTGGTTTCATATCTGTGGTTGGGTAAGTTGGATTAAGACTGTAGGTAGGTGTGCCTCCTGCCCCATGTTTTGGATTAGGGCTGGACCCCAAGACATACCAAGCCCAAAAATCAATTCTGATGCCCAACCCATGGGTGGAGTAATTGGTTGGATATCAGTTTTGGATGGCACAACCCAATACCCAGCTGTATTGGGTATAGGGGGTGGCTATTTTGACACCACCAAACTTGCAATGGAACACCCCTATTTTAGCATGTGAACCCCACATGCCACCTTTTTTGGAATGCACAGGTCCACACACCAATAATGGTGTGGTGTGCAGGTCTGCATGCCACCTTTTTTGACAGATTTTAGCATGCACAGGTCCACATACCACCTTTTTTGGCATGCAAACTTCCAAATGTCAACCTATTGTGTATGATTTGGTATGTGAAAATTTGGATTCCAAATATGTTGGTGTGTGGAACTTGGCATGCCAAAAAATGTTGAGTAAAAAGGATCATTTAAATTTATTCAAACCTCATTAAAAATACTCAGAATCATTTCAAAATAAAAAGTGACAAAGGAAAATGAACCTATTGATAGGATCCAAAATACGGTAATAAAAGAAATATGATCACATTAAGTGAATTTGTTTTATGATCTTTTCCTTAACAATTTTAAATATTCAATGTTTTCCTCCAAGACATTTTAAAAAATATGTTGCAGAATTGACAAAAAAATTTCCAGAAAAAAAAACCTAATAATTTAATGTTCTTCAAAGTTGTTATTGGTTTTACTTTTAGGAAGCAAGTTTTGTGGCTTAAATGGGTTGACAAAGAAAAACTGAAGAATCAAATATGGTGTATCCAGTGAGTTTGGTTGGGTGGTCAACTCCCGCTGGTCATGCAACAATCTGTGGTTGATGGCCTGACCAAAATGGTTGATGGGGAAATAGCCAAGGGGGCCCCATCTTGTTGGGTCATGAGCCCAAATTTGCCATTGATCAACTCAGAGCAACAAGACACAAGTTTGCTGCTGTTGTGATCCTCATGACTGCTAAAACCAATAGGATGGCTTCTCATTGATTCCAAACTCTTGGCAGCTTCATTTGAAAGCTGCCACGGCCAAGTTGATGGCACACCCCCATTGGTTGACCACCTGACAAGTGGGGGTTGATTTACTGCCACACGGCTTTGAGCACCTGCCAACTGGGGTTTAACAAAAAAACCACTGAGTTGATGACCCAACCAAACTTGGTGGACACACAATGTGTCTTAAAATGACAGCCTTAATTGGTTTCCTTTGTGTAGAGGTCAAAATTTGTGCCCAGAGGGATTTACTTGCTCAGGTTTTATTCATGAGGCCTCTTTTATGTTTGGTTAGTTTTTCAATATGGTTTGTTTATTCTTATATATATATATATGTATACATATATATTTATTTGAATTTGTTGGATGAAAATGATGAGACTTTAAAATTATCAAGGACAAGATCAGAAATTAAATTCCTTTCCTCTTATTATGATTTTGTCATCACAATGTTGTAGATCTCATCAACAAGCTTGTTTTCCATATTCAATTTTCATTTTAAAATGATCCTAAGTTTTTTTATTAATTTTTTGAACAAGTTTCAATTATTTCTCTTTTTTTTTTGAGTGACACACCAATTTTTGGCCTGTGCAGCCCATATGCCAAATAATGATGGGATGCACAGGTCCACAGGCCACCATTCTTGACAAGCCAAGTTACATATGCCAACTGGCATATGATTTGGCATGTGGAACCTTGTACACCAACAATTGTGACCTATGGACTTTTGCATGCCATCATTAGGGGGTATCAAAGTTAACCAAAACTGCCATTTTTTAATGGCGGGTTTCAACCCAAATCCGCCATTTCTTACCCGCCATTAAAAATCAA
Organism: Puccinia polysora; assembly: GCA_025617555.3. Classification (NCBI taxonomy): domain Eukaryota; kingdom Fungi; phylum Basidiomycota; class Pucciniomycetes; order Pucciniales; family Pucciniaceae; genus Puccinia; species Puccinia polysora. Next base: position 135,448 of record CM062625.1, read on the forward strand.
AAAAAACCACTTATTTCAGATCAGATGTGTCAAAGTTAACCTGAAATAAGTGGGTTTTTTCAAATAAAGTATTTAAATGCTTCCACCACCTGTCCGCGTCATACACCCCTATCTTCCCACCTCCTTCTACCTCCGACCTCATCGGAAATTTTTTTACCCCCACCCTCATCATAAAATTGATTGACCACTCTCATCACTTTATCGCTCTCATCACTTGATCACTCTCATCCACTTCATCGCTCTCAAAACTTCATTGCTCTTAAAACTTCATCACTCTCATCACTTAACTGCTCTCATCACTTGATCACTCTCATCCACTTTATCGCTCTCAAAACTTCACCACTCTCATCACTTTATTGCTCTCATCACTTGCGTAGCCCGAACTCTTTCAAATGGCCCCTCAGCAAACCTCCCCCCACAAGTCCAACACACCCAAGAGAACATTGCCAAGGAACTCCACAACAAACAATCCTCCCCCATCAGCTTCCAAGGGCTCAAGTCAGCTCAAGAGAGCTGATCACATCATCCTGGTAAACTGGCTGAAAATTCCCTCCAACTACAATGCCTGCTTTGGATCCAACAACAAAAAACGTGTTGGCCGACCTCAATCCTCTAAGGTCAATGGTTATCTCCTGATGGCCAATGAACTCAAGAACAAAACAAAAGGTAGGCTGGATCTGTCATCCAAACAGATGAAAAGAATAGAATTAGATGGGGAGGAGTGGTAATGATGAGGAGCCGCAGCCGGCATCATACTAGGCAAACCAGACTGTCCCAGGACGTAGCTTGGTTGGCGTAAGGCTTGAGAGAATGTGTTCTGGCTGAGCTTGAAAACCTAAAAAAAAAAAAAAAAAAAAAAAAAAAAAAAAAAAAAAAAAAAAAAAAAAAAAAAAAAAAAAAACGGGGAAGTCAGTTCCTGTACCCTACAAAAACCCTGCATCAATTGGCCAATCGCTCGATCGATTGCCAATTGATTGGGCAATTGATTGCCAATCAATCAAGCAATTGATTTGCAATCGATTGCGAATCAATCGAGCAATTGATTGGGGAATCTATTGGCAATCAATTGCGAATCAATTGAGCAATTGATTGGGGAATTGATTGGCAATTGATTGGGCAATCGATTGCAAATCGATTGGGCAATCAATTGGCAATCGATCGCTTGAGCGATTGATGGCCGATTGATTGCAAATTGATTGAGCGATTGATTTCTTGATTGATGAGAGGAGAAATTGGAGGAGGGGAGGGGCTGACCTTGAGGGATTGACCAAGGGATCCAGGGGGGGACTAAAGGTTGAATGATCAAAGGATCAGCAACTGGTGAGGGGAAGGAAGAGGAAGAGCGTGGAGGGGGCTTACCGGGATTAGGAGGAGGGGATTCAGTGAGTGAGGTGAGATGAGGTGGTGGTGATGAGTGAGGTGGTTTGTTGAGGAGGAGGCAGGGTTTGACCGGTGAGTGAGTGGGGTGGATCCAGGGGGGGACTAAAGGTTGAATGATCAAAGGATCAGCAACTGGTGAGGGGAAGGAGAAGGAAGAGGGTGGAGGGGGCTTACCAGGATTAGGAGGAGGGGATTCAGTGAGTGAGGTGAGATGAGGTGGTGGTGGTGAGTAAGGTGGTGGTGATGAGTGTGGTGGTTTGGTGAGGAGGAGGCAGGGTTTGACCGGTGAGTGAGTGGGGTGAGGTTGAAGGGGTTGAGTGGTGAGGGGGAGGGGGGTGGCATTTGGTGAGTGGCAGGGTTTGAGGTGGAGGTGTTTTTGGATTCAAGTCCACTAAAAAAAAAATAAAAAAAAAACTCAGCCTATGAATCTTGGGTGAACAACCAAAACCAAAAAAATACGGTGAAGGGAATTTTTACCAATTTCAAAATCAAAAATTACTCATTAAAGCAAGCAAGGGTGAGAGGAAGAATCCGCTCTCTCATAGAAGAAGATGAGGGACCAGATGAGACAGGGATGACTTGAGGCGGATCAGGAATATCATCTTGGAATATTTCGTCCCATTCATCTTTGATGTTGGCCAAAAGGTTGTGAAGGATTACACAAGTGATAATCCAGTTGATGAGGAACCTCATATCTTTGGAACATTGGAGCTGGTTTTGCATCTCCCGTAAGCTGGCCCATCTTCCTTTCAGAATTCCTATGGCATGCTCAATCCAAACTTGTGATTGGGCAAGATGATAGTTAAAATCGGGTTTTCCTTGATCATTGGACAAAACATTCCGGTATGCTGGAACTACATATTTCCCACTAGCATAAGCCGAATCGGCCAGAAGGTATTGATCTTGGTCAAAGTAGATCTCTGGTTGTTGGGCAATCCGCATCCAATTGAAAACATATGAATCATGACAAGAACCTGGAAGGCCAGCATGGAGGGAGATGAACTTCTTGTTGTTATTGCAAACAAGTTGTAGTGCCACAGAGTATCTAAACAAAGAGATGGAACATATTTGGTCAGTGTGTGATCCAAAGTTTTATCATAGCAATTGGAAAAGAAATGAATCAATTGCCTTTTTTTACGATCAAAATAGTGGTTGCCATCTAGGTTGGGTTTTTGACTCAAGGGGATGGTGGTTCCATCAACAAAACCAATGCAACCAGGAAAGCCTTCTGTCTCCATTACTTGAGATATCTCCTGGCATTCTTCTTTGGTTGGCCATGAAAGGACCAAGCGACGGAAAGATAGGATAGCAATCATGACTCTTTTGGTGTATAAGTCAATGCTTCCGTAACTGACTGAGAATAGATTTTCCAATCGATGGATTGCTGCTCCTTTTCCATTTGACCCCAATCTACAAAGAGCAACGGCAAGTTGGATGGCTGGATCGCGTTGAGGATTGCAAGAATTGTTCTGGAAGATGTGGTGGTCTTCAATCATTGCCAAAAGTTTCATGAAAGAAGGCAACAAAGTTTGGAACAGTTGCTGGAAGCTTAAGTCAGGGATGAGATGAAGCTTTTGCCTTTCATACATAGGGTTATGGAGAGTGTGTATTCTTGGAACCATGTATCGCTTTGCCAACAGAGAATTCAAAGCTAACCAAGTTGATTCCAAATTGGAGTCTGAATCAGAGTCTGAATGGGAGTCAAACAGTAGCAAAAGTTCAGTCAGCTTTTTTGCGTTTTCAACTTGCTGGCGGGATGTTTGATTGGACATGTTGAGAAAGGTGGTGAGTGATGTGGGGTGATGAGATGATGATGGGATTTGTGTGAAGATGGGTATGTGAAGGTATGTGAAAAAGGATAGAGATGTGTGTGATGCGATGGATATGGGACCGGTATGGATTTGCTGATGTGGATGGGTGTTTTTGATGTGATGGATGGTGGATGGATGATGATGCATAAATGGCGGGTTTAATGGCGTGTTTGATGATTGAAATCTGCCATTTTCATGAAACACGCCATTTTGAAATACACCAGTTAGGGGGTATGTGTATTTCAGAAACCCGCCATTAAAAATGGCGGGTTTTGTCAAAAAAAATGGCGGGTTTCTAATGGCGGGTTTGCTAACTTTGATACACCCTATTATTGGCATGTGGGGTGCACACACCAAAAAAGGTGTGAGCCATTAGTAATTTAGAGGTATTGAAATAGCTGCACTCTTGGGTATTTGCCCAAGGCCCAATACCAACTGCCCCTCCATGGTGCACATTGCACCAATCCTTTGTTTTTGTTTTTGTTTTTGTTTTCAGTTTTTCGCCCTTTTTTAGCCTGTGAAACCTGTGTGTCATCCGACTTGTCACGTGCCTAAATACCCAACATACCCGGTGTGACAAATCTTTGAGAGCGACTCCCGATCGAAGTATTACCCGACCCGTACCCGATGGCTCTATGGCAGCCCGATACTCGATCCGACCGGGTGGGTCGCTGGGTATCACCCGGAATGGGGTAGTCGGGATCCGGCCCTAGTGTGGATGGAAGCTTGCATATTTATTTATCATGAAAGTGGGTGGGTGGTCCGATGAGGCGCATCGTCGATATGCAATATGCCATCGGATGCTCGCCTGCCCATTGTTTGACTAGGTTTTGTTTTCCGCCGTCGAATCGGTTGGTCTACGACTGGGAGTGAATACTGTGCCAGTGATGAGAACAGGAATTATCGCTGGTGAAATGATTAAATTATTAAATAAATAAATCAGCAACTGTGTGGCGTTTAATCAGGATTAAGTCGTGTCGACCAATCTTCAAAATCATCACTATTATTACCATTACGAATATCCTGCCAGTTGAACTTGAAATATAGTTTTGGACGCACTGCTTCGCTGGTGTCTCTCTAGTCGATCGGTTTGGGTCGTGCGGCTGGCTCCCTGCTTGCTGCTGCTTGCTCATGACCAAGCTGCTGGTCACCCTTCCCCCCCCCAGTGACCGCCCGTCTTCTAATTTGCTGTCTGCCCCTTCGCTCCCACCCTAACTAATTACAAGCTTAAAGTATTAATTACTTATAACCGTCATCCTTCCCCCTCCCCCCTCCCCGGGCCGACTTCCGCCTGCTGCTGCCCCAGACTTTCCTCATCCATCTCTTCCAAGTAACTTCCCTCACTCAGCAGCCACTTGGAATTCCATCCTACCCACCACGGCTGTACCCAGTCCGCTGCTCCCCTTCGAGATCCCCTCTGCCCTTCAACATCCATCATCGATCATCCATCTCTGGTGCTTTATCATCATCCTCCTGTTGGCTCGACCCCGACTCAGTCGAGACCTTGAGAGCTTTCTCTCTCTCTGCTTTGGTATCTCTTGCCCACCGTCAGTGCTCCTCTCACCTCATCCACCCTCCCCTCAACTCACCCCATCCCCCTCGACACCAGTTCAACCTGCGTCCATGTCAACTGACTCAATTCATCCTTCAGCTCCTCCCACAGGCCACCGCCCTCCGGTCTTACCTCGATCCCACTTCCAGTCCCTTGGACTCATCTGCCCCTTAGATCTCTCTCTCATCCTCCCCTCCGCCCAACATGTCGGCCGATGCTCCCAAGGTGAGCACTCCCCTTCATCCTCTCACCCAGCTCTCTCCATCCCGCCCCCCCCCCCCCCACCCCCGATCCATCATTCCTAATCCAGCCTCATCCTGGCCACTAAACCATCTGAGTCCATCATTCTGCTTCATCTCACCTAGATCGATCTCAACGCCCTGCTCACCAACGCCGATCAAACCGCCCGAGCCAGTGCTACCACCGAGCTCGTCAATCTCGTCAAGGTTTGTCATCCTGCTCCCTGCTTCATCATCCAATGCTTCCGATCGGATGCTTTGTTGATCGCTTCGGGCATCTTAGACCGAGGGCCCCCAGGCTTTGGTCCGTCTCGGTCTCGTCGAAGCTATCGTCTCGGCTTTGAAAGACAAGAAGAACGCTTCGGTTCGAGAAGCCGCGTGCTCGCTCTTATCAGCATTAAGTCATCATGGTGTTGGTCACGCCGTAGAGCCCTTCGTGTTCACTCACGAGGATCATCAGGTGCTCAATGAAGTCTTTGAGGCTTTGGGCGATAAAGTCTCGGCTGTTTCCGAAGCTGCCCTTAGCGCTTTGAACAGCCTCGTGAAAGTGATGACCCCCTGGGCCCTTCACTTGGTCTTGCCCGTCGTCCTCAACCAGATCGCTACCGCTGGCAAATGGCAAGTCAAGGTTGGCGCGCTCAAAGTCTTAGACGTCCTCGTCGTCAGTGCCGCCGATCAGATGGCAAAGGCCATGCCCGAGATCGTGCCCATCTTATCCGCTGCGATCTGGGATACAAAGGCCGATGTCAAGAAAGCCGCTCGCCAATCTTTGACAGCTGCTTGTGCCGTAAGTCTACCAGGTTTCGAACTCCAGCCATCCATATTGGGGTTAACTGGAATCAATTTCTTCGTCCTTGTCGCCTGACGCTTATAGTTGGTTTCCAACAAAGATATCGAGAAGTTTATTCCCGCCCTCATTTCCGCTTTGATCAATCCTGTCGAGGAGGTGCCGAAATGTATCCAACTGCTCGCTGCTACCACATTTGTTTCCGAGGTCGATGCCCCGACCTTGTCCTTGATGGTCCCCTTACTCACTCGTGGATGTAACGAAAGACCGACTGCTACCAAGCGAAAGGTTGCCGTGATCACTGACAATATGTCTAAACTTGTCGATTCTGAAATAACCGTCCGACCCTTCATCCCTCAACTTCTCCCTGCTCTTATCAAAATGGCCGAAGTAACTGGTGACCCTGAAGCTCGAGGTGTTGTCAACAAAGCTATCGCCACCGTCCGCGAAGTGGGTAAGGTCCCACCCGGATCGGATGGTACCGATATGCCTCCTCTTAAGAAACATGCCCCTGCCGATGTTGCCAAGGCTTTAGTTGCTGCCATCAAGAAAGCTGGTGGTGCTACTTCACAAGCCAACGTCGATTCACCTCTGGTCGTCTATATTTCTCAAATCGGCGCGGCCTTGGTCAATGCTCGGAATTACGAAGTCACAGAATGGGACTCGGCTTTGATTCCTTATGTTTCTCTTACCCTTCCCTCCGCCATTGCGGCTGAGAAAGCTGCCAGCGTTGTGCGAGAGGTGTTGGAGCAATCAGCTAAGGAAGAAGGTGATACTGTGGAGGTCTTCGACGATGAGGAAGAAGGGGAAGATTTGTGTAATTGCACTTTTTCGCTCGCCTATGGTGCCAAGATTTTACTCAACACCGCTACCCTGCGTCTGAAAAGAGGTCATCGATATGGGCTTTGTGGTCGTAACGGTTCGGGCAAGTCCACCCTTATGGTGAGCCTATCTTTTGCACCTTCAACCCATTGTAGCTTTCTAACCCTTGTTTTCACTCCCAGCGGGCAATTCACAACGGCCAAGTCGAAGGATTTCCTTCCCCTGAGGAAGTACGAACCTTCTATGTCGAGCATGACATTGATGGTTCTGAAGCAGACATTGCCATCATTGATTGGATAGATTCCGATCCTCGGATTCAAGCTACTCGAGACGAGAAATCTAAGGCATTGGCCGAGGTCGGTTTTTCGCCTGAGCGCCAGACTAATGCTATCGGGTCTCTGTCGGGTGGTTGGAAGATGAAATTGGCCCTTGCTCGCGCCATTCTATTCAAAGCTGACATTTTATTGCTCGATGAACCCACTAATCATTTGGACGTACTCAATGTGCAATGGCTCATGGATTACTTGAAATCTCTTGAAACTTGCACTTCGATCATTGTCTCTCATGACTCAGGCTTCTTGGATAACGTGTGCACCGACATTCTCCATTTAAACCGATTCAAAATTAAACGATATCCTGGAAACCTTCAAGCTTTTGTTCAACGTGTCCCGGAAGCCAAGGCCTATTATGAACTGGCAGCTCTAGAAGAGTACAAGTTTAAATTTCCCGACCCCCCATACCTGGATGGTGTTAAAACCAAAGAAAAGGCGCTGATGAAAATGAGGAAAGTTGGTTTCCAATACCCGAGTTCGACTACTCAACAATTGTACGATGTCACCCTGCAAGTATCTCTCAGCTCTCGTGTAGCCGTGTTGGGTCCCAACGGTGCTGGTAAATCGACCCTTGTCAAACTTCTAATTGGTCAACTTGAGCCTAACAAGGGTGGTGAGGTTTGGAAGCATCCGAACTTGGTTATCGGCTACGTCGCTCAGCATGCTTTCCGTAAGTTTTGAGTTGATTGGTGAAGTGTTCTACTTGGCTCTTGACGAGGAGTGCATGACTTGTAGATCACATCGATAATCACCTGGATGAGACGCCTCTTCAATACCTTCTGCAACGTTATCAGACAGGAGAAGATTTAGAAGAACTCCAATCCGCCAATCGCAAACTGACACCCGAGGAGGAGAAGAAGATGAAGGAAGGTGCTGTTGTGGTTGTCGAAGGTCAAAAACGAATCATCGAGGATATTACCAATCGTAAAAAGCTGAAACAATCATTTGAATACGAGTGTAATTTCAAGGGATTATCAACCTCCGAAAACATCTGGTTGTCCCGTGACGAGCTTATCAAAAGGGGGTTTGAAAAGAAAATTCTCGAAGTAGATAGCCGCGAAGCCCAAAAGGCTGGACTTCTTAGACCTCTTGTTCGCAAGGAAATTGAGAGTCACATGGCCATGTTCGGATTGGAAGCCGAGTTTGTTACCCATAACGTGAGCTATCCAATTGACTGCGTCCCTCTTTGTCGCTTCCTGATTTGGTCCGTGCTTTCGTGTAGACAATGCGAGGTTTATCTGGTGGCCAGAAAGTCAAAGTTGTCCTGGCCGCTGCAACTTGGCGACGCCCTCATGTGGTAATTCTTGATGAGCCAACTAACTATTTGGATCGTGAATCGCTGGCCGCTCTGATCGAGTCTTTGAAGACCTTTGAAGGTGGTGTTCTGGTTATTACTCACAACGTGCGCCATTTTGCTGTATCCCGATCGATCTCGTCAGCACTTGCTGACTCATTAATCTTGTAGCGAGAATTCTCTGAATCAATCTGCTCGGAAGTCTGGGCAATGCGAGATGGCTACCTGGAAGCCTCTGGACACAACTGGACCGAAGGGCAAGGCTCAGGACCAAGAATAGACAAGGGGAAAGAAGATGAAGAAGATCACTTTGATGCTCTGGGTAATAAAATTGATGCTCCGAAGAAAGCCAAAAAGTTGACCTCCAAGGATGAGCGGAAGAAGAGAAAGGAGCGCATGGCGCGTCAGAAGGCTGGTTTGGGTTCAGAAGACGAAGGTGTAAGTTTGGTTTTCGTAATGCCCATCTTTATCTAGCGGTTGTACTTCACTGACTAAATTATGTCCTTGGTAGGATTTCTAACGGATTACGACTCATCCACCCAAGCGATGGAGCAGTATTATAGAATTTGTTTTACGCCTAGTTTTTTTCTCACATGACATCTGTCCCAATTCTATCAAATTTTTGAGAGGCGTGTCAGCTTCACCTCAGTTTCACATTCCAGTTTTTTATTTGATGCATAGACTGCTTGCATGGTTTTTTTGACAGCTAGGAAAAGCAGTAGGTTGCTTTGGATCAGTTTTGAATATGTTCATCTGGACACATCCAGGCGGAAGGCACAGATTGTACGTGACCCTGCTACCTTTGTTCAAAACCTCATCAATTAGATGTTGGACTCAAGACTTTGAGGCGGTGATACCATGGATTGTTGGGTAGTTGGGTAGCTGCCAGAATTGAGTCTAGAGCGATTTGAGAAAAGGTGCCCTTTTGAACTGAGCTCAGTTGAACAATATGTTGCCCATGAGTTGCTTGGAAAGTTAATGTGGAGCTTCAAGCCTTTTGGGTTTGGTATGAAGGCTGCTATCCACTAGTCAAAATCTTAATGAGGGTCTAATTGTTGAGGCAGTGATGCTCCAATCCCAGTCAACTTGATGGCCAAGTGAATGGGTTAGCTCTTGTTATGCCTGATTCTAGTCACTTGTTTACTACCCTTTTGGCTGCCATCTATGTGTAAACATGCACCAATTCACAACCCATCACTCTAATGGTTAACTAGCAAGTCTCCATGCTGTAGGTTGATGCCCCTTGAAATGGGAACACTTCAACATTGAAGTCAAGAATCAACACCTAGTTGATTGTTTAAACCTGGGAGGAACTGATGATGTGATTGATATATTATGTGTGGGCAAACAAAGCTGGGGATGCATTGAGTCCCAAATGACCAACATTTCAAGGCCTGGTGTCCTTGGGTGGTTGGTCTTGGCTCATTCAAATTCTTCACTTCCAGTGTTTCAATTACTGATCAGCTTGAAGGATATTGTGCCTGAGCCAGTTTCAAAATAACTGCTGTTTTTCTAGGAAGTGCTGGGCACATAAATTTTGTTTCTTGTTACCAAATTCAACTGAACCAAGAAAATGAGGACTTGATAACAATCATCGTTGATTTGAATTCAAGGGAAATGTTAAAGATGTAAGAATGACTGGGTTGATACATAACCTCATATTGGATAAGTATTGAAAAGGGTTTCATAGGTAGATTAGCTGTACAGGATGACTCAGATCATGAAAGTTAAACACACCAAAAAGGGTTAGTCAGTCTAGGACATTCCATTTTGAGAAAAGTTTGGTTTACATAGCCACCAGATTTTTCTACATGAAATGAAATAGAAACAATTGACAATGCAATTTGTCTATCAATCTGGAAAATTCTTGGTTTCCAAAAATTTGATCACTACAAGAAAAGAAATCCAAAATTTTAAAATCAGTTGGTAAGTTTTATGAAAGACCAGAATATCTTTGGTAAATGGATTCTGGTCACTCAAGATATTCAATTATTACATAAAATAGTCTTGATCTTAATTTCAATCTAATCTGATATCATATCTATCATCTTTGATATCAGGAGTAAAATTTAATCAAGATTAAAAGTATCAGAAAAAAACAGAAAGAAGCTTGGATTCCAGAAGTCAAGAGTTTCTCTTTTACTTCTGTTATTCTTCATGTGGATGTACTCTTGTATGCTTTGTTCATTTGAAATACTCTTTCTGGGAATATCCTTGAATCTCTCTGAAACTTCATTCAAGAGATTGAAATATGGTTCCAAAAATTGTCTTTGGCCCTCTGTCATAAAGGCTTCTTTATTAATTTCAGGAGAATTCTCTGTCTTGATTTGGAATTTATCTATGATCAATATGATCAATAATAAAAAAAAGAAAACATTAACTGAGGTTTGAAAACATTGAATGAATACCTGCCAGCTTTTGTTTTCCCAGAAAAGGAGAAAATTGATTAAGTTCTCAGAAACATTTTTGTTCAATTTCTGAAACCTCCTTGCACAGTGATTTTTTCCTTTGTCAAAAAAAAAAAAATCAAAATCAACAGAAGGAATTTAAAATAATAATAAAAAAAAGAATGTATGTTTAGAAATATTGTGACATGCATTTAAGAATACCAAGATGAACTGAAGCCTTTTTTCTTCTAAATTTATGATTCTTTAATCAAAAATAAAAGACAAATGAAATGATCAAAGAAAGGAAAAGTTGTGAAAAAAGTAATTAAATTTTGAAATCTATGCCTCTTTTGATTTTTCACATCCTAGGAAAGTGTCTGAACTTTGGAGAATTTTCAAAAATAAAAAAGATGCATGGATTTATTATTCATCAAGCATTATGCATAAATTCTTGAATTTTATACAACAGTTTGAGAGTCACACCTTTTCTTATGTGCTAACTTTTACCACTTCAAGGCATGAAAAGCTGCAATGAACCTGTTAAAAATAAACCAAAATCAAAGGGCCTAGTATAGGCACTTCATAGCCCCTGAAAGTTCAGGTTCAAGTTTTATGAAAAATTAAAATTTGGAAACTAAATGGATCTATTTGAAACTGTAAGTTTGATGAAAATTAGGGAATATCAGAGTTAAAATTTTCAAAAAATTAAATGGCTGATTTCAGGCCTATCCATTTTCTTTTTCAATTTTTTTTTTTCAGTTAAAACCATTGATTCATTGTTCATTTTGATAAAATAATATTTTTTGAAAAATAGATATTTTTTGTGAAATAAGCCATTTAAATTTTTCAAAATTTTAACTCTGATACCCCCTATTAAAGAGTTCCACATGATGTGGGAATCAAGGAAAGAATTGATAAAAAAAAAATGGAAAATAACAGCCATGTTTAGAATGAATTTCCTGTAAAACATTTTGATTTTTCTCATGGACTGGAAAAAGATTTTTACTCATGAGGAAGAAATATTCAAAATGATAATTATATTTAGAAATTAATCCAAATCTGAGATTGGAAATGCGAAAACAATCAGCACAAAAATGTGTTAAAAAAAAAAATTTCCAAAAGAAATTCATGCTTGATTTAATAATCATCAACTTCAGAAAGAATACAATGAATGATGAAGATTCCAATGAAAATTCAAAAAAGAAAGTCTTTCCAAAGAAAAAGCTGGAATTGAAATTTTTTAAACAAATCTCAATAAAGTAGAAGGAAATAATATTAGGGAAAGGGTAATGTTAAATTCACAACCCATTTGAGTTGTGTAAACAACTCAAATGGGCCATGTGGCATGCTACAAGACTACAATCAAGTCATGTAGCCCCCACACAACTACATTCATGTTGTGTGGGGTTGTACATGCTATCCCCAAGAAACTGTTGTGAATTGTTTGACCTATTTACAAGAAATTCATAGGTAGGTACAGGGACTCAGGACAATGATGAACTTTCAAAGCTCTCAATGATTTCTTCAGATCCATGGTAAAACATCCTGGATATGGTGCTCTTCAGACCCATGGTAAAACATCCTGGATCTGGTGCTCATCGAAAATTAAACCAAATAAATTGGCTTGTTAGAAGGTTTTGAGGTCTCACTTGGCGCCATCCCAAGGTTTCATATCTCCTACTAAAGTTCTAATCAAACTCTCAACAAACATTCCTTAGGTTTGGGAAATAAAAAATCCATCTGATTTTGATTCTCACTCCTGAGTGCTTGGGTTGGTACTTCCCCTGTCTTATTCAATCTGAAACTGATCAGGAAATCAGCTGGTTGATGTTGAATTTTGAAAGTGTGAGATTCCAACCTGATACCCCCATCCAGATGATTTTTTTTTTTTTTTTTAAAAAAAAAAAGAAGCTTGGGTACCATTAGGAGCCAGTAATTTTGTACTTGTATCAATGCTGCTGTGATTGTTGTGATCACAAGATTGAAGTAAAAAACTGAGTGCAGAGAGGAGGAGTATAGAGAGAATCACTAGTGAGGATGCTTCTACAATTGAATTCTCTTGCTTCTACCCATTGTTTTCCCCAGTTTTTTTTTCTTGTTTCTTGGGTGATGATAAATTCATGCAACCACCAGTTATGTGGGAGTTGTGTATGTTCCCCCATGGGTTGAATGGGCCATGTAGGGCCCTACACAACTCCCACACAACTTGGGGTTGCAAATTTATCATCACCCTTAGGGAAAATCAAATGAATCACAGAAAAATGAACAAATTGAATCACAGCTGAAGGGAATCAATTGAGAATTTTATCAAAAATTTGAAAAGAAAAGTTTGATTTTGAGAAATCATGTGGGAAAAAAAATCATGACAGAAAGTGAAGTGAAATATTCAGTGAAATAATGAAATAGTTAATGGAATTAAAATAAAGAAGACAGGAAACAGAAATAAAGTATCTTGAAATAAATTTCATTATTCATTTCAAACACTCATTGATTGATTTAATGTAGTTTGAAAATTGATTTTGATTGGTATAATAATAAAGAAAGACATTGTGGTTTCACTCATTTTTAAGGATTGTTATCAAATTTATTTCAAGATATAAAAAATTAGTTTTCTTAGATAGCTATTTAAAATATCTAATGACAGATTTAGGGAATTCTTGGGTAGTTTTTTTCCCCTCTTAAATCCCACCCTCTAAATATCTGGCTTGGGTTCTTCTGCAATTGGCACACAGTTTCAAAACCAATATTTGAATTATAAAAAACTCAAAATAAAAATTTTCAGTCAAGATATACCCTCAATCTCAATAATTACCATCCAATAGCCACTCCATAAAACACCAATCAACCAAAATCATACTAGCACCACTAAAAATCACCCAAACATAATCAAACAAAACAAATCAACAAAATTGAGTACCACACAGGAATACTACTGCCAATGAACCTTGAGAAATAATGAAATTTCACCAAAAACAACCAAAAATCAATGAAATACCCATGAAAATCCACCCAAACTTCAGAAAGCCTTATGAAGTTTTACCTCAAAAAATGCACTAAATTAACTCATCTTTCCAGCCTAATATATACCAAGGGCCTTCCTCCCTTTCAACTACTAGAGTTGATGGGTGCAAAAATAAATGTTGATATTGATAAGCAACAGAAATAATCTTTCATAATAACAATGATGCCAATGCAAGGTGGTATTTCTGAATAACCTTGCAGTTATAATGAACAAAATTTAATTTACAAAATAATAGAGGGGAAAAATATTAATCTGAAGAGCTTTGAAGCACCTCTTCAGTGAATTATATATTAATCAAACCTTAATATTGGATTACTCAGCAATTAAACTCCAAGCTGCATTCTCAATAACTGGAAATTGTATGAGCAGAAAGTATTCATCCTCTTTGGAAATCCCAACAAAGTGAAAAATGTGGAGTACAGCTAAAAAAATTCAGTAATGAAGGATAATATTAGGGCTTCTGTTTATATTTCAAATTTTAAAAACTTGAAGTCTTGGGTCCAATGGAACAAGGTCCCATTATTATTTCAATTTTTAAAAGGGTTTCCAGCATGCTTGACCAAGCAGCTCACTTTTTGAGCACACAAAATAATCATGCTTCAGAAGTTGATTGGCTGATTGATTGAGCTTGATAAGAGATTCCATGAAAAGAAATGTTTTCAAAAAAAAAAATCATGGAAATTTGGCTTCAACTTTCAAATCTAAAAAATCTTCAAGGAAACACTCCAAGAATCCAAAGAATTCCAAACTGACTGCAACAAGGGAAAGGCCACCAGAGCACCAAGCTTTGTGAAAAAATAAACCTGATTTCTGAGGAATGAGGAATAAGAAAGGAGGTAGAAGGAGGTATTGTGTATGTATTTCAGAGTGAAACATAATTTGAATAGTTATGCTAAATGGATAGTGCATTAAGCGGCTAAAAATTCAAAAGAATAGCTTATAGATCCCTTGATACTTGTAAAGAAAGCTACACATTATCTTGATATTCACAAATCAATCCCCAAACCTGAAAGAATATACATACTCCTAGTTTTAGATTTTTCCTCTTCCATTCCAATAACACACCTTATTGTGTAATTTGCAATTGGGGTGCTAATTTCTATTGCATAATTCTAGAATTTATTATTTCCAAAAGTCTTACAAATTTTGAGATAGAAAATTTTCCTGTTTATTTAGTAAGAAGTCCATCTGATCTGTCTCATTGGGTTAACCATAAAGCAAAATCAAATTTTGTGCAGTTTGATCTCCCCAGCTTTGAATGGGACTTATTTTTCATGAAAAACTCCATCCTTAGCCACAACTTTCTTGTGAATTGGAATCCTGATGTGAAGAGGCAAGAAGGAGTAATTGAGCTTCAAACCTTGCATCCCCAATATTCTCTTTCTTCCATCAACCAGGAATTAAGCAGCCTAAATGATGCTGTCATTTAGTTTGATAACACTTTTCTTCCAGGATATTTGGAATATCCTGAATTCCAATCCCAAATTTCTTCTTGAAATCTTGGATTTATTGCTTACCTTTCCAACTTACCTCCTTCTTGATTCTTCAAAGAGAAGCAGGAACCTACCAAAATTTTTATTTTGAGCTCCCTGATCCTCTTTCATCATTCCATTACCTTGAGCCTGGTGCTCAAAGATGATGAAAAGATTGAATATTTAGAAATCATTGGAGGGTCTTTACTTCCTGTTTATAATTACTATGCTGAAATCTTATCAGTTTAAAAGTGGATAAACCTCCTCCATCCTTTCCTTATGATCATAATATTGAAATCACTGGTCCTCCTCAAGCTCCAGATTCTGTTTTCTCTTTCTCAAAGCAGGAATCAAACTTGCTTCAAGAATAAATTGTGGAAAAATTATCAAAAGGCTTTCTTCAAAAAATAAATTGTAACACTGGCTTTCAATTAATTCTTGTTAAAAAGAAATATGTTGGCCTTTTTCTCTGTTTATTATAGTAAAATGAATCAGGTAACCTGAAAAAAAACCCCTATCCAGTACTGCCTATGTTGCATCTCCTCACTCTCTTCCATGGAGCTAATCATTTATTCAATTTATACCTTTGAGTAGCTTATAATTTCATTTTTATAGCTGAAGTTCATGATTATTTGACTGCCATTCAAACCAGGTTTGGGAGCTATGAGTATAATTTTATGCCCTTTGGGCTCTGTAATGCTCTTTCCACTTTTAAAATATTTTCCAATGAAATGTTTTCAGATATTGTAGAGAAGTACCCTGTATTTTATCTCAATGATATTATAGTCTACTCAAAGAAACTTCAAGATCGTTCTAAACAGGTTTGAAAAGATTTGGAAAAAATTGAAAAAAAACCTTTTTGCTAAACTTTCTAAGTGCAATTTTCATGCAACCACTTTCCAATATCTTGGTGTAGTACTTTTGAAATAAATTATTTCCATGGATCCAGCCAAATTCCAATTCATTCTTGAGTGGCCTGCACCATCTTTGGTTCATACTTGAAAGATTTTAATTGGTTTTAGTAATTTCTATTTTAATTTAATTTGTAACTACTCCAAGACAATTTTTAACTCCACTAATCTCCTTCAGAAAGATATTCTATTCATTTTTACCAAGGAGGCTTCTTTGGAGTTCAAGATCTGAATAAAGCCTTTACAATTTTAACCATTCTTGCTCACTATTGTTCTAACTTTAAAAATCTAGCTTTCACTATTGTCAAAACATACACAAGCAAATATGCTATTGTGTTTTTAATTTCTTAATTTTCTATTTGTTCCAATCTCTTTCATCCTGTGTCTTTGAAATCTAGGAATTTTCAGTCAGCCAAAATTAATTCAAAAATTCACAATAAGGGGATTCTTGCAATTATTTACTGCTTGAAGAAATGGTTTTCACAAATTCCAAGTCTCAGAAAACCTTTTGAGGTCTTAACTGATCAGAAATCTCTTAATTATTTCATGAGAACAAATTTTCTTAAACACAGAGAGGAAAAATGGGTGGAGTAACTCTCCAATTTCAAATTTAAAATAATTTACATCCCTGGGAAAAAAATTATTCCCCAATGCTTTATCACAACCAGAGAAAATTTATCCCACGGGGGGACCTTTGCCAGCAAAAACCCTGAGAATGTTCAAACAATTTTCTCTAATAGGTCTGCCCAACTCAGTTCAACCATCAAAAACCTTTGAGGTAAAGCCTCCAAAATTTGAAGAGCCCAATTAACCAACCCTTTCTGAATCAAAGTTCAAAATAAATTCACCCTGGATTTAGACTACTCAATTGATGAAAATGGTTATTTAGTTTATAAATAATGTATAGTATTACTTAGAAATTCTAATATTGATTTATAAATCTTTTCATCTGGGCATAAATTTCCACTTCCTAGTCATTATTTTCAGTATAAAACATAAAATTTGATTTCAAAAGATTTTTATTGGCCTGGTATAACCAATGACTATTTTAGAGGTGCTATTATTGCAATTGTAACAAGTACTCAAATCACCAGAAGTATGGGCTTCTCTCACTACTTCAAATAATTTCTATTCCTTGGAATTCTATTTTTATGTATTTCATTTATCAATTATCCCTTTCCAATGGAAATGATGCTATCCTAGTGATAGCAGTTTTCTTCTCAAAGATGGCCCTGTTTTTTTTCAGTACAGCAACTGCCTCTTTGGAAGACTGGCTAACCTCTTCATGGAAAATGTAAGTTTGAAGCATTGCCTCCCTGATGATATTGTCAGTGATTGTGGAAACCTGTTTGTATCTAGCTTCTGGACCTAATTATGCCAGAACTTTAAGATAACTTTCAACTTATCAACAGTGTGTAAATGGTCAAATTGGCTCCCATTAGTCAAATTTTCCTACAGAAACTCCACCCATTCTTCCACCAAACACTTGAATTTCAAAAATATTAATGGAATAAACCCAAATTTTGACTCCATTCATGGAGCACCTTCTCAAATCTCTACAAACTAACTCACTCTCATTCAATCCTTTGTATTGAAAATTTGAACCAGAATCAAAGCTGAAACTCAAACCTACAAGGATCAAGCCAAAAAAAATGAACTTTGGCACCAGAATTTGCAGTAGGAGACTTGGTATGGCTTGACGCTTGAAATATTTGCAAAACTTGGCCTGCTTGCAAACTCTCCAAAACAAAAACTTGGTACTTTCAGGATCAAATTGGTTATCTCTCCTATTGCTTTCAAACTATATCTATCTCTGAAGTGGAAAGCTATTCACATGGCCTCTCATGTCTCTCTCCTAGAGCAAGATTGATTACTATACCCAGGAAATACTCATTCCCCTCCAGAACCTGTAAATATTCAAGATAAATTAGAGTGGGAATTAAGCTGTGTCCTTGATTCAGGGTTACATAAAGGCAAGTGGAGTACCTTGTGGATTGGACTGGCTAAAATTAAAACAAGGATTGCACCTCATGAGAACCAGAAAACCATGTTCAAAATTACCCTAAAATGGTTTGAGACTTCAATTTGAAATATCCTGTAAAACATTATTAATCCCATCCAATTTCACCCACTGCCATTTCCATTACTTATAACTCTCATGTTTCTGTTTCTTTTTTTCCTTTCATTTCTGATTTTTATTTCTTTGAAAATAATTCTATAAAACATTCAAATGTAGATATATATATATATGTATAACAAATAATAAAATAATCAACAAAAGCTATATTTATTTTATTTTTTTTCAATTTTCTCCCAAATCTCATTCAATTCTTTTAAAATGTTACAAAAACATTCAATATCCTCCTCCTCCATCAATTTTGATATCCTTTTAATTATTTTTGAATGTTCTACAAATACTAACTCAAAGATGGCCTTGTACTTTGCATTCCAATCTTGCTTTGAATTAGCTTCCCATCTACCCCTTTACATCTCAACTTCATATGGAATTTTTCTTCAAACCTGGTTTGAATACCCCTGGCCAACATTGCTGGTTTACATCCTTGCATTGTTTTCTACTGCACAAAAAACTTGGTGATCACCTGGCCTTCAAATCCAGCCCCACCTATCTACTTCATTTGGTTACTCCTCATTTCTTTCCCTTCTGTTTTCTTCCTCTTGATGGCCCTCTGGCTTGAAAGCCCCAGCTGGGATCCACCATTGCAACTTCCGCAATACCAATTGGCACCTCTCCCCCATTTCAGCTCATAATTTGTTTGCTAACTGGACCAATGTACAGAGGTGATGGTGGTGGAATAGCCATCAAGTACCTTTGGAGCCTTGGAAAAACTTGAGATCCCTTATTATTTGTTGTTTTCCCTCCTAGAAATTCAATATTGGGAAAAGTTTGTGGTTGATAATTGACTCAAGGAATGTTTCAAAAATTCAAGCCCCACTGGAAAATGCCACAGGCTCAATTTGCTCTCTTGTTATGGGATCCAATAGGGTAAAGTGGTGGGAAACTTTGAAAAGTTGAAAATTCTTGCATTTAAAGCAGTTACCATAGACCAAAGAGCTGGTAATACATCAATTGCCCCTCTAAATACAGTTATAAAATCAAAAAATATTTAGGGACATAGTAATAGTGATTTGATTAATGGGTATAGTATGTTGAATTGTTGTTATAGTAGAGACTTGAGATGTCTGAGTGATGAGAAAACTTTAATTGAGGCTTGCAGGAGCTTGCAGTTTTCATACACAGGAAAATTTCATGATACAAAGCTCTTGGGTTATCTTTGGCCATCAAATAAAAATATCCCCCTCTCATAATTTTCATCTAACCTCAGTCTACAAGCATGAAACAAAAAGCAGGTTAACATAAAATGAAATCCACCTCTACCTTTGAATTTCAAGAGAGCTTTTATTTCTGGTTACTCAGTAAGCAATTGAAATTGCTCTTGCACTTTGAAGTTCTATCTACTAATAATTTCTGCTCCATATTGCAATTGGTATCACACCCTTGCAATTCCATCTCTGGCTATCTAAGGATCTGGCACAAGCCTAACTGCCACTTCAATCCAATTCAAGCCATTTTCAAACAATATTTCACAACTTGAATATTCAAATACTCAACTTATTGCTTAAATTCATCAAAATCTCTCATGTGTAGGACTCATTATTCATTTTTCACCTTCTTTACATTCATTACTCAGTCTATTGCATTTTGTTGTATTCACATTCACATTTTGTCATCACCCACTTTTACCTTGATGTTTTCATTTAATTTAGTCTTGCATTTCCATACATTCAAATCATCCTTGATTTTCCTTAGCTTGAGAGAACATGATCAGGTTGTATCTAGTCATCTGGAATACAATTTAGATTACCTTAAAAGGAAAAGAAATTGCCTGCCAATTCAGTCAGTTGATTTCATATGTTCTCACATTCTTCTGAGTTAAATTCTTTACATCAAGCTTTTCCTCATTTTTCTCATTGAACCCCCCCTCTCTTGCACCCTGCAATTTACTTCAAGCTATAGTTTGAAATTAAAAGTAAAGCATTGCTAACTTTGGAATTTTTAGTAGAATTGGCCTTTTTTATTTGAGCCATGTCTGCCTGAATCCCTCCCCCTTTTTAGTTAATGGGGTGGGCATCTGATAAATTTGGGATTTCTAGTAGTGTTGATCTTTCTCATTTGTGCCATGTTGGTCTAAATACTTGCCCCTTCTTAGTTCCTGGGGTGGGCATGTGAAAATTATTCTATGATATGGTGGGATTGTGTGATCATTTTTTGATGTGATGGAATGATGATATCAGATTTGATGTTTGAATGAATGGAAATTGGATTTGATGAGAAGGAGGTGTGGATGGATATTTTGTGTGCCCTGGATGATGGATGGATGGTTATGCATAAATGACAGATTTGATTTTTGAAATACACCATTTTGGGGTATGTTTATTCCATAAATAAAACATTAAAGTTATGGGTTTTCTCAAAAGAAATGATGGTTTCTCTAAATCTGATATGCCCTAATCAGATGATGGATTCATTCATCATTAATTGAGTGAAAAGAAAACTCTATGAATGATTTTTCTTGGAAAAATATTCAATGCTTACCTTTAAATCTTGCAATATGAAATTAAAAAACAGATTGTATCACTGCTTCTTTAAAGCAAAATGATGATGATAGCCCCTTTGGTTTACTTCAAATTATCTGAACCCAATGAGTAGAGAAATAAAAATCCTTTGAGGTTCAAATTTCCAAAACTCAAAATTTTATTTTGCATGTACTAAATTTTATCAAAGTATCCCACACTGAGGAAAAGCTCCTGCTTTCTAGCTTGATGAGTTACCCTGATGTGGTAGCAAAGCATCACTAGGTGCAAATGCTTCACATTCAGGTTATAATATAGTGATTTTTCAAATTGTGTTTCATTAGATCTCAATTTCCAATTGGCTCTCTGGCTCTCTTCAATCTCAATCCAACCAAAAATTAAAAAAAAAAAATGCCTCACATTTTAAAAAAATTGAATGCTTCAATATTCATGCTTTCAAATTTGAGCCAAAAAAATCAGTGCTACCTTGCACTCCAAATAACAAGCATCCCCTTCAGGCAATTTTTCTTCAAAATTTTCTCTATTCTCTCTTGGAAGAAATATATTATCATCCCTTAGATTATCCATGCTGTTTTTTGGGTGGAGGAGGGGCACCACTTTCTTTTGGACCAATCCCACTATCCAATTATGTTCAAGAGGTATGTAGTTAGAGCTGTTCCAATCTATCTCATTAGCTGTGTTTTTTTATTTTTCCTCCATTCACCCTTGAGCTTTCTGCCTCTTGGCAATGCCATGTATGGTCTATCAAGCCCATTTGGCAGGCATGTAAATTTATTCCAACTTTTTGTAAAGTGTGCATGGTGCTTTTTGAAGCTGACTTGGCACGTAGCCAAGTCATTTTGGTGCCTTGTCCAGCGCATGTTGGCACCCAGCCAAATTATCTTGGTGCTTTGTAAAGGCCCACTTTGTGCCAATCAAAGCCAGTTGCAATGTCCAATAAACTCATTTTTTATTTCATTTAAATCTTGAAAATGAGTAGAAGACATTTATTTTATTTCTTATTCTTCAATTTGAAGTCATGTATGTACATAATACAGAATTTGAAGCAATAAAAAAAATTGAAAACTAAAAAATGAAAAAAAATCAAAAAAGATAAACAGAATAAAATAAACCAATAAAATTTGCAAAAAAGTTAAATTTTAGGCTATTCTAACTTTCCAATCAACCTGGGTGTATAAAATTGATGTTTAAAGGTGAGGAAACAGAGATTGCCAGCTTAAGATTGTAAGACAGATCAACTGTTTCTGCAGCTGTCAGTGCACACTCACTGCTTGTTTTGTCTTTTTACCCTTACTTAACATTCAAGAATGTGGTGGGTAAGCTTAATTTCATAAAACCTATTCTTCAACCAACAAATAACCTATGGAGCATTGCCAGACCAGAATATGGATTGCACCAGGTCTTTGAAAAATTCTGGTTCATTTTTTTTTATGAAATCTCTTCCAGGACACAAGACCATCAAAGTTTCCAAGAGCAGGAGGTCTTCATTTATCAGAACTGCATGGATATTCCTTTTGAATTCAATTCAACTGACTCAAAAATTTATTGTTGGCAGCCATCTCCTCTGTGCCAAATTCAGCTGCTTTATTAGGAAAACTTTCATCAGCAGTGCATCTGATCAATAACTGGTTGAATACAAGCATCAATTGATTGCTATTGGTACTTTGTATACATTCACCAGGGAGGGAAAACCTGCCCATGCCTCACCCCAGCTTCAATCAAAGGTGCTGATAGGAGAGGGAGCTTGTGGCTGGCCAAATCTTTGATTGGCGTCCAAACAAGCTTGATTAGGCACCAAGATTGGAGCCCCACAAGCCCAAACCAATCAAGCGCTCTGGGGGCCTATCCAAGTCCTGCTTCTTGTGTGCCAAGTGGACTTGGCCTGGAGCCCAAATGCACTTGATAAATGTAGTGTTTGGTAGCTCAATCTGATAATTCATATTTCATAAGGGCATCCCCAATAATCTTGGTAAACCCACTTGTTAGCTAAGTTTACCAAGCAATTTTCACAATTGTGCAAAAATAAGGGCTTGCTAGCAAGAAAGATCCATAAGTTTGCCAAGATTTCAATAAAATTATTGGAATTTAGCAAGCTTGCTAGCTCCCCCACTCAAAATATATTGCATATCCTGTATGCCAATACCCCGCCATACCCTCCCACCCTTGTATGTAGATCCCCTCCATCCATTCAAACTTTGATATCCTCCCCAGAAATATCCTCCCCACATATACCCCTCCCACCTCCCCCCTCCCCCCTCCCACATCCCCCCTCCAACCTCCCCCCTCCCTCCACTCCCTCCCTCCTTGAAGCATATCACCGCCAATCCAAATCCGCCACCATCTTCATCACCCAATATAGACCCCACCAGCCTCCCATCTAGCACTCCAACCAAGACTCACAAATCTAAGAAGAAATAAGCGCCCAAATGGACCCCTCAAGAAGAGGAGAAGCTTGCTTGATTGTGGGTCTATGTAAGCAAACATCTAGAATTTGCAACAAACCAAACTGGCATCAACTTCTTCAAGCGGATTGAGGACAAATTCAACATCCAAAGCAAAGGCATTTACCATGATTTGGAGGGTATCTGGACCAGGTAAGATTTGATTTTTCTCTTGATCTTTCACTTCTCTTGGTGGTACACAAACTAACATTTGTTGTTATCTCTATTCTATAGATGGGCCAACCTCAACACCACCACCTTCAAGTTTTTGGACATCTATTGTGCAATTGAACAATCACCACCAAGCGGCTTGAGTCCAATGGACTGGATGCGCCATGCAAAGGAGCTATACCACCAACAAACCAAGGGCCAACAATTCAAATTTGAAGGCGCTTGGGAAATTCTTTGACACCACCCAAAATGGATCAGCAAACCAGCCTCCAGCTATGGCCTCAGCAAGCCAACTCCCATCATCACCCTCCATTGCCAATTCCTTGGCTTGAAGGGAGGTTGTTAAGGCCGCAAAGCAACATTGCTTGAACTCAGAGCCCAGTTTTAAATATGGAAATTATTCTGGTTCACAAATCCAGGTCCTGATGAAGAACAACAAAATTGGCAAGCGTCAGAACAACCTTCCAGAGAAGATGTACAATTTGGAATGCAAGAAAGCGGTGTGGAAACTTAAGAAGAGTTACCTTTGCAAGTCGTCCTGAGTTCCGGAAATTATTGGTCTAGCGTCTGTAAGATGATTGGGCGCAATGAGTTTTTAAGAAGAGAGAGTGATGATATGATGAAATTCCTTCCTTCTCCAATCCGTAAGATGATGATCCTCCCCAACCCGGAGTTGAGGGTGAGGTCTTAAGTCCCCCCCCTCAACCCTAGCCTAAGTACAACCACAAACAACAAGAACAAGTGATGAAATACAACCCTAAGCCGCAGAACCCTAGCCCAACCCTATCCCTCCATCCCTCGCCATCACCCGCGCCCTTTGGTATTAACGTAGCCCGGTTCGTCCTTCTCATGGCGCGGCCCTCCGCCGCGCCCTACTCGGAGCCCCCCGTGTTTCCGTCCGCGCCGTCTGTGAATCCCGCGATCCGCAGGTCGGCCCACGCTTATGCCCGCGCGGGCCTCCCCAGCGCGTATAGCCCATGATCGCCCTGCCCTTGCCTTCCGGACTAGCCACCCGCAAGCTTGGTTGGGCCGGCTCCATCACTTGGTCCGCTTCTTCCGGGCGGGTTGCGGTCCGGCGCCGCCTGAGGTAGGCCCGACCCATACCTGGTGCTGAGCCCGCCGCGACTGCTGCTGAGCCCGCAGCAGGCACTGCTGAGACCGCGCGCACGCCAGATGCTGAGCCCGACCTACCCAACTGCTGAGCGCGCAGCCCGTGACGCAGCTCTTGATCCGGGGTTATAAATACGACACCACCTCCCCCCCCAAGTTGAGTTCTGTCCCCAGAGGTCCTTCCATCACCACCTTGCCCCTGCCGCACCTACCGAACCACTTCCACCCCCTCCCCCAGTCCACCCCTACCCTAGCCGTCTTCAATGGACTTACCCAGGGATCCCGAGA
This sequence comes from Puccinia polysora, assembly GCA_025617555.3. Taxonomy (NCBI): domain Eukaryota; kingdom Fungi; phylum Basidiomycota; class Pucciniomycetes; order Pucciniales; family Pucciniaceae; genus Puccinia; species Puccinia polysora. The sequence goes on from CM062625.1 coordinate 160,081, forward strand.
CCAGATGATTGGTCTCAGGGGCCCGTTCAGCCCCTGCGGCATTGGTTCGTTCCAAGGCCGGACCTTTTGCGCCACAGGCTTATACCTCCCCGCGTTACACCTAACCATCCGCACGCGTCCGTCATCGTCGTCATGGATCCTGGCAACAATCAACCCGCGGCTTTCGCCTTTGCTCACAAGCGTGGCACTATGGTAGGGTTTTTGAAACGCGGTACCTCCCAGTGACGCATACCAAGGAAAAGAACTTACTTCTGCCGCCCGCGCCCTCCGCGCGCTTCCCTCCACCCCCTGCTCCTCCCTAGTCGGCCGCCCGCGCAAGACCGGAGCCTGTCCCGCGCGGTTGCCGCGGTTGACTAGGCAAAATCCCCCGTGAGGCGGCCCTCGCAGCCGTTCCCCCCGTCGGATTCCGTCTCCTCGCCAGCCGCCGCCGACCGCACCCACTTCCCTTTCCCGTGGTCGGAGATCGTCGTCTCAAACTTGGCCCCGGACGCGTCCTCTACCGTCAGCGCCTCCGTCCCTTCCTCCTTGTTGAACGCCATCCGGGCCCGGAACCCAAACATAAACAGTCAACCCAAAATCACATCGCCGAACTCCAACGAAAGGAATGACAGCAGCTTACGGACCTTCGCGACCTCCACCTCTTCTCCTTCCACCACCCCGTCCACCCAACACTCTCCACCGTTGAGCGCCCGCAATCCCATGGCGCACTTCCTCCGGACCAACCCCAACTTGTCTACCAATTTCGACGGGAGCAAGTTAACCATTGACCCGCTGTCCACCATTGCCCACACCTTCTGATCCGCAATCTTCATTGAGACGTAGGCAAGCGGGACCGAAACGGCCTTGGGTGGGCACGGCTCGCGTTCCCCCCCTCCTCCGCCGTGTTCATGCGCTGCACCGTTGACGGAACCCTGCCGCGCCTGTACTCCCTTAGCGCCTGCACCATCTCTTCGACGACCACCGGAGAGACCGCGGCCAGCTCCTGTAGCGTGAGAGGAACTGGCATCTTGCTCCCCATCACCCGCCGCACCACTTCCGCGGCCTTCCTTCTTCCTCCGGAGCCGGCCGACGGCGTGTCACCCAACGGTCCTGGCGCACCAGTCTTCGGGGCTTGAGTCGCCAGCCGCTCCTTCACGTCTACCTCCATCTTCTCTGATAAGATTTGCTCGTCCGCCGCCAATGCCCTAACCTCTGCCTCCACTCGCGGAGCTCGCCACGTGCCGGGCCTGGTGACTATTCCAAGCGACACCCGAGAGGCCCCTGCAGACTGCGCTCTTGTCCTGACCTGGTCCAATGGGGACAGGTGGTCGGGGCCGAGACTTACCGGCTCACCCGTTGGAAATATGAAAGTCAATCCGGACGCGCGGACCAATCCCTTGTCCATATCCCTGGTCAACTCCGCGCAACCTGACCTCCAATGTCTCCTGTTGCCACAATATGTACAGATTTGGGCCAAGAACCCTCCCAAGGGTCCGCTACCAGGCCAAGGACCCCCCCCCACATAGGGCGGCTCATCGCGCCAAGGGGGAGGGGGCGGAGCCATTGACTGGATCGTTGGCTGGGCCACGGGCTGCGCCGTTACCCAATTGAGGAGTATCCGCAGATCCTTCAGCATGTCCGTCATTTCATTCACCGGTACCTCCATTGTACCCGGCCTACTCGTCGTGGATGGGCCCGCGTGTAGTTCCTGCGCTGGAGGTGGGGCTGAGGAAGCCGCTGGTCTCTTCGAGGCTGACGGGAACGCCCTAGCCGTGTCCTCAATCAGTTCCTCCAGATCGATCTCGCTCTCTACCGCCCCGTTGATTGCCCTCAGGTCCGGGAGAAGGATAACACTCTGGTCCACCAACCGCGATACCATCCCGTGCTCAAAGAGGTGCCGCTGAACCCGGGCGCGAAGTTGTGGCGCAAGCCCGCCCAAGAACGCCCGTTTCATTGCTCCCGTCTGACCCGCCACCACCTGGTTCTTTGCTAAATAACTATAGATACGGTTGAACAGAGATTTGTACTCAGACAAATCGTTCCGCGTCCGCACCCCACCTTGCAAGATCGCATCCGCCGCCGCCCGCTCAAAATCCGTTTCCCAAAAGAGGGGTTCTTGCTTCCCCCACCTCGCCATCATCTCGCCCCGGAGCCTAATCCAGTCCCGAGCCTCATAACCTGCCATATCCTCCACATCCCGCAGCTTGCTTTTGTCCGTGATGAAGAGAACAACGGTGCGGACCTTGTCCTTGCTCGTCGCGTTTTCGGAGTCCGCGATATCCTCGAACCTTGCAAGAAAACGCCCAATATCGGCAGTGTTGAACCGAAGATGGGGGAATTTCTGCGGCCTAAGCCATACCCGCCGTGGGGCCTCGGCCGCCTCCGAAGGCTCTGACCGAGGGGGGGCGAAGCCGCCAGTCCGAGTGGTTGGAGGTGGGGGAGGTGTCGGTCCGCCAAATCCCGCCCGGGGGGGAAATGGGGGCGGATTGGTCAATCCTGGAGTAGTTGTCGGCAACATTGCGTATGCTATCTTTGAGAGACTGAGACAAAAGGTGATTTCCCGGCCAGACCCCCAGATGTGGAAACTTAAGAAGAGTTACCTTTGCAAGTTGTCCTGAGTTCCAGAAATTATTGGTCTAGCATCTGTAAGATGATTGGGCGCGATGAGTTTTTAAGAAGAGAGAGTGATGATATGATGAAATTCCTTCCTTCTCCAATCCGTAAGATGATGATCCTCCCCAACCCGGAGTTGAGGGTGAGGTCTTAAGTCCCCCCCCTCAACCCTAGCCTAAGTACAACCACAAACAACAAGAACAAGTGATGAAATACAACCCTAAGCCGCAGAACCCTAGCCCAACCCTATCCCTCCATCCCTTGCCATCACCCGCGCCCTTTGGTATTAATGTAGCCCGGTTTGTCCTTCTCATGGCACGGCCCTCCGCCGCGCCCTACTCGGAGCCCCCTGTGTTTCCGTCCGCGCCGTCTGCGAATCCTGCGATCCGCGGGTCGGCCCACGCTTATGCCCGCGCGGGCCTCCCCAGCGCGTATAGACCATGATCGCCCCGCCCTTGCCTTCCGGACTAGCCACCCGCAAGCTTGGTCGGGCCGGCTCCATCACTTGGTCCGCTTCTTCCGGGCGGGTCGCGGTCCGGCGCCGCCTGAGGTAGGCCCGACCCATACCTGGTGCTGAGCCCCGCAGCCCCTACTGCTGAGCCCGCCGCGACTGCTGTTGAGCCTGCAGCAGGCACTGCTGAGACCGCGCGCACGCCAGATGCTGAGCCCGACCTACCCAACTGCTGAGCGCGCAGCCCGCGACGCAGCTCTCAATCCGGGGTTATAAATACGACACCACAGCCGGCATCAAAGTTGCAATGGGGCAGTTGACAATCATTTTACAATCTGAAGAAGGGTATCCTGATGAGGACAGTAAAGAGATGTTGATGATGTTGAAGCAAGATCAACTAGAAGGGTGATTTAATAAACACAAGTATCTGTATCAAAGTACCCCATATATGACTACTTTTACTCCTCAAATTGGCCTGTACCTCTCTTTGTTTTGGATTATTTTTTTTTGGACTCTGATTGATCTCAAATGAATACTCTTTGAAAACATGAAATGGAAGATTGAAATATATATATTTATTTATGATTTGAAACAAAAGAATAAAATGACAATGAAATATTGTGAGAGAACTTGAAATATCAGTTTTTTTTATGATTGGAAATAAAAAAAATAAAAGGGAAAAGAAATTTTGAGAGATTTAAAAAAATCAACCCTCAATTCCCCTCTTCATCCAATTGTGAATCTTTAAATCATTGATGAGCTGGTAATGAAGAGTTGAATCATGAAGCCTAGAAGTATTTTGACTGAGAGATTGAAAAGTATGAAATAAAGCAGGATCAAGAACATTTGAGGAGATGTCAGTGGTGATAGAACCGGAAATATTGTGATTAAGAAAAGGATCATAGGGAAATTTCTCCTCCACAATCATATTATGAAGAATTATGCAGCACTTCATAATCTTAACTATATCTTCTTTCAACCAAAGTCTACCGGGTTGAGAAATTATTCCAAATTGACCTTGCAAAACTCCAAATGCTCTTTCTATGTCCTTTCTGGCTCCTTTTTGAAGTTGATTGAAATTTTTACTTGCAGGATCTTGAGGACTTCTGTAAGATTTGACAAAAACAGGCCAGTTGGGATATATTCCATCAGCCAAATAGTATCCATAGGTATATTGATGACTGTTGATCTCAAAAGATACATCTGATGCAGTGGGCCTGAAAAAAAATACCCAAAAAATCCTTCAATAAGTCAAAAAAACAAGAAATAAGGCAGATAAAATAATTAAAAACAATACCTGTGAGAAATTCATCAAATATGTGACTATTGATGAGTACATTAATGTAATTGTGAGTCCCAGGTGAGCCAAAGAAACAGTGCCATATTCTTAAATTTAATGATGCTACTGCTTCTAAAACCATTGTTGGACATCCTTCTTTTCCTTGAAACTGACCAGCCCAAGCTTGCAGGCAATTCTTCCAGAACCAATGCATTCCATCAATGCTACCACAACATCCTGGGAAACCAAGTGCTTCATATTCTTTCATGATAACTGAGAGCTCTTCATCTGTTGGACCTCTGAGGTATTCTCCCTCAAATAAAATTAAAACATCATTCACAAATCTCTTCAAAGTTTCCATTGCAGTTGATTTGCCAATTCTAAAATATTTGTTGGTGCATTTTGCAGAATATCCATAGGCCAATTGACAAATTGCAGCAGTGATTTTCTGATGAGGAGAAAGACCAATTTGTCCAAAACAGTCCTGAAAAAAATTAAAAAAAAAATAGATGTCAATATTGATTACATTCTGAAACAATGGAAGGGATTTCTTGGTCAGTAGGATTGATTTAATTACCATTCTTTGGGTCCAATAGGGTTCATGAGCCCCCAAATTTGTTACTAGACTTTGGAAGGTAACCTTGCTCATTCTAAATTGCCTCTCAAACATCTGGTTTGTGTATCTTGCATCTTGATTAAAATAATCAGCCATGAGATTAAAATGGCCTTCAAATCAATAACAATTGATCATTGTTCTTCTTGATTTGTTCCTTCCGTGACAAAATTGCATTTTATGAAGTTCTTCTTCAACTTCAAGGAAAATTTGTTAATGTTGAAAGTGGGAGCTGGCAAAAGGGAAATAATTCTTGAGGGTGAGGAAGGGGGCCATCTTCTTTTTGGAGAGGTGGTAGGTGGTATGTAGGTGTTTGAATGCTGAAAGGTTGGTATTTGTTGAGTGGTTGGAGGATGATTGGTGATGATGACTTGCAACAATGGGTTTCAAAAACAAGTTGCAAGTTGCAAAAAAGCAGCGGCCTAGCTAACAAGCCGCTGATGTGGCACACAATTGTGCGCTTTGGGTTGTTAGCTAGCTTCTGCAGCCTTTTGGAGTGGACAATTGTGAAACGCGCGCGGTAAATTGCTCACTAGCTGTTTTTTTTGGCTAGCAAGTTTCTACCTAACAAGCCATGCTCTCCAACAATTGGGGATGCTCTAAAGGCCATGTGCAAGGTTGAAATAATTATATAAAAGTGTTAAAAGACATGTGATATATCCGGTCATGACAGGTGGCTAGTTTGCCTTAATGCATATGCATAACAATACATACACCATGCCTCCTGATTTTGCACACAAAGCTTGCAACCAGAATCCCCTGCACAGTTTTCACTGGCATCAAAGAATTTGCCAGGGTGGATTGGGTGAAGCCTCCTTCTTTCCCTGCCAGGCATGTAGAAGCAAATGAGAATATAAATTTATATTTATTGGAATTCCCCTGGGAATTTACATCCGGGTAGCTTAATCTTCTGCCTTTTATACAAATAGGATGAGATATGCATATAGGTTTGGAGTTGTGGTATGGATTGTGTAATAATTATATACAAGTATAGTGCATATCCATGTATTCTTTTTAATGCATAGTTTATATTCACTACACTCCCCCCCACACGGGTAAGCTGGTCTCATTTTTTTGCTGTGCTGTATGTGTTCCCAAGGCCTGTGTTTTGATTGGAGAAGGAGGACAGTTGCAATATGCTCAAATGGTTGCTGGGTGAACTTTGTAGAAAGGTACCAGACGGCGGAACATACAATGGAAGAACTTACTTTGATGGGTTACGCACCCCTTCCTCAAAAAATAGTTTGGTGAACTCCTTGTTTTTGAGCTTTCAAAGGGCCTTAGTGAGAATTTTGGCTAGTTGCAAGCTGCCCTTGATCCATTTTAACTGCAGGTTGCCCCGGTGGAGGTGTTTGTTGATGAAGTAGAATTCTCAATTGATGTGTTTGGTTTTTTTCATGCTGGTGGTGTTACTTGCTATTTTCATGGCTGCTTCATTGTCAGATAGGAGGATTGGGATGATATCTGACACCATGGGATGGATGAAGTGGTGGAGCCAAAGCGCTTCCATTGCTGCTACCAAAAGGGTGATGTATTTGGCCTGACAGGTTGAGCGTGCAACACACAGTTTTTGGCAAGCACCCCAGCTAATGGGCACACCCCACAGGGTCAGAATTTACCCGTGAGAGGATCTTGCTACCTCACCCCCCCAGCTGGCGTCCGCATAGGACTGAAGCGGTTTGTCATTGCCTGCGGGCTGGAGACAAAGCTGGAAGTGCTTTGTGCCCCAAACGTATTGAATCAGCCAAGTGAGATCCTGGAAGTGTTCTATCCCTGGGTTCAGGGCAAAGCGCGCTAGGTAGTTGACCCCAAAGGAAATGTTGGGTTGAGTGCCCTGCGCCAGGTAGAGCAACATGCCTATGCGGTGCAGATACTTCTGGTCTGGAATGGCAGCAATGTTCAATTCAAGATTTGTGTCCGCCAGGGGCGTGTTGGAAGTAAGAAGTGAGTCATCTTTGGCAAGAATCTTTTTGATCAGTGCCGGCTGAGATAGGAGGAAGCCAGAACTGGTGGGGAAGATAGATACGCCAACAATGGATGTTAGCTGGCTATCCCATTTGATTGCAACCAGTTCAGTGAGCTTCTACCAAAGAGATGTGAGGAGGGTATTGTTGCTGTCCTTCAGGATCCCATTGTCAATGTGGATCCACAGAAAGGCCTTGCTGTAAGAAGAGTCGCAGATATAGGTGCTTTGGTCTTTGGCGTTGGACTTGAACCCAATGGACTCAAGCCATTGTCATACATGGAGCCACCAGCAGTGGCCTTCTTGCTTGGTGCCATACAAGGACTTCTTGAGGCAAAGTATCTTTCCCAGGGGGCATTGGTGCCCCAGAGGAGGTCGGAGGTAAAGTTCCTCGTCAATATTGCTGTGCAGGAAGGGGGTCTTGACATCAAAGGATGCCAGCGGCCATGAGTGTTTTCTGGATAGCGCTAGGGCCATCCGCAGCAAGGAGAAGGTGGGGGTTGGTGCAAAGGTTTCCTCAAAACTGACTCCTTGCTTCTGAGTGAAACCTTGAGCCACAAGCCGCGCCTTCCGTTGTATAAATGTTCCATCTTGCTGTTGTTTGGTGGTCAGCACAAAGCGGGAGCCAAGGACCTTAGATTTGTCCGCCGGAGGGTCACAAATCTCAAAGACCTTCATTTCCAGGAGAGATTGATCTTCTTTGGCAATTGCTTCACGCCATTGTTGCGCGTGTTCAGATTTGAGCGCCTGTGCAACAGTTGGGCTGTCCCCATTGGTGCCTAGTGAGGTCTGCAGCTTGGAGACAAAGAGGTCCTGGGCATCCAGGTTGTTGCCAAGTTGGTAATTGCCAATTTGGCTACATTTGATTGGGCAAACAGTAGGTGGGGAGCCAGGATGACTATCATCAAAATATACTGACAGGCTGGTGAGGATCTTCCCTGTCCCTTCCTCCAAGATGGTCCAACCTTTGGAATCCAAGCTGACACCAAGATGGTGGCCTGATTTGGCATAGGGGCTGAGTTGTTTCAGGTGCGTGTGGTCATAAGCATAGGCACAACACCCAAAAGGGAAAAGCATTTTGAGCAATGTACATTGGTTCAAGGCCATGCCAATGGGTGTTTCCGTTTGATCCCGGTGCACAAGGCGGTTAAGGATGTAAGCCGTGTGCTTGAATGCATACGTCCAGTAGGGCTTGGGTATTCCAGAAGCATGGAGCATGGTTTGGGCCATCTCCAGCAGTGTCCTGTTTGCTTGTTCCAAAGCGCCATTTTGATGGTGCTCATAGGGAAAACTCTTCTCATGTAACACACCAAGGTTGGCAAGGTGAGACGCAAGAAGTTTGTGCTTTACAAACTCAAATGCGTTTTCCGTGCATAGTTGTTTCACTCTAAAGGGCAAAATGTTGTCAAATTGGTTGGTCCATCAAATGATTTTATCAGGAGCCTCAGATTTAGCTTTTATTGGGAGTGCAGAGATTATTCTGGAAACTGGATCCAGGATAGTGAGAACAAAACATTCACCTTCACATCCAGTTTCATAAGGGCCAATGATGTCTGCTGCAACTACATCTCTGGGCAAATGACACAAGCCGCGGGATGCAATCTGGGCAATCTGATGTTGCGCTTTCATAATCAAGAATGAAGGGCATGTGCCCAGGTGGTCAGTTGGAGGGAGGGGGATATGGTTGGCTGCAGAGTGCTTCAGGCTTCTCTTCAGCATCCTGGTGGAAAAGTGACCGATGAGGTCATGGGTGTATTGCGGGGAGGAAGAGATAGATTGCACAGTTGGTTTGGCAATAACAAAGGAAACAACAATCTTGATGGCTAATAGTTCTAAAGGAAACACCATCTTGTACAAGCGTATAGTGCAATCCATCATGTTGGACCTTCCCATCTCTGCGCTTGAGTTTACCACTGGAGATAATTGTGCCGTTCACATGCGGGCAGTACAACATGCCAGTGATACGGAGCGGACCGTATAACGTGGGGATGATTGCATCACCCATTCCAGTCATGGGAAACCAATCTGCAGAGGCAACAGTCAGAGACAGGTTGGTGTTTCTCAGTGTAAGGAAGTATGGAAGGAATAAGATAGTATGTATTTCCCCCAAGGATTCCATCTTCAAGGTTGTCAGATTGGGTGGCCTTATATAAACTATTTACAAGAATATTCTGGAAATATGCATATGTGTTTGTGGAGTTATTTTTCTAGTAAGTTCTATATGCATATCCTGAAAAGTATACTAGTCTTTTATATGTATATTCCTAATATTCCCCCCCACAATTGTTTCCAAAAACATAAAAACAACAAAAAAAATCAGACAGGAAGTAGAGAAAGTCAAGATGAAAAAGAAATTGCAGGGAGAATCAAATAAAAGGAGACAATTGTGAACAACAAGAGGAAAAAACAAGAACAAGCAACAGAATACACTAGCTGAAAAGTTGCTGACAAAATCTGGCATGCTTGACATTCCCCAAGGCCTTTGTGAAGACATTGGCGAGTTGTGCGTCCGTTTTTACCCAGAAAATGTTGAGCCAGCCAAGTTTTAAGTGTTTTTTGACAAAATGAAACTCTTGATCAATGTGTCTGGTGCGTTTCATCAACAGACGGTCACTTGCAATCCGCGTTGCTGCTTGGTTATTGGAGATGAGTACTGGCGGTGGGTGGTCAGGCAAGACTGTGAGTAAGAGGTTCTTCAGGGACAGAGTTTTGGATGCAGCGTAGGATAGGGCAATGTATTCCTCCTGACATGTGGATTGCGCAACACACAACTGGCGCTTGGAGTTCCAGCTGATAGGGACATTCCAGAGGGTTGAGATAAAGCCATGAGTTGATTTGGCCCCTTTGCCTCCCCAGTTGGCGTCAGCATACACCAAGAACTTGCCATCTCCGGCGGGGGGCTCAATAGCCAATTCAAGGTGTTTGGTAGTGCAGACATATTGGATGAGGCGCCGCAGGGCAGCCCAGTGAGAAGAATCAGGGTTGAGAGAGAATCTGGAGAGGTAGTTTACAGCAAAAGCAATGTTGTGTCATGTGCCCAGTGCCAATTACATGAGCATGCCAATGCAGTGCAAATAGTTGATGTTGGGCTTCCCGGACTCATTAGAGCAGAGTTTTGTATTGGCAAGGGGTGTGTCAGTAGGTTGTCCATCAGGTTCACAGGCCAAGATCTTTTCAATAAGGGCGGTTTGCTTCAATCAAAAACCCTTGTCAGATTCCCGGAGTTGGATCCCCACAATGCTGGTCAGGGATTTGTCCCATTTGAGAGAGAGCTGTCCAGAGATTGCGGTCTTCAATTGGTTCAGGAGGGAAGAGTTTTTGGCCATGATCAGGCCATCATCCACATGGATCCAGAGAAAAGCCGTTCCATTTTCCCCTTGGTAAGTGTATGTGCTCTGGTCTTCTTTGTTTGCCCAAAAGCCAATGGAGTCCAGTTTGTCCCTGAGGTGCATCCACCAGCAGCAAACATCTTGCTTTGTGCTGTACAATGCTTTATTTAGTTTGAGGACTTTGTTGGAGGGACAGTTGTACCCCTTGGGTGGCGGCATGTAGAGCTTGCCATCAATGGGGCTGTGTAAGAACCTGGTGTTGATGTCAAAAGATTTGATTGGTCATTGGTATTTTGCGGCAATGGCAAGGGCCATGCATAGGGAGGCAAAGGTAGGAGTGGGCGCAAAGGTTTCTTCAAAGTTGATGCCATGCACTTGTGTGAATCCCTGCGCAACCAGCCAAGCCTTCTTCCTGATAAAGTCACCAGCAGGCCTCTGCTTTGTTGTAAGGACATAATGCAAACCCAGGATTTTGCTCTTGTCGGCCAGCTCAAATACACCCATTTCCAAAAGGCTCTGGTTCTCAGCGTCAATGGCGCCTTTCCACTCAGTGGCATGTTTGGACTTGAGTGCCAAGTCTGTTGTTTTGTTATCAATGTCTTAGGGGAGGTAGGATTGTAGCTTGCAGATGAAAGCATCTTGGGCATCTAGCTTGTTGCCAAGGGTGAAATTGCCAAGATTGTTGGTACTAATTGCAGAGGAGGAGGGTGGAAGCAAGGATGGGGGAATAAATTGGGCTGAGAACCCATTGAAGGCTTTGTTGAGTACTGGGTCCCAGAATACCCATCCCTTGGAGTTGGGGCAAACCCCAAGTTGGAAAGCCTTGCGCGCATATGGTACCATCTGTTTGAGATGAGTGTGGTCAAACACATATGCCACACAGCCAAAGGGCCTTAGCATTGCAAGGCTTGGTTTCTTGCTGGAGGCCATCTGGATGGGCGTAGATGTCCTTCCAGAGTGTGCAAGTTGGTTGGAGATGTATGCCGCGTGACAGAAGGCATAGGGCCACATATTCAAAGGGAGTTTGGAGCAATGAATCATGGTTCTGGCCATCTTGGTGAGGGTTTGATTCATACGTTCAACCGGCCTGTTCTGGTGGTGCTCATGGGCAACTGTGGTTTCCTGCCAAATCCCCTTGTCAGAGAGGAACGTTAGTAGTGACTTTGTTTTGGTGAATTCAAGGGCATTGTCCGTCCGGAGGCAGAGGATGCAAAAGCAGTTGAGAGTAAATTTGGAGATCCACTTCATGAGCTTGGCAGGCACTTCCAACCGGGCGGCTAGGGGAATGGCAGAGGTCAGCCCTGAGAAGAGATCCATAATGGTGAGGACATAGCGATGGTTGTCAACACCAATGGCAAATGGTCCAATGACATCAGCGGCTATTACATCTCCTGGGGCATTGCACACATTGCAAGACGCAATATCTGGGATCTGGTGGGTGGCCTTCATGAGGCAACAAGAGTTGCATGGTGGGAAGTCACCTTTGGGAATGGGGGGCAGGTCGCTTGTAGCATCATGTTTCAAGGTCTCACGGAGCATTTGCGGGACAGGTGGCCAATCAGGTCATGGGTACTCAAAGAATTTGTATTCATTGCATCAATGCAAGGAGAGGGACTGCAGGAGATAGGGATGAAATATTGATCACCTGACTCGTAGGATGGAAAAGGACAATCATTCTGAAAGAGAGTATAGGTCTGCCCATTGAAGATGAACCTACCGTCATTTTGTTTGAATTTGCCAAGAGAGATGATTGTGCCATTGATCTTGGGGCAGAGAAGCACATCCTTGATCCACAGGCGGCCGTGAGGGGTGGGAAGGACCAGATTGCCAAAGTGGGTCATGGTGTGGTGACCAAATCTGGACACCCTGGACCAGATGCGGAAAATTCAAAAAAAAATTCTACAATTCTTTTATTTAAGTGCCATTTATCTTGAAAAAAAAAATCAGAATTTTTTTGTATCAGTATCACTCCTCCAATTTCCTCATCCTGCCAAGCATTCCCCTGTCCCAGTGGTCTAGTTCAGTCCTCTCTTGGTCTCATCACCTAGGCATTGCGTTTGATTCCTTCTCTCTTTGTCCCCCCTTCCTTTTGGCCAAACGCGCGGGCCAAGACCCGGTCGGTCCAAACTTCCTCAAAGCCTCATCATCCTCTACTTCATCACTCTCTCCCTCCTTCATCTCTTGCTTCTACTGTGCCATCTGTCGCCGTCCAGCTTGTTGGGATCTCCTTGCCTCCCACCTCAATCAATTCTTACTCAAGCCTCCCTCCAATCTTCTCTTGGTGCTCTCTAACCCCAAATCCCATCTCCCCAGCTCTGCTCCAACCAAGCAGGATGAAGTCATCCAGTGGGCATGGGCCGCCATCTTACTTGAATGTCCCATCCTATTACCCTCTAGCCAAATTGATTGACAGAAATGACGGGTCATGACGGCTTGATTACTTGGTCTAATCTCATCCATGCCCAACCGACTCCATCATTGACTAGTCTACTACTACTACCACCACCACCCATCATCCCTCCTGGGACTCTACCACCTCCGTCAATCATTCACACCCCTTCCATCTTTGGGCAGGGGTGGAAAAGCGCCGTCTACCGCCCGCGGACATCGGCGGGCGGTCTGGTTCATTTCTTTTCCCACCCCTTCTACCTTTGGGTGAGGGGTGGGTGATCCTTGTGTTGTCGTGCGCACCTGTCCGCAGACGGATTCAATAGAGGTGAAGGGATGAGAAAAGATCCCACCCCAGTCAGGGAGGCTGGATTTCCACTGGCCCGCATGATCTATTTTTCTGATCATCTGAAATAAAAAAAAAAAAAATCTGCTCTATTTGTAGAATCACTTGTACATAGTCTAACAGGGCCTCCTGCACATATAAAGAGGGGCTCTCCCCTGCCTTTTGAGGGGGGTATCATATGGCATCTGAGGAGAGAAACATCATCACTACTATCTTGAAATAAATTATCTGTGGGTTCTCATCCCCCTTTATCTGAGACTGAATTCTGGGTATATCCATGATTGCCCCTTGATCCTTGAGCCTCAATACTCAAACCCTGATCCTTGATCTTTATCACCAACCAATAGCTTTGCTGGTTGAATAAGAATTTGACTGATTGAATTCTTGAGTGTGTTACACCACTCCTGATCCCTTTATCCAACAATACTGGTCCTGATCATCCTTTGATTATCTTTCTGGAACCAGTCACGTTTGACTGAAGAGGTTTTATTAAGATTAAAACCTGGAGTGTTAAACCTCCCTTCACTTCTTTTGAAGTTGAATTCTGCCACGCTATTCTTGAGTCCCTTGAGAAGTGTTGGGTTATTCTGGTTTGAATCAGTTATTTTTTTGCTTCTAGAGTGTCATCAAAACAATTAGCTTTGTCTTGTGCAGCCACCCACAGTTATCTGGTACCCTTCAAGTGCTTGACTGCGGAGAGTTGGGCAGGTTCATTGAGAACCTGGAGGTTTTTGGGGATTTAGTTGATCTATCCTAAGCTTCTGCTGATAACCAGAGCTATTAGCTTGTGGGCGTTCTCACTTACAATTGCCTTGTCTTGTTGAACTCTGAACAATCCTTGACTTCTTCTATTCAAGTTTTCCCCGGCATCATCTTGCCTCAGATAGTGTTTTTTCCCCAGCTACCAACTACTATCATCTTTATCCTCTTACATTTGGTCCCTTGTTTACCAGGTTCTGGACTTTGATCTTGGTTACATTTAAATATTTTTGTAACACTCAGGAGGGCAGCCTAAACAGCACCTTTCCCCTCCACAGAACTGCCACGGCCTAGCACCATTTGGAGTCTTACAACGGGAAAGGTGTCTGCAGAAGCAACAGAGAGCATTAGATAGGTTGGTTTGAGCCAGACAAAGAGACTAACATCATTGGAGACCAAGTCCGTTGCCCCGGATTCCAGGAGAGCAGTGTTGGCCCCGTTGGCATCCTTGTTGACGGATGCCACCTGTGGCCCTCCTACCCTATCAAAAGCAGGGTGAGCAAGGTTGGAGCGCTTGAGACAGAAGTGACAATTGCTCAGCCAGGGATTGGGTAAGGGCGGAAGCTTCCCCTTCTTGCAAGGGCAATCAAGGGCCCAGTGGCCCCATTCAAAACACCAGTTGCATGGATTTTGCAAGTTGAGGTGGGACCGGGCCCATTCATTGCTGCGTGTCATGAAGGATGTTTTGGCAGGGTTGTATTGAGCACCAGGAGGGATCAAGCCAGAGTAGGGGCAACGCAAATGCCGGCCAGCAGTTGCAGCATTGGGCTGTTGCCCACAAGACGCGGAGTAGCTAAGGAGAGCACTCAAAGGGATGTCAGTGTTCAATTGGCAGTGACGGGAAACAAGTTTAAGGACATCCTTTGAGCTGACTGCCACTGACTTGCTGATTGAGATGCAGCTGTCAAGGGCATTTGAAATGTCTTGGAACAGATGTTGAGAATTAAGGTGGAGGGTTAGTGCAAGGATGTTGTCCAGGGTGAACCCCCCCAGATGCTGTTTGACGGATTGGAGCGCAGTCTTCAATTTGTTGTATGCCTTGTTTGTGTTGACAGTAACATTTGGGGCATTGATTGCTTTTGAACATTGAGTAGTGATAAACAACCAGGAGACCATACCAAAACGGTTGCGGAGGGTGCAATACGCCTCCCTTCCGGGTTTTGCAGCAACAAAAGGGGAGAGAGAAGGGTCAATACTGTACTCAACAATAATGCCAGTGATGCGGGCCCAATCACCGCTCTGATCAAAAAATTTGGTGAGGTAATAGTTGTGTTCATTGAAAAGTGTTTGGACCTTCAGATTCAAGGCCTGAGACCAGTTGGGGAAGTTTGACCCATCAGCTAGCAGATTGGGTTGGAGGCCCCGCCCAACTTGTTTGTAGTGAATCTGGGTGATGGCAACCAAGTCAAGCGTTGGGGTTGTTGGTTGAGCTTGGATGGCCTGAAGGATGGCGGCAATGTTGGCAGGTGAGAAGGAAGTCTTGTCCTTGCAGCTGCTGGAGGAAGTGCTGGGATTGGTGGGGGTGGAATCCCCGTTAGAGGGAATTGACATCTTGGGCTCCGCCGTGCGGAAGGATCTACCCAATTGCGTTGATGCGTCATTGGCAGGGGCGTCCTCAAAATAGGACAGGTTGCATAGCTAGCAGAAGGTGTAGTAGGCAAGAATAGATAGGCTACCGGCTGAGGACTGGAGGCAAGCGCAGGCTCATAACCTGTAAGGAAGTATGGAAGGAATAAGATAGTATGTATTTCCCCCAAGGATTCCATCTTCAAGGTTGGCAGATTGGGTGGCCTTATATAAACTATTTAAAAGAATATTCTGGAAATATGCATATGTGTTTGTGGAGTTATTGTTCTAGTAAGTTCTATATGCATATCCCTAAAAGTATACTAGTCTTGTATATGTATATTCCTAATACTCAGGGCAGTAAATAGACTGACATTGTTAGTGACACTGTCTGTTGCCCCGGAGTCAATGAGAGCTGCATCTGCAGGGGCACATGCACTGTTGATGGAGGCAACAGCGCTGGGTGCACAATTGCCACCAAAGGTGGGGTGTACAGCTGTGGATTGTCTTATTGGGGCGGCAGGTTTCAGTAGCCTTGGGTCCACTACCGGGGGTTTTCCGGACTTCTTCTTGGGGTAGTCAGCAGGCCAGTGGCCCCACTCATAGCACCATTGGCAGGGGTTTTGCGAGTTCAGATTGCTTCGGGCCCAATTGCTGGGTTTTTCCATGCATGAGTCAAGGAGAGGGTTGAGCGCAGCAGTGGTGCCATGTTGGAACTGAGCCTGGTTGTGGCCACGCATTCTTGCCCGGCTGGATTGAGTGATCAAAGCTTGGGGTTGGGTGCAATAGCTGAGGAGGGAGCTGGTTGGGATGTTGGTGGTGGAGGAGATGTGTCGCAAGAGGAGCTCTAGGATGTCTCAGGAGTTGACTGTGAAGGTCTTGCTGATGGCAATCCTGCTGTCCAATGCGCTGGTGATCTCATGCTGACAGCCGGCAATGTTCTGATGTAGTCCAAAGGAGAGAAGATTGTCAACAGTGAAGCCACCCATGTGACTTTCTATTTCCTGTAGGCTAAGTTTCATGTTGTTATGCGCCTTATTTGGGTTGGTCATCACATCATTTTTGTTGAAAACCTTTGACCAGCAAGCCAAAAGGTAGGACCAGGAAACCGTCCCAAAGCAATTGCACAAAACTCCAAAGGCCTTGCAACCTGGTTTGGATGAAACAAAGGGTGAAAGTGAAGTGTCAATACTATATTCCAAAAGAGTTCCAGTGATACCAGCCCTCTTGGGATGACTGTCAGGGTTGGGCGAGGTGAAGTAGTTGCTTTTGTTAAAAAGCTGTTTCACTCGTAGGTTGAGTGCTTGCGACCATTCCAGGAAGTTTGAACCGTCCGCCTTCAGGTTGGGGCGTAGGCCCTTTCCCACTTGTTTGTATTGGAGTTGGGTTTGGGCCACAGAATCCAAGGTTGGTGCAGCTTGCTGTTTCTGGAGAATGCTCAAGATGGTTGCAAGGTTGGCCAGGGGCACCAAAGGCTTGCGCTTACGCAAAGAGCCAGAGGAGGTGGCTGGGGATGCATCGTTGTTCTGGGACATTGGTTGGAATATCTTGCCAGACCTGGTAGTTCCTGCCAGACTGGTGAGGTGGGATGGTTTGGGAGCAGGAGTTCTGGGTTAAGGAGTGGTCCCAAAGAAAACAATCACAAGGTTGTGATGAATTAGGCTGCAGCGTCAAAAAATTGATTGATGCAGAAGGCAAGAAGGTATTTTAGGCGTGCTGGTAAGCATGAGCAGGCTCATAACCTGTAGAAGCGGATGAGAATATAAATTATATTTATTGGAATTCCCCCGGGAATTTACATCCGGGTAGCTTAATCTTCTGCATTTTATACAAATAGGATGAGATATGCATATAGGTGTGGAGTTGTGGTATGGATTATGTAATAAGTATATACAAGTATAGTGCATATCCATGTAGTCTTGTTAATGCATAGTTTATATTCACTACAGGGCGGCATCCACTACCCCGGTGTATCCACCTGGTTGGTTGACCTAAGTATTTATTTACATACATATTGCGCGTCGGGTCGGATCTTTTGCAAACCACGTCTTAATAAAACGATCGGGCTGTCTTCGCGACCCTTATCCCCGAGCTCAACATCAAACCCAAAAACTATGGAGGATCCTCTTCTGTACCATAACCTCACTTTCAAACCCCCGAAATCCCCAAATCACCAATTCATCTCCTTTTTTGTCATATCTATCAGGAAGCTGATCCTCTTTTCCCTCTCTCTCTCAGGCCATGGCCTCCCTCCGTCCCCCTGACCCTCCTCAAATGGAGGGAATTTTGAACGATGGACTGATGCCCGAATTAACCGGCCCCTTGAATCCCCCAACAATTGGCCAACCAAGTAGTCTAGCCTTGCTTCTTACGCGGCTAATTGCAGACAAAGGAAACTTCACCGCAAACGGTGAACTAATTATCAATCAGATGACAGTGGAACTAATCCAGCTTTTGATTTGCTCAGAACAGGACCGTGCAGAAGCTGATAGACGACGCAACAAACAAACCCAAGCCATGGCAAACCAGATGCAAATCATGACTGAACAAATCAGTAATCTGGTACAATCAAATCACTCGCCACCTGAACCAACCTTCCCTCAAATGTTTCCCAGAGCACCTAAGCAACCCACCTACGCGGAAAGAACAAAGGCAAACCTACCCTCTAACGCTAGGAAACCCACGATGCAACCACCAATGAAAGATGGAATGCGACTTTACCGCCCAGGAAGAGCTGTCATCCACTCCAATCCCCTTAACAATCAAATTGACAAAATCCCCAAGGCTTTATTTGTCCAACAAGCCAACAAAACTTTATCAAGAATGAACCCGCGAGTCCAAGATGAATTGGTTACGGTCACAGGGGCTCACGTCATGAATTCAGGAGACGTAGTCTTTTATACCAAGAACAAGTTCCACCAGAAGTGGCTAATGGACAACAAACACCTATGGTCAAAGGAGGTACACCCGGACTTGAAGGCCACACCCAGTGCTTGGTCGGTGCTTGCCCATGGAGTTCCCAAGGAATTTGACCCAACATCTGACTTCAACAAAACCAAGCTGGCCAATGCAAATGGCTTTAGCAAGGAAGAACTGATCCACATGCATTGGCTATCAGACAACATGAAGACCACCAAAAAAGCAGGGTCTGTCTTATTATCTTTTGCAAGCAAGGAGCTGGCTGATCCCGTTGCCTACACAGGAATTTTCTTAGACTATGACTATCACAGAGTAACCGTCTTCAAACCATACCCAGCAAAATGTTTCAAGTGCCTCAAAATGGGCCATTTTGGCAAGTGGTGCCAAGACCCACCCCAATGCGGCCAATGTGATGGTAATCACATGACTAAGGAGTGTCCCAACTGCCTGGAGGAGTATGCAGAGATCACAGAATGCGTAAGGTGCAAGGAAGGTGTCAGGAACAAAGTTGAAGGAGTTAACGACATCAAGCATTTGGTTTTCAGCATTTTATGCCCATATAAGAGGACATGGCTTCAGGCTAAGAAATCTCACACTATGCCTCTGTCATGTTAAGTACAACACAAACAGGACAAATTACTGATGACCGCGTTTTTATCCCGTCCAACAGGCTAGCACCTTGGCCTCATCCCAACCCAGCTGTATCATTACCCCAAACTTCCTCCAACTACTTCTCTTTCCTTCAACTAAACTGCCACATTTTGAAAGAAATTACGCTCACGCTCCTTAATCACTCCCCCATGGCACTTATTTTAATTCTGCAAGAACCATGGGTGAACCCTTTCACTTTACTCCCTCCCGCGCACCCAAACTGGCACATGCTAGCTAGCTACGAACACCGCCCCTCAAATTGGAGAGATTGGCACAAATGCTGCGTATATATCCACAAATTGATCCCGTCTGAAGCCATTCTCCCACTCGCAGGCGGGTCAAAACCCATAATTGGGCTAATGATTCAAGGAGCATGTGGGAAGTTGTTCAAGATAATTAATATGTACAACCCGCCCAGCACAAACGCTGGTCTAAAGGACCTAGAAGGATGGTTTCCCGGCGCGCAGAGCAGGCTCCTACCCACCTGCATTTTCATGGATGCAAACCTTCATCATTGGATGTGGAACCTGCTGGGATACCACTCCTCTCACAAAGAATCAACTAACCTCATCCAATTATGCGGCAAGAATGGCTTCAGACTCGCTTTGCCGCGACACGTCCCAACTTTCTACTCATCAAAAGGAAAGGGTACCACCATTGACTTAATTTGGGCAAATCACAGAGCCTCCAATTTCCTGATAGATGTTCATGTCTTGGATAAAAATTTTGGATCAGACCATCAAGCCCTGAAGGGGACAATATGTATGAAGGGCTTCTCTCCCCCCAAACGCTGGGCAAGACCCAATTGGATTAGCCTCCAGCAAACGGATGTATGTGAAATCCTCAATGCGTGCTTGGGAGACAAGCAATCTGACCTCAGTGTGGAGGAGGCAGCAAGCCACCTATCAGGTTCCTTACTTGCCACTCAGAACAAGATAGGCAGGATGGTGACGCCTAACAACGCCCAAACTAAATCATGGTGGGATCCCAATACGCTTAACCCCGTTTTGAAGTTGAGAAATAGAGCAAGACAATGGATGATGCTAGCAAAGACCGAGGAGGCTTGCGTTTGCTACAAAGAGTGGAATGATTACTTCCAGTCCTTAGTAAGCCATGCCAAGCTGTCCCACTGGAGAAAACACCTCCAATCGTCAGACGGTGATATTGCCTTCAACGCGCTGCGTTGTATACGACCATTGTCAAGTGGCCAAGTCCTCCCTCTCAAGAAGTCAGATGGGTCTTTCGCAGTTGGAAAGGCTGAACAGGCCAAGATGCTTTTTGAGGGTACTTCCCTCTTGATGCCCCAAATTGATCTTCAGGATATAATTGCCACTGAAAAATGCCGCCCCGCCATATTCAATGAGATCTCCAAAAACAAGATCCGTAGGGCCCTAAACAAACTTGCAGTTGGCAAGGCCCCAGGCCCAGATCGGATCCTAAATGAAAGCTAAAGTTAACAGGCCCTGTTCTGCAAGTCCACCTAGCTAGGCTATTCAATGCCATCCTCCATAAAGGGATGTATCCCTCGTGTTGGAAACAAGCCACAACAGCTATCATCTGCAAAGCTAGTAAACCGGATTACACCACTCCAAACGCCTATTGCCCAATTGCTCTCCTTAACACCCTGGGGAAGAC
Source organism: Puccinia polysora (assembly GCA_025617555.3). Taxonomy (NCBI): domain Eukaryota; kingdom Fungi; phylum Basidiomycota; class Pucciniomycetes; order Pucciniales; family Pucciniaceae; genus Puccinia; species Puccinia polysora. The sequence goes on from CM062625.1 coordinate 180,572, forward strand.
CCTTGAACTGATCATTGCTAAACGGCTCACAGAATGGGCTGCCGCCTTGGGATGCCTACCCAATCATCACTACGGAGGCCGGAAAGGAGTAGGAACCGAGGACGCCATATACCGACTTGACACATGGACTAGGGATCAATGGTTGGAAAAGAAGGTTGTCTTGGCTCTTATTCTGGATGTACAATCAGCGTACCCTACGGTCCACTCAGACTGATTAATTAGCATACTAATATCCAAAAATTGCCCGGCCTATTTATGGATTATCATCCGGGACTTCCTCAAAGACAGAAGTACGACAATGCGCCTTGATGATTACACCTCCCCCCCTTACCGGATACCCATGGGTCTCCGGCAAGGATCTCCCTTGTCGGTCAGTCATCCTCTACATCATTTACAACTTGGACCTACTCCGCTTATCTGGCTTGCCGCCCAGTTCCACCACCTCTATTGGTTATGTAGATGATGTTGTACATTTATACGCTGGGAAGTCGTTACAGGAGGCCCTAGAAGGCATGCACACCTTGGCTAACAACTCTCTTTCCTGGGCAGCTTGACACGCAGCAAAATTTGATAAACAAAAGGCACAAATCATGATCCTATCCAACAGCAGACAGATCCCAATTCCCTCCACTAATTTTATGTTTGGAGACACTCCCTTAGATTTCTCCTCTTCATCCATATGGCTGGGGATGCTCATTGATCAACGATTAACTTACCATGAGCACATGGGTAGAATCCTCAGCAGAGCTCAATCTACCCTGCGACACTTCTCTCACCTTGGCAACTCACGGTGGGGAGTCTCTGAGAGAACCCGTATACTTCTCATAAATTCAGTACTCCTCCCCAAGCTAACTTATGGGGCCCATGTATGGGCAGTCAGAAGGAACTCCGCCAGGCTGACGGCTTTGGCAAATAAAATTGACCGGATTGTTGCCACGTGGACCAAAGGCATCTTCAAAAACACCGGTAGTTTATGGCTAACCTCCAACATCACACATACCCCATTTGCTGATGCAGTTAAGAAGGTAGCTTTCCTCTTCTACACCAGAAAATTATCTCAAACGGGAATAACCCAAAGCATCAGAGACAATCTGCAATCTAGACTAAATGGCCACCCTTCCAATGACTGGTCTGCGATCAACTTGACACTATGTAAAGAAATGATTTCACGTTTCCAAAGCTCAAATGCGGAATCCCTAGCCACGCAAATCCAAGCAAAGATCTCCCCGCTTCCGGTCACGGTAAAGTACCACAACTTAGACTTGTCTAAGACAGAGGCAATCTCATCCACACAAAACCTCATTAACCGCGCTACTGACAAAGATGCTCTCATGTTCACCGACGGCTCCCATGAATCTGACAAAGGGGGAGGGGCGGCCGCCATCCTCCCCAAAACTAACTCTAAAATTCTTTTCCGCACAGGAACAGACGCGGACTTGTCCAACCATGAATGCAAGGCACTGGGGCTGATAGCAGCATTCAAGTTGATTGAGGCTGATGCCACAAGACAATTCGAGCGATACGTGGTTCTCACAGACAATAAAGGCGTCTTATTACAAACGGAAAACCCCATGGCTGAAAGAACCGGCCAGTACCTTTTCCGCAAATTGCTAAAGATTTCACACGACATTGACCCTGAGGCTCAAATTCTGCTGGTCTGGTGCCCAGGACACGCTGGTATAGAAGGAAACAAAGAAGCCGACAAGGAAGCAAAAAAGGCAATTTCAATAGGATCCATCCCCCCATTCCCGCTATATGGCAACCTAACAACGGTCAAAAGGAAAATACTACTCGAGCACGGATTGACAAACAAGACGCTGGCAAAACAAATCCCTGACTTGACAATCAACCTCTCTGCAACGCTGAACCAGCTCGCTTCTGGCTGCTGCGGTCTAAATGGATACCTATTTCAAATCAGGAAAGTCTTAAACCCCTCATGCCCTAACTGTGGCTACATTAAGGAGACGGTAACTCATTTCTTTCATTTCTGTCCGGCACACAAACGGCCTCGGCAAATTTTACGCAAGGCGCTACGACGGGAGAAATTTCTGTACAACCCTGACAACCTAAGCGCGGCATTGAAGAACAAGAAAGCCTGGCCGGCTCTGGCAACCTTTATCGTCGCCACGGGACGTTTCCTCGCCCTCAACAATTCCCCCGAACCCAAGGAACCTTCCAGACTCCCAGATTGCAACATCCAGCCCTCAGACGGATTGTAGCCTTTCACTGCCTCCGCGTTTTTCATCCCGCCCTCACTCTGATTCTACTCATTTGTCCCTTTTCCATAGTTTTTTGTTTTCTTCCTGTCTTCCTTTCCTTCTCCTTTTCTCTTGATGCTATTTCTGATCCAACCAAACTAGAGAGCACTGAGCCTGTCAGTCCATACGCCCAAGTTGTACCTACCTCCTAGGCACTTTGCATATTCAAAGTGGTCTGTGCGCAATGCGAAATCCACTATAAAAAAAAAAACATCAAACCCTGCAGGTTCGGGGGTGGCTGCCGAAATTTTCGGGGATGAATTTTGATTGCTAATTTGCAATGCATATAGTCGCCGCAATTAAATAGCCGTCGCGAATGCCTTCTAGATTAAGTAAATATCAACTTCACAAATCTCGATTGACACTTGATAGGAAACATTCATGACGTCCACCAACGCCAATGTCGGGCAGATGGTTGACCCGTTTTGATACAAACCAGGCTGAAGGCAGGGTACCCAAGCCTCGTGGAAGTCTGCTCGTTTGCAGGGGTCAATCAATCTACAAGCAGCTATGCTCATTGAACGCAGCACACCACTGTCCTAGGCAGAGTCTCTTGAAGCCGAAACGCGTAATGCAATGCTGGGATGGGCACAACGTGGGAATCAGGTGCTTGTAGCTGATGCAACATTGAGGGTCGATAGGTCGATTGGACGCTCCTCGGCCGATTTGCGAATCGAACGTCTTATGCGAGCGACAGCTAGCGCTCCGGCCTCATTGTGTCTAGATAGCCCACAATGCCGTTGTTAAAAACACCATGGGCATCGGTTGATTGAGTGACGATGAGAGCTACCAAAACTACCATTGACTATCCATAAGATGGATCCAACTAACCAAATCCGAACTTAATGCAACCATCCAACAGCGGGTTGGATCATGGGTTGCTTGATGGCACAGAGAGCATACAAGAAAACGAAGGGGATGATGATCAGGTCCAGGAACAAGTATGTATGAGACTGACTCATCGCTCGGTTTGATCATGCTAGACATCATCAATCGGTCCTTGCCGGTACGAAGACACAAACCTCGGCTGACTTTATTGTCCTCATTCAAGAGCTTGTCCTTGAACCAATCCTTTCCGTCAGTCTTCGTTCCCATCCTGCTTACATTTCTCGCTCTCTCTCCCTCGCTCTCTTTCCTACCTGCTTGGTTGGGTAAATAACCCGAAGATTAGAGACGAATCAAATTTCTAATTCTTGGTTCGTCGGCTTTAGTGGCGATCTTCGCCCAGTTCGCTGATTATACATCATCGAGCAGAATTATTCACAGCCTCGCTGCGCTCGCCCGTTTCCCGGCATTAAGCTCTAAAGCAAGCCTCTGGGTTTCCTGAACAACCCTTTCGATGCCACTTTTGAAGGAATCAACCGCATCGATGAAGCATCCAACCCAGACAGTTAAGTTACCAATCCTTTCTGACACTGAAAATCTATCTGGTCATGTCGGTGAGGATAGGAAACATGAAGGAATCCCAAAACCGGTCCGGATACGTCCGAGGGTTGAGAATTTCTCAAACGAAAATCCGGCCTCGTTAGGGAAGATACCTGCTTTGAAATATCGACACAAGGCTTCGTCGATCCAGTCGAATACTTCTTTTTCTGGTCGCGGTGTGTTGAGACCCATCGGCATAAATATCAGTAATTCCTCTAGACCGTCTCCCTCTAACAAGGACAGTTCCCGGAGACTTCGATCAGGTAGTGAAGGCAAAATTCAGTCTTTGCGACCTGTAGAGGATGATTTTGATTCGCCTCAGCAACGGCCAAAGGATGATACCCACCCATTCATTTCGTGGGAGACCCAATCAGCAGAGCCCAACTTCGCTCTACCTGATGGAAACCGACTGAGTTGCAAAAATTTAGAGACCTTAGCCCATCTCTCTCAACGTCATACACATCCTGATCAGCATGTGGGACCCGATCCTCAGCCCAACGGTGTCGCGGAGTCCAAGAAAAAATCTGATCTGGTCAATGAAGGAGCGAGCGAGACCGATTGCAGTTTGATCCCAACACTAGGTTCCTCCTCTAGATCGTGCTCATTTTCAGATGAGAAGCTTTCAGACAATACTTCCCAGGCCGATTATTCTCAGACTTTACGCTCGAGTTTTTTTTATCCTGGCACCATCCTGCCGGCGCCTCACACATGCGAAATGGACAGATTCGATCGACACAAAAATAACGAAGACTTGAGTAATTCTCTGCAGTCCACGCCTTACCGAGAAGCTTTGCTGAGACTGGAGACTATGATTGTCAAGCAAAGACGCGTCGATTTTGAACCAATGGAAACATCAGCTACAAATCACGAACGCACTTCAAACGAGTATGAAACCCACTTGGACGAGCATCCTAGGAGTTATCTGCTCTCAACATGTTCAGTGATGGGCAAAGTCAGGTGTGCTCTTTCGGAATCCGAACGACTCTTGGGGGTCAGGTGGATTCACAACGTAAGCTTTATTGATTTGACCGTTTCGTCTCATCTTTTCATCCCTTGATAAGGATGTCAATTTTTATTTTTGGGATATGTGACGAGCACGAACTAAAGCATTGTTTACGAATGATAGGTCGATACCACGCTGACCACGAATCCTCATGTCACTCCAGAGATTAGATATCACGCTAGCTTACTGTTTTCGCTCTACTGGGGATCTCGTTCTTCAAAAGTTGCCAAGCCAGAGACTACTACTGGTTCCCAACAGAGAATAACACGAGATTTGCAAGGTGAAAGGGAAGCAAAGAAGAAAATGAAGCTGATTGCTGCTACAGCTATGGCTTGTTTGACCCTGACGATTAAGGTTGGATTATCTATGCTTCACGATCAATTCAATCTCGGAACTTTGTAGTATCTGTTGTTGATGCCGATTCTATTATGACAATCGTTGCTTGAATCGCAGTGGTACTTCGATTTTTGCAAGCCTTTGTTTACGCTACAGTTGCTGAGCTTCTGTAAAACTACAGATTTCAGAACTTTCAGAGTAACACCAGAGGATCTGATCGTGAGTACAGTAGCGTTGTTCGCTTTGACTGCAATACTGGGAGATTAGTCCGAATGACAGTATGATTCTTTTTTGATTTTCCTCCAGGTTGCGGAGCGAGCGATTTTATTTTCCTATCCTATAGCTGGTGGCCTTTGGCTCGATTCTCCCCACGCGTTTCTGGAGGAGCTCATTCACATCGTACCTGCTTTGAAACTCTTGAGTAACACTCCACGCTATCGTTTTTCTCCAAAAGGAAGTAAATGCTTGAAGAATGTAGAGTGTGGGATCGCCGAACCTACAAACAGTCCAACGTCACGGAATATCTTACGTTGGGACTGGCCAGAGGTTGTCCGTAAGTTTGAAAGGACTTTGGCGAAGGCGACTATCAGTGAGTTTCATTAGGCTCAAAAGAGTAGATTTGTTCTGTAACCATTAAGATGGCTTCGATAACTTTTTTACAGAGCAGGAATTCCTAGCTTTTGAGCCGTCCGTTTTTTGCGTCGTGGCGCTTTACATCTCGCTGGACGCTGTAGAGCCTGGTTATTACGAAGAAGGTAGTGAAACGACGATTGTCTCCCATCCTGATCGCTTGAATCGAGAGTCAGAGCAAGCTGGAGTCGGTTTCTGGGCGACCGAGTCAAAATTTATCGAGAAAGAAAGAGAGCAAGTCAAAGTTCCATCACAGCACGTGAATGAGAGAGGTATAACATGGCGCTGGAGGTGGATTGATATAAATGACACAATGGATCAAGTTTGCCGGGTCGTGCAGGTATCAAAGGTTAGTGTCGTGAATTTTTGGTGAATACCCCCGATTGTCATCTGACGTTGCTTACAATCTCTTTTATGTCCTGGTTCATAGGAGGATGTTGAGGCTTGCCTTGATTGGTTCTGCCAATTGGAATGCTTCTGAAAAGCCGCAAATTTTGTGTTTTCATTGAAAAAAAAAGTCCACGGGGACAGCATGATGTCGAGCAGGGTGGATGGCAGAGTTCATTTTTGCTTCGTTCTGATATTGAATTTCTATCAGAAAGTCAAATTTTGTATTTGATTATCAATCAAACCTCCGATTACAACAGGGATGAGAGTCCATCTAACTCATTATTTTCTGATTTTTTTTCTTTTGATATTTGGCACAAACTCCAATGATGGGACAAAGGTCAAGACTGGTAAATACCTTTTGTAAATCATTTCACAATTTGAAAATTATGATGAGGTGCTCCGGTTGAGGTTTGAAGGAAAGGATGAGAAGGGATCTTATGACGCTAAGAGGAGCGGATCTGGGGAGTCAAAGAAGGGCACTCCAGTTCATAGTGAGTCAGAGCAGATAGCAATTCATTGACTTGGAAACCAGAAGCTTAAATAGACTAAGTACATTCAGGCTGACTTGTGGTTGACAAGATGAATGAAAAGGATAAGTTTGATAAGCATAAATGTGAAACAGAAGATGTCACAAGATAAATAAATATTAGGAATTTGGGCCACAATAGATGAAAGATAAAGAAAGCACTAAAGTTGATACTGGTGGAGCAACATAAAGACTTTACTAGACTAGCATACTTGTGGGAAGAGCCACTGTAGGTTAAGATAAAGATTATACTATAAATAAGACTTGAAAAGCTTATTATAAAGATAATACTAGACAAAACACTTAGAGCAAGACATGAGAATATAAAGCTTAATAAATGATTGCACTCTAATATTAGGCAACACAGTATAAGACTAGAATTCTGACACACCCCTTGCCTAATACTAGAGGGCAGTGGAAATAATGGAAACCAGTAAGAGTATGACTTGAGGTAGCAAGAACCGGACAACTTTAGTAGCATCCAAACTGCTTGAGTTGAGGAGAGCAAGACAAACCAGGAAAAGAACAAGAAGGCAGTCGCACAAGTCGGCAATAAACTAAACAAGCGGAAGGTTGACAGAGATGACGCAAGGACACTACTTTGAAGAGGAGCCTAAGCAAATGGTGTACGGAGGATGGGGTAATTGCTTAGCATGGGATTGTGCTGGGAGTGCAATTGATTGTACAAGCATGGCAGCAACTAGGAACAGATGGTGAGGGAGTAATTGAGAGAGAATGTTCTGGGGAGCAGAAAACTTTGTAGCAGTAGACCAAACCGGCACAAGACCAAAAGGTGGTGGCAAGGTTCCAAAAAACAGTGAAGCAGTTGGAGCAAGACTAGAAGATGGGCTGGTCACAACCAAATGAATGGCCGGACCAATAAGAGAGCTGAAATTGGAACCAGACCAATTGGGCATGCTGAGAGTGTGGTTGATTGAACAAGCGCAAGAGCAACTAGTTTATTACAAAGATGGTGAGTTTTCAATTGCAGCAAATAGGTGACAAGGTGGACAGGCGCAGGGTTGGATGATCAGATGGAGGAGAAGAATAGATTGATTGACCAAACGTAATGGAGTTGTAACTAGATGTGAGACTGATGTGGTGCAAGCATTTGGGAAGAGATATTGCAGTGAGAAAGACCAAAGGGAAGGTGACCAGGAGGCACAAAATTGCAGCATGATGAACTGTGCAACCAAGTCATTAAGGCAATGAAGTAGCTGGACCAAACAAGCAAAGATGGTCAAAATGGCAAAAGGATGAAAAAGTTAAGTTGGTACTTGACAAATTGATCAACCAAACAGACATAACAAGCAAGCACAATTGCCAGGTGGAGAAGGCGCAAGGCAAGAGACAATCAAGTGAGATTGATCAAGCCAATGCAATTGAGATTGCAACAGGAAGATGACCAAGAGATGCAATGGAAAAATGGAGGCAGTAATCAAGATAGCAGGACAATGCACTTGGTACTAAGATTGAGAAGGCAACCAAGGATTGCACGCAAGGTGAAACAAGCATCAAGAAGACAACCAAATCAGGAGATAGGGACAGTGCAAAAGAGCAGAGATGCAAGGTTGGTTGTTTTAAATGATAGCAACAGAGATAAGATAAAAAAAAGGAGGATGTTCAGGGGGGCATTTTGGCTTTTAACTGTGTAAAAATTATGATGAGGTGCTCTGGTTGAGGTTTGAAGAAAAGGATAAGAAGGTATCTTATGGCGCTAAGAGGAGCGGATCTGGGGAGTCAAAGAAGGGAACTCCGGTTCATAGTGAGTCAGAACAGATAGCAATTCATTGACTTGGAAACCAGCAGCTTAAATTGACTAAGTACATTCAGGATGAATTGGGGTTGACAAGATGAATGAAAATGATAAGTTTGATAAGCATAAATGTGAAACAGAAGATGTCACAAGATAAATAAATATTAGAAATTTGGGCCACAATAGATAAAAGATAAAGAAAGCACTATAGTTGATACTGGTGGAACAACATAAAGACTTTACTAGACTAGAATAATTGTGGGAAGAGCCACTTTAGGTTAAGATAAAGATTATACTATAAATAAGACTTGAAAAGCTTATTATAAAGATAATACTAGACAAAACACTCAGAGCAAGACATGAGAATATAAAGCCTAATAAATGGTTGCACTCTAATATTAGGCAACACAGTATAATACTAGAATTCTGACACACAACATTTGGAAAATGTTGAAATGGCACAGAATGTGACAAAGCTGATCAGGATCTAATAGATCTATACATATACTAGTGTAGATTGCCCCCAAATTGGGGGAGGGAAGCCTTTTTCCTGGTGCAAAAGCTTGAGTGAGGTAGATGCACAGCCTGCATGCAACTTGCGCCTAAGATAATAGAGAACAACACTGGATAATGAATGATTGTTGAAGGAGGTTGAAGTTGGTAATTTCCAACCCTCAAAAAACCAATCTTTTTATAGAGATAGACTAGTCTTTTGCCCCCAAATTTGGGGAATGGATTAAATAACAAGAAATTGACATGAATAAATGTGATATTTTTTAAATAATAAATACCTTTAATCAAGTGGGAAATTTGGGGAATGGATTTAAAAAAAATAATGGCATAAAAAATTTTTCAAGTTCCTCAATAGATAAGCAAACAAAAAAAAGTATATATCATGGGAATCTTGATATCTGATTTCAGTGATGAATACAATTCAAAACCTCATGGTAAACCAATTAAATAAAAAAAAGACATTAAAAAATGGGATAATTTCTAAATAATTTCAATCAAGTGAAAAATTTGAGCAATGGATTCAAAAAAAATCATGAAATTAAAAATTGGAAAAGTATTTCAACAGATAAGCAATTAAAACAAAGTATATATCATGGAAATCTTTGCATGCAATTTTAGTTCTGGATAGCATTCCATAGCTCATGGTAAACCATGTTGTCAGTTACAAATGAGATAAAGTTTTTAGGTTTTTTTTCCACCACCATCCATTTTGAACTTCTGAATCAAAAAATTAACAATGCAACATATAAATTCCCTTGGGTGAAAAATTTATCTTCAAGATAAAGACTAAAATTTTAAAATTTCTGACCTTGTGATTTGTTGGTTATGAGAAGGAAATTTTGGAAGAAATAATGCATTGAGAAACTCTTGTTGGTATAGATTTTGAATTTTATTGTCAAGAGAATCATGGATAGAGTAAATAGTTGTGATATTATCTTCCTCATTCCCAGGCAGTGAATTCAGAAGTAATGAATTTATCTTGTGTGATTAGGTATTATTGGAACCTAGAATAACATAATCAATCAGGTAACTGGTATGAAGATTGCAGTATGGTAAATTTGGGAAAAAAATATTGATTAATCTTTCTCAAGCATGATCTTCATTATTTTCATGAATAAACATGTGTTGAAGCATAATTATTCTATTTTAATCTTGTATAAAATTAAGACCATCCCAAAAATCAAGTTAGAAATAAATTGATAATCAGGATCACCTGCAACACAAATATTTGAATTGAGGGGGTCATCAAGAAGATGAATGTTTTTCAAATCTGACTCATTTATAGAAGCATATTTTTTTTCTTCAAGAATCCATTTCCTGTTTATTATTTTAACCTCTACTGTTTGATCAAATTTTGGAAAATTTGGAAAAGCTTTTCTAATTGTGGTTCAATATTTTTAAAATATAATTGGGTTGATTGATGCAAATATTTCATTTTTGAGGACCCTTTGATCCATGATCCCAGAATGACTTAAACTTCCACCATAAAATCAAAGCAAGAATTCAATATTAAAATGGGTTTTCTGGCTGACAAAGTTCTAATAGAATTCCAAACAATCTTCTTGGTTCAAAAGGGTGAATCTCCTTATCAAATTCTTGAATTTTTATTTATAAATGATCATTTTGCTCAATTAAACTCTTGGAAAAATATTCATATCTGAAATTTCCACTAGAAATTCCATTTACTTGCTTTAGGTTATGGAATGAATTAGCACAAGCAGAATTGTTCAACCAAAATCTGAGAAACCACCTTTTTGAATATGAAGGATGAACAGTTTAAATTCTTCCAATTCAATAGCCACTCTGAAAATTATGAATTATTTTCCAAGTGGATGGAATGTGAAGTATTGTGGAACATGTGAATATTTAATTGTCCTTGAAAAACAGTCAATTGCATTTATTTTGAAACATTGAGGGAGAATTGTTTTTCCTTGTGTTGATCCTTGAAAAAATTAAGCCAGGGCTTCACCTGTTTCAAGCAAAACATGTTGTTGGTGAGGAAGGAGATTACCCATCCTTATCACAGAATGTAGAATAGAAATCAATTTGAATGGAAAATCTGTCAAAAATTCCTCTGGAGGGGCAACCCATGTTGAATCCATAAAAGATCCTATTTCATCCAAAACTGCACCAAAATCAACAGTAACACAATCATAGCCCTTAAAAATGTATTTTTAGAGGTATTTAGCAAAAAAACCAAATATATCCAAATTTATGTGGAATTTTTACTTTGAAAAAATTTAAGGACTGTAAGGAAACCCACAAAAATCATCAATGAAAAAGTTTAGAATGGAGCTACCATATAAATGAGGAGGAATCACCTACTGTTTCACTGAGGAGGAACCATTCAGTGTCTTCTACATTTGGCATAACTGTTTTTAATGAAAATTCTTTCAGGAAAAAAGGCTTTGGGTTACTTCTTCTTGAATCTGCAATTATCCATTCAAGGTGCTTCCATGTTCAAAATATCACATGGTTCATTTATCAAATTTTTTTAATTTGGCTCTGTGTGAATGAGTTAATCAGGTATCTGTGCACAAACATTTATTTAAATTTCTTCAGATGTTATTGGTTGGTGATTATGGTGAAGAATCACCAAGATGTGAGCATGAGGAAGACCTCCCTTCTGGAATTTCATAAAATGAGTTCTTCCAATTTTTAATCCAAATATTCCATCCGTGAGTTTTGAGTTGAAAACCTGTGTCACTGTATCTGGATATTGTAAGGAACAGGTTGAACATTTAACTGATGAGATAGGTGATGTTGAAATCTCATCAAAAAAATGTATATATATTCAATTTTCAGTAGTTTTTTTTGCGCAACTACATTTCCAAACCACCTTAGAGTTATCCAAATTGGGATAACTAGATTTAGCCCCAACCATCCAATTTTACGCAACCACCACAGCTCCAAGATGTCCCAATTGGGATAACTTGGAGTAGTTGTGCAGGGTTGTAATCTGCACAACTACAGTTGAATTTCCCAATTGGGACAACATGCAGCCTCACCCAGACCAAAAACAATCCTCTGCTGAAAAATCTTCCTCCAACTGCCATCAAACAAAAAAACAACAAAGAATCAAGATTATCTGATTGAACAAACAAACCAAAAATCAACCAACCAACCGGTCAATCTCAGAACTTTCACCAGGCCAGAATACCAAGGTGGATAGAAGGACCAAAAAAGGAAATCAAAAGTAGATAGAATGTACCAAATAGAAGATAAAAGCAGATAGACAGAATCAAAGAAATACAAAGAAAGGATAACAGAAAAGACCCCTTCTTGACCTTCTGGTCAGGTTTCTGTTATTTGATAATCACTGCCTTGAAATGAAGACATGCTTGCCATACTAATATCACATTTTCATCATTCTCCTGCTGCTCTATTTGTTTCCTCATTTCTATGTAGACAAAACCACAATTAGCACATTTGTTGCTTGTTTTAGATAGATAAATAAAAACTAAAAAATTGAGGATCAAAAAATCAAATTTCATCAGGTGATGGGTCCACTACTGAGAATGTGTGGACCTGTGATTCTGTATCAAATAAATATGTCTTCTATGTTGAGAATGTTTGGAAAAAGAATAGTTTCTTGTTTTTTGGGGATGGTGATGAATCTGTAAACCATTTCTGAGTTGGGGATTGATAAATAGTTGATGATTAAGATAAGGATTGTTATATGTGGTGGATTTCTCAAGTGATGGTAATGGGAATTGTGGAATTGTGAAGAATTTCATGAGTATGTGAGTGGTGTGATTAATTTTGAACCACCATGAAAGGAGCTGAGGATGTTCTTCTATGTAGATTTGAAAAATGACTCATGGTTTTTGTATGCAGAGGAACCAAGGATATCAAAAATGTAGCTTGTGGCATGGAAAAATGAGGAATGGAAATAGCAGGTGGTATTGATCTAGAAAAACTTACACCCAAGATCCTTGATATACACTGAAGGTGATCTCCTTAGTCAAATCCCCCTGTTACACTGTTGTCTGTTACACTTCTTGAAGCTACTTGATTTTACACTGAAGTTTTTCTCCTTGGTTACATCCACCTGTTACATTGAAGGTGTTTTAGATATTCAAATACAAGGGTGTGTGCAATGCTTTTAAAAAAAAGTTGGATGTAAAAATTTTATAAGTACATGCAGGTATAACTATTCACTTGGAGTTGTGTGATATATATATACTGGAAAAAAAAAGTGACCCAAACCTAATATATAAGTCAATTCAGATATATGTTTATTCACATGGAGGGGAAAAAAGCAGAAATTCTTTTTAAAAAATAGATTAGTATTATTGCCCCAAATTTTTGGAGGGGAATTTGAAAGGGAATTTACATAAATCTAAGATGTAAAATTAAATGAAATCAGTGAGATAAAAAATGAGGTGCAAGATGGAGTGTGATGAATAGAAAGCAATAAAAAGGGAATGGAATGGAATGGGTGAAGAGTAATTTAAATGATTTAATGAGGGAAAGTCTCAGTTTTGGATACAATTTTATGATTAGATTGTGTGAATGATTGGTTCATTTATATAATTAATATGTGATGCACTGGGATAAGCAAGGTGCAAAATGATTATTCAAAGGTTACAGGAAACTTTCAGATTATTGACCAAAACAAGTTTTGGAGTCTGTGGTTAATATTCAATAGTAATTGGAGGAATCTGAGGATCAGTTGCAGAGTCACTGGCATTAGTGGTAGATGAAATGGATGATTAAATGATTATTTGAAAATGATGACTCAGCCACCAGAAACAGATGGTCCCTTTTTTGAAACCAAAAGCAGCAAGTATAATGAACTAAGCTTTTAGAGTGATTTTGAGTTTTAAAATTCTAGTTCAAAAGTAAATACTGAGGAGAGGAGGCAAGTGAAAGTTTTCTTCAAACAATAGCCTTGAGTTCAAAGAATGACAGTTTCTCAGGCATGAAACTACAGGCTCCTACAAGCTTCCAGGAGAAATTCTCATCACTAAAATATTTTTAAAATGAGGTTTTAAATGATATACATCCAATAAACTGATTAATTTCAAATTTATATTGTGTTTGAGTTACTCCTATATAAACAAATTGGCATGTATTTTTTAGCACAATCCTCCTGATTTTATTGAAAATTAAAAATGACATGTATTTTTTAACTTAATCATGATTTAAGTTGAAAATTAAAAATCATTTTCCAATCAGCCCCCAAATATTATTAAAGCCCAATCAGTCCCCAAATTAAATACCAGAAACTGGTGTGTTTGAAATGTATATTTTATTTGAATTACTCCTTCAATTAATAAATTGAAATTAGCTTAACCATGATTTAATGGAAAAATCAGATTTTTTTATTTTTCACATTTTTCCAATCAACCAACATTCCATCAAAATAATTAAATTCCAATCAGTCCTCAAATTTTGGGGCAATATTCTAGCAACTTATATAATAATTTAATTAATTTTCTCAAAAAATGATTTTAAATCCCACCAAAAAATTTAATGCCTTTATTAAGGACAACAATTTCTGTATCCCTAGTGCTGCAGTCCAATGGAATTGGGACAAGTGAGAAAAATGATAGATTTGCAAGTTCTACTGCCATTATAATCCATAGGATTCTAATCTCAAATCAGCTTTAAGAGCTGAAGCATCATCCAATAGTCCAGTCCTTCCATGCTGTTGCCAGGGTGTACCATCAATATCCACAAGATCTGGAAATTGATTTTATTGGGAAAAGGACCATTGGTGAGTAGTTTTGAGATAATGAATTTGAAAGAAAATAAGAGAAAACAATTCAAAATATGGGGATGTTAAATTCACAACCCCAAGTTGTAAACATGCATCAAAAACCATTCAAAACCCATATGATTTGTGAACCTCTGTTCACAACTCAAAAAGTTGCAAAAAAAACCATTCATAACTCAAATATTTGCAAACAAAACCCTTCACAACTTGTGCAACCCCTGGGGGGTTGTGAAATAATTTTTTGAAACCAAAATGAATTTCAAAGAAGTAGTTTGCAGCCACCTGGGGGTTGCGCAAGTGAACACATAAAAAATCAAAAAAGAAAAATCCTGCATGGGAAATGTTAAATTTGAAACCCAATGAAACCCATTCAAAACTCAAAACAAGTGGTGTAGCATGTTTTGAAACCCATCTGAGCCGCAAACGGCCATTTACCACCTGCAGAGTTGTGAATGGCAGTTTGTGGCTCAGATGGGTTGTAAACCACGCCACACACAGGGTTGTGATTTTTGTGAGAAAAAAAAAATTATGATCAAAATTAAAATAAATGAAATAAATAAAAACAAATAAAAAATTGAACAAAAAAAACACCAAAAAAAAGTTAAAAAAAATCAAAAAAAATCAAAAAAAAATTAAAAAAAGGCCAATATTAAAATTGCAACCTCAGGGTTGCAAACAGGCATGAATTGCCATTCAGGACCAATATGGGTTGCCAATGTTGATTCAGGCCCGTTTTTAAACCAAGCCAATTTGCTTTTGACTTGCACATCCCCTGGGGGGTTGCAACACCTTTTGAGTTGTGATTGGGGGTTTGCAACCCCCAAATGATGCAAAAGTCATGTTTGGGGGTCTTGCGTGTTTTCAAGGCCCATTTGGGGAAAATAGCCCTAAATAAGCCATTTGAGGGGGATTTGAGGCACCTAGGCACCCCTGGACCACATTTGAGTGCTGTAAACCCAAATTTGGGGATCTGGCGTACTATGTGGGACTTTGGACCACAAAAAGAAAATTGGGAATCAAAAATTCTGCCTATTGGCAAAAAAAATCTTGAATCAAACCATGTACACACACAACACATGGCCATTGGATAAATTAATTTTTCTCAACCCAAAAGTGAGCAAAATTTTTGGAGTTTTTGGATTGAAAATTGAATTGAATACTAAATTACCGTTAAATTTTGTTTGTTTATGGGAACAGTGGAAAGCCCAAGCCCTCCAAGATCAAACAAGGCTATTTTAAAGGAATTAATCAAAAGTCTACTGAACAAAGCTTTGGTGGAATCTAGGGATTTGGGTAGGGAGTTGGAAGAGAAAATATTGGAAGCCCCAATTGCATCCTCATCTAGGGTCACAATTGAGAAAGAAGATTTTATTCAAAACTGGAATTGAATAAAGGTGGTGGGTCACATTTCATATTTCATTTGACTGAGAAGGATTTGAATTGATCAATACTAATGTAACCATGTGGGGTATAACTATGAAACTAAGTGGTGCCAGAACCCCTTGACGCTCCTCCTGTGAGCGCCTTTTCTAGTAGGAAAGAATCCAAGATTTATTTTCAGAAATGGGAAGCTATGCATGGCTATGCATTGAAAAATTTTAAGTCAAGGAAAGACAGATATGTGGATCTAGCATGTGACAGATTTGGGGTTTATGAAGGGCCACGCCTCACCAAAAATTAAAAGCAAACTCACACTAGGAAGTTGGGGTGTCAATTAATGATCCATGCAAGTCAGAAAGCAGCAGATCCTAAGTGGTATATCTCAATTAGAAATGGCTAACACAATCATCAACCATCTGAAAGCCCTTCAGTGCATCCTAAACTGAGGAGAATCTCTGGGAAAGCCTTGGATATACTTAAGGAAGGCATGAAAGACGGGCTCAATATGGTTCAAATTATAAGGAAATTTAGAAAGATTGATGGTGGAGAACACATTGATCATAGAACAATCTATAACACTAAGCGGAAGGTAAAGCTTTCTGAACTGGTTGGGAAAGGTGTTATGGATGTTCTATTGGAAATTCTCCAGGAATCCCAGTGGGTTTCCAGGTACAAATTTGGTGGAGAGGGTCACTTAAAGTCCCTTTTCTTGACTCATCCTGGGTCTATAAAACTTTGCCAAAAATTTCATCATATTGCTTTGTTGGACTGGAATTATAAAACAAATAGGTACAACATCCCTCTATTGCATGTTGTAGGAATGACTGCCAACAAGAAACATTTCCAAGGGCTTTTGTTTTTATAAAAAAAAGGAACATATGAGTTCTACATTTGGGAGTTGAATGAATTTAAGGAGTTGGCTTATTATCCCAAGAGGCTTCCCAAAGTCTTTGTGACAGACTGTGAAAAAGCTCTGATTTATGCTATTAAACACAGTTTACCTGAGTCATCCAGACAGTCGTGCTCCTGGCACTTGTCTAAAAAAATTCAAGCAAAATTTAAAGTGCGCTTCAGTAATGAAGATGAAGGATGGCAAAGTTTTATGACTCTCTGGGCAAAGTATGGGGCCTCTGAAACCAAGGGGGAGGCAGAATTCAATGATGCAGAACTCAGAGTATGCCAATTTATTGCATCTTCTATTGATCTCTGCTGGGATTGCTTACTTTGCAACTTGTATACAGTGTTTCTTGAAAGACTGCCAGGATGTGCTCAAGTATATGAAAAATAATATTTCAACTATCAAAGAGAAGTTTGTAATGGCGTGGACTTGTGTCAACCCAGACTTTGTAAATAAAAAAAAGTCTTAGGTAGAAGGGGCCCATGCTATTTCAAACAATTGCTTGTGGGATCTTTGGGGAACATTTTGGATGTTTGAAAACACCATGAAGGAACTATTGAAAGCCAAATCAAATCAGTCCATGCCGCACTTAAAAAATCTCCAATAAAGTTGGGGACAGGTCTTCCAACAGAACTATTAACTTTGGGTTACAAATTGTTGATTGAGGCAATTAAACTCATTGGGGAAAAATTTGAGAAGTTGAAGTGCAACCATGGTGGCAAGGTGTGCTGAAAGTCATTTTAAAAAACAATGGGCTTGCCTTTTTCCCATATTTTAGGTAAAATACTAGTATCAAGAGGATCCATTGTGCCTGAGGATGTTCATCCTAAGTGGCAGTTAGACTATGAACCTTCCAATTAAGTGAGTGGGTTTTTTTGAAGGGTACCAATTATTGGATTGGTAGGTTAATTATTGGATTGAAAAATTGATAATTGTTTTGGTTTTTGAAAGGTTGAAAAAGATCCAGGGCTTGATGAAGAATCTCAAATTTTTAATCAGTGGAATTTCATGTATAGGGAACAACCTAAAGAAGTTAGGTTAAAGATTCTAAGTTCAATGCTTGAGTGTACAGCCCCTTTGATTGCCAATCCAAGGCTTGAGCCACAGGTGTTGAGGTCAAGCTGCGGTCAGACCAAATTGAAAGCAACCCATTGTGAACTTTCAAAATTTGAAGATGTTGAAAGAGAAATTAAGAGGGAAAAAAGGGTTAAAAGGGGACCAAAAAGACAAAAGATAGTAAGTCTTTTATTTTGAGAAATGTTAATTTTTATGGTTTAATGAACTAATGGGAAAATGATTTCTGTAGTGCAAGGAAGGCTTTTCATCTGAATTTCATAGTGCAGTCAAAGATACTCAGATTACTTTTTGAAAGAGGAAGAAGAATAAATTGAGGATTCAAACAGAAGCTCATCTTTGGTGAGTGTTGTTTCCTTTAATGAGATTAGAATTTTGACTAATTAATTTTTGATTGTAGGATTCAAAAGTGAATTACCACAATCAAATACCTGAGAGCTTACATGAGTTCTTGGGGGAGGTTTGGGATCCAGTTGGTGATGGGAATTTTGGATTTAGAGTCATTGCTAAATCACTTGGTTATGATGAGCATGGATGGTTTAATATATGAAAAAAATCATTGAAACATTCAGGAAAGATAAGACTTGCTATTCTAAGATCCTTGGTGGTATTAAAGATATTGAAAAGATAGAAAAAAGACTTGATTTTAATGAAATCAATGAAAAGATTCCCTCCTAAAAATAGCTTTCAAAGTTTGATATGGGTCAAATAATAGCAGATAATTATGGAAGACCAATATGCTTCATTTCATTGGATTCATGTTGTACTTATACTCCTATGAAAATGGGTGTAAAAGAAGCATCTGCCCCAATATTCATTTCATTTGTTAATAATAGCCATTGGGTCCAGCTTGTACTTAAGGAGGATGTGATTCCAATCCCACCCATAGTTTCCAAACCACATTCCATGATTTCTAAAAAATCCTCTGGTTGGGTTGATCACCTCAAAGATCAACTTGAGGTGTATTCTAATTGATAGACATCATTTTAGTTTCATCATTTGGGTTTAGGTTCTGATGCTGATATTGTAATTCTATTAATATAAAGGGTTATCAAATTTTGAACATCATTATTTTGAGTTTTTTGAGTTGAAATTATCATGTTCAGTCTTTTGAATGAGATTTTATTGATAATTCAGTTCAACTTGTGTTGGTCTAATCCCATCATAAGGAGTATTTTTACTTCTTGAGATGGGAGCAGATTAACACAAGTTGAACTTGTTTTGTTTTGGTGTTTTTACTTTAGGGCTTGTCAAGTTGAACTTGCATTTTTTGGTACTTTTAATTTAGGGCTAGTCAATTTGTACTTGTATTTTGGGGCACTTTTACTTTTGGGCTGCTCCATAGACTTTCATTGTTTATTTAATTTTTGGTTTTTTCACTTTAGGGCTAGTCAAGTTGAACTTACTTGTATCTTTTCATTTTTTTCCTTTTTTGGTGTTTTTGTTAATAAATGAAAATATTAATTTTTTTTTATTTTTACTTACTTTTACTTATTTTTACTTATTTTTACTTATTTTTACTTATTTTTACTTATTTTTACTTATTTTTACTTATTTTTACTTATTTTTACTTATTTTTACTTATTTTTACTTATTTTTACTTATTTTTACTTATTTTTACTTATTTTTACTTATTTTTACTTATTTTTACTTATTTTTACTTATTTTTACTTATTTTTACTTATTTTTACTTATTTTTACTTATTTTTACTTATTTTTACTTATTTTTACTTATTTTTACTTATTTTTACTTATTTTTACTTATTTTTACTTATTTTTACTTATTTTTACTTATTTTTACTTATTTTTACTTATTTTTTTCAATTTCTTTCCTTTTTTCCTTTTTTTTAATTTTCATTTTTTTTCTGAAAATGGGTTCTGAGAAGCCCTTCACAACTGAGACAGGTTGTCAGGGGTTGTTCAAAACTCAAAGTGGGTTGGGAGTTGCACCACCTGACCCTTTTTAGGCTGTGAAGGGGGGTTGTGAGGTTGCAAATTTAACATTGAAATTAAAAAAATCAAAATAAAATATATATATATATATATTTTGAAAATTTCACAAATCCAGAGCCATGAATTCAAGTTCATGGCCCTATGAATAAACAAAAATAAACAATTAAAAATTTTAAAAAAATCAAACAATTGTGCCCAAAAAAAATATAAAAAATGGAAAAATAACAATTGATAGGAACAATGTAGATAAAATACAGCCCTGGAGCAATATAGTTTTTGAATAAATTAAAATAAAACCACCTCAATGGACAAGCCCTCAATCAAAAACACCAAAAAAAAAAATTCAAATTGTGTTAAGCTGATCCCATCATAAGAAGTAGAAAGTATTCTTATGATGAGATTATCCCAGCACAAGTTGAACTTATTTCAATTGAATAGTGCCAAACTAAATCAACCCCCCCAGAAACTAGGGCTAGTCCATTGAGTTGGACTTGTATTAAGTCCACCTCAATGGACTAGCTCTAAATTTCAAACACAAAAAAAACAATTTCAACTTGTGTTAAGCTGATCCCATCATAAGAATTAAAAATACTCCTTATCATGGAATGAGCCCAACACAAGTTGAACTGACTTACCAATAAAACCCATTCAAAACACTCAACATAATGATGTTATATCAAAACACTCAACATACTGATGTTCCAAATGTGATAATACTTTATTTTAATATAATTACAAGATCAGCATCAGAAGTACATGTTAGAACAAAACCAAATGATGAAATAAAAACCCAAATGATGAAAGGATATGATTTCTATAAATTCTATCAACTGGAATACAAATTCAATTGATCTTTGAGATGATCAACCGGACCAGAAGCATCCTTTGAATTCAAAGAAGATGGTTTTGATACAATGGGAAGGATTGGAATCATATCTACCTCAAGTGTTAAATGAAACCAGTGGTTATTGTTAACAAAGCCAATCAAGATGGCTTCCAATGGCCATTTTGCACCCCATTTCATAGGAGTATAAGTAAAACAGGAAGCCAAGTAAATGAAAAAAGTGGCCTTCCATAAGTATCTGCTATTTTTAGGCCCATTCATAACTTTGCAAGCCATTTTGAAGATGGAATTTTTTCATTGATGTCTTTAACATCAAGTATCTTTCCAATTTTTTTGACCTTGTTGATAAAACCAAGTGTCTTAGCATAGCATGCCTTATGTTTCCTTGATGTTTCAATCATTTCCCTTCAAACTTTAAACCATCCATTTTCATCATAACCAAGTGATTTGGCAATGACTCTCAATTGGTGATTCCCATCACCAACAGGATCCCAAACCTCACCCAAAGACATACGTAAGTTCTCAGGTATTTGATTGAGGTATTCCAATTTGGGTTACTATGATCAAAACCTACTTAGAAAAAATTCTAATTGCATTAATGAAAGGAATACTCACCAAAGATGAGCTTCTGGTTGACTTCTCCACTTCTTCTTCTTCCTCAGAAAAGGATTCTGATTCAAAATGAAGGCAGGCTAATTCACTTTCAGACTCTTCATCTGAACTATGAAATTCAGATTCTGAGCCTAAGGACTTCTAATATAATCATGATTTCCCATCATTTCATCAAACCATGAAAATGAACACTTCTCAAAATAAAAGACTTACTGTATTTTTTCTTTTTGGTTCCCTTCAAACCAATTTAAGCCATTTTTCCCGCTCAAGTTCTGCATTGACATGCTCAAATATTGAAATTTCACAAAAGGTGTCTTTCAACTTTGGTTGAACACAGCTGGACCATAAGACCTTTGGCTCAGCCTGCTTAGCAACCAAAGTGGTTGTGTACTTGACCACCAAATTTAAAATCTGCACTCTAACTTCTTCAGGTTGTCCTATAAAAATTGAACTAAGATTGTTGAACAATTGTGATGATTCAAGCACTGGATCAGTTTCAAGTTTTCAAAATCAAAATAATCACTAAGTATTAAACTCATTCAGTAATTATTAAAACCAATGTGAATCAAAAGCCTTCATCAAAAATCAATTCAAACAATCCAAATTACTGAACTGGAAGTTCATAGTCTAACCTCCACTGAGGATGAACATCCTCAGGCAAAAAAGATACTCTTTATTCTGGTATTTCTGCTAAGATGTTGGAACAGGGAAAACACATTTTCTTGTCATATGAATTTGAGAAAACCTTGCCATCATGGTTGCGCTTCAAATTCTCAAATTTTTCCCCAATGAGTTTAATTGCCTCAATTGAAAATTTGTAACATAAAGGTAAAATTTATTTTGGAAGAAAGTTCACCAACTTTATTTTACAGTTTTTAAGAAACAAATAAACTGATTTGATTTGGTTATCAATGATTAATTTAATGAGGTGTGTCCACACATCCAAAATGTTCCCCAATGCTCCTGTAAGTAATTTCTTGAAAGTAGCATGGGCCCCTTCTACCCAAGACACTGTTTTATTTCCAAATTCAGGGTTTACACAAGTCCACGCCATTAAAAACGTCTCTTTGATAGGGAAAATGTTCTGTTCCATATAATTGAGCACATACTCACAGTATTTCAAGAAACACTGTATACCAGGCTCAAAGTAAGCAATCCAAGTAGAGATCAATAGAAGAAGAAATAAATTGGCATACTCTGATTTCTGCATCATTGACTTCTGCCTGCCCCTTGGTTTTAGAGGCCCCATTCTTTTGTTGGATTGCTAAGATTGAAGAATCAACAAAAGAAATCAAGATTTTAAGAGGGCTAGAAAGGACAAGAATCAGTAGGTGAGAAATACATGAAGAAAAAGTAGACAAAGAGAAGTTAAGATTGAGTAAACAAACATCAAGACGGCCTAGGTAGATAGCGTAAGTGGAGGAAGTTTTGGTAGAGATAGAGAGGGGATGGAAGGGTTTGATGACAGAATGATGATTGATGATGAGCAGTCAATGTAAATACACAGTCAGGTGGAACTTTGGAAGTGTCGCAGTTAGTCTTACCAGAAAAGCTTGATTGGATTACAAGGCCAAGGGTACAGGGTTGAAGTATTGACAGTTGAGGTTTGAGAAGTTGAGGTGAGTTGAGAATGAGAAAGAGTAGAAGTATCTAGGTGAAGAAAAAATAAAAGAGAATGAAGAATTTCTGAGAGAGAAGAAAAGATGAGCGCCCCCCGGTGGTCTGAAGTTGGATGAGTCAAGCAGAGTTGTTGAGAAAGAGTGGTCTGGGTGCCCCATTTAGAGGATGGAGTATTTGCACTGGGGAAGTGTTCAAGTTGCAAGCGCGGTCTCAAGTGTGGCAATGTGAAATGAAGAAGAAATAGAAGTAAGAAAAAGAAGAACAAAGAAAACAAGAAAAGAAGGAAAGAAAAGAAGAAGAAACTGGATCATCTATGAGTTAGGGTTGTCAGTGCGTATATTCAACACCCCCCGTGGCTGGTAGGACTGAAGGCAATGCAGAGTGTGCAGGGTTGATGAGGTTGAGCAGATTTGCCAGCATGTTTTAGGGAAGAGCCTAAGTGAGTCTGTTGGCCTTCATCTCAGGAGAGGGAATTAATTTGATGATGAGATTACCTTGAAAGAGCTCCTCCCGTAGAGCTTTGGTCTTGATGTCAATGTGGCAAGTCTTGGAGTTACTGCCAAATTTTTTGAGCTTGTTGTTGAGGCCCTTATTTTTGATGTAGTGGAGACTTGGTTTGATTTCTTTCTTCCAGAGTTCCGCTACTAGTTCTTTCATCCAAATGGCTTCCAGAAAGGAGTCAACTAAAGGGTTGAGTTCAGCTTCTGTAGTTGAGTGAGTGGCGTTTCTTTGTCAGTAGCTTCTCCATGAGATGAGCAAACCAAAGAAAAGTGATAAATGACCTGATTGAGAGCGTCAAGGTTTTAAGTCATTTCTCCAGGTGGCGTCACTGAAGCATTCAATTTGGGTATTGATGCTGTTGATTTGAAGAGTGAGCTTGAGGTTTTTCATGGTCTTGAGGTATTTCCAGCAACGCTTGACTTCCCTCCAGTGGCAAATTCCCGGTTTTTTGCAGAATCAAGCCAGGTTGGAAACAGTGAAACTGAGGTCTGATTGAGTGAGGCAAGCTATATAATTCATGAGAAATAAGGTCAATCTATAGTTAATTTTGAGAGCTTTGAATTCCTCATGTTCTTCATCTGAGGCAGTGGTCAGATTAGCATTTACTGTGAGTGGAATGGAGGATGGATTGCAGTTGCTCATTTTGAGTTCTTCCAGACCGTGCTCAATGCGTTTTGGTTGAGAAAGCATGATCTTGTTGTCTGTTTGTTTGTACTTCATGCCCAGGATTTTGTTGGGTTTGTGGTGACTTGAGTTTGGAAAACGCTTGAGAAAGGCTGTTTGAAATTTGTTTCCAGGGCCCACCAAAATGAGGTTGTCTACATGGAAGAATAGGACTGAGTTGCATTCTGAGTGGATGTAAAGGCATGGGTCAGAGATTGATTTGTGAAAAATCTGTTTGTGGATCCAGGCCGTAAGAGTATGAAACCAATTTGCCGGAGCTTGTTTGAGACCTTAGAGTGATTTCTTGAGAATGAGGCCCTTGGATTTTCTTTTCAATCCTTTGGGTGTTCTGATGATAACCTTGTTGGATAGAGCAGCATGGAGGAAGGCACTCTTGACCTTGAATTGCATGATTGGAAGAGATTGGAATAGACCAAAAAGAAGCCACTTTCCCGGTGGGTGAAAAGGTGTCCTGGTAGTCTATTCAAAAGGTTTGATTGAATCCCTGAATGCATAATTGGCTTTTGTATACAAGAGGGTTGCCATGGCAGGTGTCCTTGAGTTGATAAACCCAGGTTGTGTTGAGAGGATTGATGGGTTCCGGACCTTCATAATTGTCCCACACTTCAAGGCTTTCAATCCCGTTGAGTTTGGTATCCATGGAGGCATCCCACTTGAAAGAGTTGTGACATCTTTTTTCTTGTTCAAAAGTGGGAGGAACATAGTAGTGGTGATAACCATAACGTTGAGGAGGATGGAGAGAGGACCGTTCCCTCAATTTGTATCTGGGGTCTAGCTGACTGGCCAAAATGTTGGAAGATTCAGAAGATGAATTGGACAAGTGTTTGTAGGACTGAGGTGACGGAGGAGAAGGAGTGGAAGAGGAAGAGATGGGAGTAGCAGGAAGAAGAGAAGGTAGAGAAGTAGAAGAAAGAGGAAAAGGAAGATTGTTGTCCATCTTTATTAAAAGCGGTTCATCTGAAGAAGAGGAGGAAGGAGAAGCAGGAGGAGAGGAAGTAGGGTTGTGGATGATTTTGACATTTTTGGAGGATATAATAGTGTTTTCTGGGATGAGGATTTGATACAATAAGAAACTAGGGTTATAACCCACAAGCGTTCTGGTGAGTCCGCAGTCTTTAAATTTTTTTTCAAGGGCAATTTTTGTGTCTAGGTAAGCAACTTTTGAGCCAATGGGATGGAAGTAACTGTACAGAAGAGTTTTTGTTAGTAAATATACAATAAGGGGAAGGGGAATGAGGATTTTTGGGGATTTGGTTTAAGGTGAGAAAAGCCATTTTGGAGATTTTGGCCCACAGGTTATGAGGAAGCTTGGAACTTTGGAGGATAGCTAATATTGATGCAGTAAGAGTTCTGTTAGTTCTCTTGATTTTACCATTGTGTTCATGGTGATAGGGTTCAGTGATGAGATGATTGATGGAGTTGGAAGAGAAGAAATCTTTGAGATCAGAGGAGGTGAATTCACCGCCGCCATTGGTGAAGATGGTGGCAGGGAAGAAGTTTTGTTTTTGATGCTTGTGGTTAAGAATTATTTTGAGCTGATGACCAGCATTGGATTTGTATTGGAGTGGAATGGCTGAGATATACCCGGAGAAATTGTTGACAACTGACATAATGTAATTCATATGATTGCAAGAAGAGGGAGAAATAGGTCCAATAAGATCAACGTGGAGTTGCTTGAAGGGTCAAGATGTTGGTGATTGGGTTTTCTTGAATGACAACTTGGTGATTTTAGAGAAAACACAATCTTCACGTTGGGACTTGGCGAGCAAGTCAGAAGAAAGATTGGGGAAAAGATCATTCAGAAAATAAGGACTGGCATGACCAAGAGACTTGTGGATATATTTGATCTTGTCAGTTGAGAACAAGTTTTGAGAGAGATAGAAGAGTTTGTGATTAGGGCCAACAAGAGAGGGAAGGTTGAGAATGAAGAGGTTTTCTTGAGTAAAACCAGAAAATACAGGAGTATTCTTGGGGTAGAGGTGAAATTGGGAACCATTTGATACAAGAGAGCACTCTTTAGATGAGATGAGTTTGCCAGGACTGATGTGATTAACAACTAAATCTGGAACAAATAGACAATTAGTCAAGGTGACCACTGAGTTCTTCCAGGTTAGTTTGACAGTTCCTCTTCCTTTAATGGGCAGTTTGGGGCCTTCCTTCCGGGTATTGATGAAGTCGTTGCCAGAACAGTTGTTGAGATGAACAAAGAAATTGGGAGAATTGAACATGTGACAGCATGCTCCAGAGTCAAGAATGATTTGATAATTTGGACTGATTTCCTTGATCCATGTCATGAGCAGCGCGTGGTAGTGAGAAATCTCCTTGCCTTTTGAATTTGAGTTGAGTTGTGCTCTCCAGTTGGCTTGAGCCTCTTTCCACCAGTCTGGAGCAAGATGTTAATGCTTGTGCCAGCATTTGTCCTTGGAATGATTGGGAGAGAGGGGATTGTGAAAGCCTTTCTTGCAACAAAGTTTGCAAGGTATGGGTTTCTCAGGGTTCCAAGGAGTTACTAAAGCCATGTCATTGGATTTGATATCCTTTGACTTAGATTTGGATTTGTTTTTGAGTTGAATCAAGTGGTTGAGGACAGGATTGACTGAGACGTTTTTATCAGAGTGCATAATCTGTTGAAAAAGAGAATGGAGAGACAAGGTGAATTTAAAAAGGATCAGGTATGAGAGAATATTTTCCAGCAGGTCAATTCCCATGTCCAGCATTTTCTTCATGGACATCTTGGTGTTGGTGATAAAAGAGTTAATAGAGTTGGGTTTGAACTGTTGATAAGGAAATTTGTTGAAGACCCAAGCACAATTTGCGGTTAGAGGATACAAATTTTTCCTTAATTTTTAGGCACAGGAGTTTAGCAGAGGAGATGTTTGAGGGATTGACCACATTGTTGTGGCTGATGGAGTCAATGCGCAAGAGGAGGATTACTCAAATTTCCATGTCATCAGTCACACTGAGCTGTTTAGAATTGTCTCCCAGGGCTTCTTTAACGCCTTTGAGTTCCAGTAGCATTGTCATTTTATCCTTCCAGATGGAGTAGTTTTCATCTGTGAGAATTGGAACAGCTTTGAGAGCAGCCTTGAGGATGATTTGTCTGAATCCATTGTTGCCAAAGCTTGATCCCTCCATTGGTTTGGTTAGAGTGGTCAGGCTGGCCTTTGGCTTGTAACCATGTTGGATTGCTAAGATTGAAGAATCAACAAAAGAAAACAAGATTTTAAGAGGGCTAGAAAGAACAAGAATCAGTAGGTGAGAAAGACATGAAGAAAAAGTAGACAAAGAGAAGTTGAGATTGAGTAAACAAACATCAAGACGGCCCAAGTAGATCACGTAAGTGGAGGAAGTTTTGGTAGAGATAGAGAGGGGATGGAAGGGTTTGATGACAGACTGATGATTGATGATGAGCAGTTAAAGTAAATACACAGTCAGGTGGAACTTTGGAATTGTTGCAGTTAGTCTTACCAGACAAGCTTGATTGGATTACAAGGCCAAGGGTACATGGTTGAAGTATTGACAATTGAGGTTTGAGAAGTTGAGGTGAGTTGAGATTGAGAAAGAGTACAAGTATTGAGATGAAGAAAAAAGAAAAGAGATTGAAGAATTTCCCAGAGAGAAGAAAAGATGAGCGCCCCCCAGTGGTCTGGAGTTGGATGAGTCAAGCAGAGTTGTTGAACAAGAGTGATCCGGGTGCCCCATTCAGAGGATGGAGTATTTGCACTGGGGAAGTTGTCAAGTTGCAAGCGTGGTCTCAAGTGTGGCCATGTGACATTAAGAAGAAAGAGAAGTAAGAAAAAGAAGAACAAAGAAAACAAGAAAAGAAGGAAAGAAAAGAAGAAGAAACTGGATCATCTGTGAGTTAGGGCTGTGAGTGCATATATTCAACAACCTTTCCCACATAGATATAAAAAGTTTCCCTCCTTCATTTTCATTACTGAAGAAAACTTTGCAATTTTACTGAATATTTTGAGCCAGGTGCCAAGAGCACAATTTTCTGGATGAAACAGGGAAACTATGCTCAATTGCACAAATCAGAGCTCTTTTATGGTCTGCCACAAAGACTTTGGGAAGCCTCTATGGATCATAAGCCAACTCCTTTAGTGAAATTAATGCCCAACTGTAGAACTTGAACTTTTATTTTTTTTATAAAAACAAAAGCCTTTGTAAAAGGTCTCTTGTTGACTGTCATTCCTACAACATGCAATAAAGGGATGTTGTACCTATTTGTTTTGTAAGTAAAATCCAACAAAGCAATATGATGGAATTTTTTGCAAAGTTTTATAGACTCAGGATGAGACAAGAACAGGGCCTCTAAGTGACCCTACCCACTGAAATTTGACCTGGAAACCCACTGACTTTCTTGGATCATTTCAAATAGAACATCCATAAATATTTTCCCCTTGAGTTCAGATTCCCTAACTTTGTGCTTAGTGTTATAGATTGTTTTATGGTAAATTTATTCTCCCCCATCAATTTTGCTCAATTTCCTTTTGAGTTGGATTGTATTGAGCCCATCTACCATTCCTTCCTTCATTCAATCTAAGGCCACACCAGATATTCTCCTCAGTTGAGGATTCACTGAGGGGTTTTCAGATGGTTCATGTCATGATTGTGTTGGTCATTTCTAATGGAGAGGTGCCTTGTGGGATCTGCTACTGTGTGACTTGAAAAGATCATGAATTGAAACCTAACCTTCCTTGTGTGAGTTTTCCTTTGCCTTTTTGTGAGCACTGGCCCTTCATACACTCCAAACTTTGACACTCTGGGTCAACATATTTATCACATTTTGACTTGAACGTTTTCAATGTATAGCCATGCATGGCTGCACATTTTTGAAAAACGTTTTCAGCCTCTTTCCTATTAGGAAAGGCTTTATCAGGAGAAGGTTCACGGGGTTCTGGAAACTATTAGTTAAAATTTTTTAAATTAGTATTTGTCAATCCAAATTGGTCTCATTCAAATGGCATATGAAATGTGATCCACCAGGTTGAGTCAATTCCAATTTTGAAACATCTTGTTCCTCAATTGTAACCCTAGATGAGTTGTCAGCTTACTGATACCAGAAAATTTTCCATTCTTTAGCTACAGCAAGTGATATTGGTGTTGGAATAATAATAATTCCAAGAAAATTATGTAAAATGCTCAAATGATTGATTGAAAAGCAAGTGCAAAGTTTGAGTGGTTTGGTTGGATTAAATTTTTTTAAATATATTTTTCAAGAGGGGCCACAGTTTATGCAAACAGGGGATCTTTATTGGATAAAAACCTCTCTTCAAGGGGCTCTTTTGAACTGTGTAAAGACCTTGGGGCAATGAGGTCCTAAGTGATTACTCAAAAGGGGTTTACTCAAGGGGATTGGGTGGACTGGCTGACTCACAGCACTTATGCCTGGAGGAAAGGAAGAGATAAATTACTAATTTAAGAAGACACTCCAAGAAACTTGCAGAAATTCACGGTTGAAAGGGTCTCAGGACAATTGTTGGGGATATTGCTGATATTCTTCAACGGAATTAACAATGGGTTAGAATTAATAATTATACTATCAGACTGAGGCCATAAATCACTTGTTTATCTTGAATTAACACTTGATCACGGATGGCAAGGGGTCTGGATTGATTACTTAAAAATTACTGGAATTTACACCATCTAAAAGGGGCTTTTTATATACCTTTCTAGGGCAATAAGACCTTCTCAGGGCACATTGAGAGGGTTGTGCTTGTGTGCTGAGGCTGGCAGGCTAGCCAGGGCTAGTTTGACACGTAGTATGGGTGCTGTCAGATGGTTAGCCTTTCTGTTATAATTATGGCCAGAAATTAGCTTAGGAAAATGAGCAGTATTTAAAGCAAAAGAAATTCTGGACACCTTGTGTCAATAATTGCTGATGGGCTCTCACAATGGGGCAAAACTTTGGACAATATTGGTGATGAATTCAATTGGATGAATGAATGGATGATGGAAAACAGAAGGGAGAAGAGCTCCTTAAGTACAAAAGATTGGCCTCTTGTGAGCCCATGATACAACAAGCCAAAAGGCAAATCTTCCGCCCCAAAAGAGCTCTACATACTCTACAGGCCTTGTTACTTGGTTTGGGCTACATCAGCCCACATGGCATCAGTCCCTGTACCCTTACAACCAGCCTATTCCGGTTATTTCTGGTGTTTCCACCTCAATGGGGCTGAATCAGCCCCTTAGCTATTCAAAACCCTGGCTGGTTGTCCATTACAACCATCCCTGTTACTTATCTTAGCACTTGTACAGCCCTGGCCCCTCATATGAGCCAGGTGGGACCCAGGACTCACCTGAGTCGGACCAAAATCTCACCTGGGGGGGGGGGGGGTGTAACTGGCGGACATGCCGCCCCCCCTCTTTCTCTCAAATCCCTGGAGGGGGCGGTCAAATCCCCCTACCAGGGGCCCTGGGGGTCAATAACCCCAGGGCATTGCTACGGTAAGTGGGCTGGGGGGTGGTCAGGTCCCCTCAGCCCATTGCTCCTCCCCCTTGGTAAAGGGGGGGGGGGGAGAGCGCCCCTTTGATGGTGGGGGGGTGGTCAATTCCCCCCCACCGCCAGTTGCCTCGATGCAACCGGCCTGGTCATCTCCTTTGGTGGGGGGGTGATCAAGTCCCCCCCACCATGACTGGTCGCCCCTTGCAACCGGTTGCTGGCTGGTTACAACCAGCCAGCCCTCCCCCTCCCCCTCGCAATGGCAAGTGAGGGGAGGGGGAGGTGCCGGGACCACCAGCCCTGCAGCAGCCGCAACAACGGCCCTGCGCGGGACGTTGGGCCCCATAGAAAGGCCAAAGGCAAAATCAGCGGCCCCAAGCGGGCCGCCCCAACCGGGCTGCGACATGGGCGGCGGCCCCAATGGGCCGCCCCAAGCTCAAAAACTAAGTAAACCATACTTTGGCGGGCCAGCCCATCTGGCCAAGTATGTCCAAAATAAACCTTGGGCCCAAATATGCCCATAAAAGCCCATCTGGCTGTATTTGACCATATACCTCACTGGGACCATTAGGGCCTGTGTACCAATAGGCCTGTTTCACGCGTTTTGAGGCCAGTGCCCCCAAAGCCATGACATCCACACAGGCCCGTATGGTCCGTGTGAGCGTCCAATGGGCCAGAGAGGCCCATATGTGCATCCCATTTGGATTACACTTATAAGTAGCACATTTGTAAGTGCATACGTATTTTAACACTTTCCTGTGTCATATTTCCATGTGAAATAATTTTCAGAAGGTATTTAAATATTAATTTGTTATTTTTATGGTTCAGAAATATTTCCTCATTTTTTATGACTTTTTTCAGAGTGGCATGGGTAGAAGTGGGTATTTGTAGATTCTACGCCATCTTCTGCACATGTTGGTAATTTTTAATAATTTTTTGGTAGACTTCTTGATGTGTTTTGTGGTTCATAAAGATTTGGCAATCTCATTTATGTGACAACCTTCATTATTGTTTCTCAAAATTTATTTACTTTAATGTTTTGATTTTCATATTATTATTCACTTTTCTTAGGTTTCAAACATCTCCCTATCTGTCAGTCAACTTTTTACATATGCATGATGTATGCATGCAAGTTTTAGCATGTTCCTGCAGTACCTGGCTGTTGAAATTAGTACAGCTGATGTTGACGCGCGCAGGATTGACAGCTGCGTGCGGGAATCCATCATCAGTCATTTTGCATGCGGGATTCTTTACATGCGCCTACATACTGAGTGTCAGGCGTGTTTACCCTTGCTATATGAATGCGGGGCTGTGTGCAGGAATTGTGACATAACACAAATCTGCCTGTAACTCCTAAAATATACACAACACCTCAATTCTGACTGAATTTTAGGTGTGAAACCTATGCATGGCATCATTTTTAAAATATAAGAATGCCCAAAAAGTGTCATAGTGGTGCCATGCTTTATTGGTCTTTTCTTCTGAAATTATTTAAAAATGTAAGGAGTTGGAATTCAAGGGGGGGTCAGTGTGTGACCCTACCTGTTTTTGGGTGGGGAATCCATTTCTGCAATAATATATATGGATTTCCCATCCATTCTAATTTTACTATTTTTTTTCTGTTTTTAATCTGCTTTGACAGGTTGCTCTTGTCAACTAGCAAGCTGACATGAGTATGCAATTGGGGCTTCCAATGTTTTATTTTCCAAATACCTACCCAAATCCCTAGATTCCAAATCTTTGTTAACAAAAATTTCAATTAAGTAATTTAACAAAGCCGTTTGGAAAACAGGTAGGCTTGGGCTTGCCACTGTTCCCATAAAATAAAAATAAATCACAATTCAGTTCATTATTAAATCCAAATGATTCAAAAACTCCAAAGTCTGCTCACTTTTGGGTTGATAAAATAAAATTATATGAGAAGAAAGTGATATGTAAGGCTTGTGTATCTGATGAGAAAGTTTTGCGTATGTTTGTGACAAGTATTTGTTTTGCCAATAGGCAGAATACGTTCCCAAATTATTTTTTGTGTCCAATGATAGCCCCACAATGTAAGTCAAATCTCCAAATTTGGGTTGATGGAACTCAAATGTGGTCCAGGGGTGCCTAGTTACCCCTAATCCCCCCCTGGGATGGCCCATTTGAGGCTATTTTCACCCACATGGGCCAGGAAAACATGCAAAACCCTTTTCACAACTTGTGCATCCCCCAGGGGGTTGCAAATACCCATTTGCAACCCATTTTGGGTTTGAAAAGGGGATGTGCAAGTTGTAAACAACTTTTATTGCGGCTTGTTGAGTTGTGAACCTGCATTCACAACTCATATGGGTTGCAAACAGAAATTCACACCCGTTTGCAACACAGGGATGTGAATTTAACATGGCCCATCCTGAATATATCTATTTCATGAGGATAATTCAGCAAAAAAGATAATTCAAATATTTTGATTTTTTTCAATTTTTTTGATTTTTTTGATTTTTTTGTTTGATTTTTTATTTATTTCAGTTTATTATCATTATTTTTTTTGCTTCTGACAACCCTGGAGTTGTTAATGGCACACCACAACTAAAAATGGCTTTTGTGGTGCAGTTTACAACCCACAGAGTCATGAATGGCTGTTCACAACTCAAATGGGTTGTGAACCGCACCACATGACCCATTTTGAGTTTTTTGGGGTTCTGTAGGTTTGTGAATTTATCACATACATTTGAATTAAAGTAGTATCACTGATATTTTGGATATATTCTATGCATAGGCTTCTGAAACCTCCTCCCTATATTGGCTCCAAATCCATCATCAGACTGACAATGGATTTCATGAATGAGAAAAAATTGAAAGTTGAAAATAATGAAGGGGTTGAGGACCCAAGGAAGGAAATTAAAGATTATTGAGGCGACAGATTAAAGGAGCTTGAAGGGCAATTTTGTGGAAGGATACATAAACCAGTTTCAAAGTGAAAAAAAGACCATGATTGTGAGAAAATTCAAAGAGGGCTCAAACTGAAAATTTTGAAAATATATTTTAGAAGGGTTTAGTAAACCAAGTAAAAATTTTGAAGAGACTATCCTTCTTGATAAATAGGTAATACATTGAGTATTTTAGGGAAATAATAAAAAAACTAAATGAAATGTTGGAGGAAATAAAGAGAAATTGAAAGAATAAAATGATTGAATAGAGGTTTTATATATCTTTGTTATTTTGGAATTTTTATTTCTTTTAAATATTTCCTTTCATGATTAGGTCTCAATAAATATAGGGATTTACATTTTCCACACCCCCAATCATTGATTTTGCGCAGTTTTGAAGTCACCACAATGTCCCGCAAAATCCCAATCCACATAGTATGCCTTGATTTCACGCGGTTTGGCATGGTGGTCAGATATATATATATATATAGGCGCCTAGACCGGCCTCTGAAACCTCTGCATAAGAAAGATGAGAGTTTATGGCCAATTTAAAGGCCTTCAAAATTAAACTTAAAAAATAAATAAAAACCCCTGCTTTACGTTTAAAATCTTTTTTTTTTTTTTTAGATTTTGGAAAATCTGAAGAGAAATAAAGTTTTTGAATATGGAAGGCAATTCAAATATCATTTTCATAGATTTTTAGTAATTCATTTCCCTGCCAGAAAATGAAATTAACATCAAAATAAGACATTCTTTTCATTTTTTTTCCTCATCTTCCCAAGAAATTTTCCTAATTTTGAGCTTGCAGTCTTTGAGTGGGCATTGAAGAGGGAAAAATAAAAGCATTTGGGTATTTATAGGATCAATTATTTACCTAAAAATAATTCATGCATCTACAACAATAAAAGCAAGTTTCTGTTTTGGGGTGCGTTTTGAAGCCATTTCTGATACTATTTTTATTGATTTTATGAAAAATCTGAGTTTACAGTTTTGAAATGAACTTCAAATGAAACAAAAATATTCATTTTCATATTTTTTGAACCTTGATTTAGCCCTCAAATGGCTAACCTCAAATCACCTTGTTTGGACCCCTTCTTAGGGTAGGTCTGCATTTTTGGGCTCTTATATATGAATAATCTGATATTCAATATTATTTGGAATGGTTTCCTGCCTCCTACTCACCTCTTGGGGCGGTCCAATCCTCTCCTCAACCATAAAATCACCTGTCAACATCCAGAATCCACTCCACAACTCATCATAACTTGGAACTTGGTTTGAAGATTTTTTTTCCTCCTGAAAAGTCTACACATCTAAGAAAAAAATTATCACCAGTTGATATAAATTTAATTATTTCTTTGTTTTTTTTTTGAATTTATCATATTTGTTTTTCTATAAATTATTTAATCAATTATTTAGAGCAAAAATGCCACTTTGTGTTTTTAATGATGAATTGTTTTGGAGAAAAAAAGCTAAAATAAATCCTCACATACTTTCATTTGTCCCTTTTCAATTCCCACTAAAAGACTACAAGCTCAAAATTTGAAAGAATTTTTGGAAATATAAGGGAAAAAAAATTGAAAAGAATGTCTTATTTATGATTTTAATACTGTTTTATGGTGGGTAAATGAAGTACTAAAAACATATGAAAATAATATTTGAATTGCCTGTCATATTTGAAAAATTTGTGTCTTCAGATTTTCCAAAATCTGAAAAAAAAATGTGAAAAGATTTGAGATTTAAATTGGGTTTTCTGTTGAATTTTTTAGGTGTAATTTTGAAGGCCTTTAAATTGGCCAAAAACTCTCATCTTTCTTCTTTGACAGAGGTTTTAGATGCCTGTCTAGGCGCCTTTATTTTTATTTTATTTTTACCACCCTGCCAAACTGCGTGAAATCAAGGATTACCGCCTGGATTGGGTATGTTGCAGGATGTTGTGGTGACGTCAAAACCACCCAAAATCAACGATTTGGGGGTTGAAAAATATAACACACTAAATATATTTTTTTTCTTTTTATTTATTTATTTATTTTTATTTTTTATAAAATAATGGAGTAAGGAGGGGAATGAAAAAAAGAGAAAAATAAAAAATAAATGAGAAGATAGAATAAGAGAGGAAAATTATAAGGATAAATTGAATTGAAATTGAAAATTTCTAAGATGATATTTGTAATGAAAATATCAAGCCAATTCAGGAGAGCTTTGAGCTTTGTTAGCAATTTACCAAGAGTTGTGATAATAATCAAACTGGTATCCTTTCCATTCAACAAGGTACTGTAACTAGACTTTGAGTTTTTTGAATAAAAAATACAGCTTACTTCCCAGCCAAGATGATCTTCAATTTAAAAAGTTTCCATAGAAAGATAGTTTTTTTCCAGGTATAGACCAATAGTGGGCCCTATTAGAGATATGAAAATAAATCGGGTGGATATATTTCCATTTAAAGGTAAAATTTGATTTAAAATAACTTTTAGAAATAATTTATTTGATTTTGAATGGAAAAATCTTCCTTTTCAATAGCTACTTGGTAGTTTTGTCAGTTTAATTTTGAAAGCATCAAGCCATCCTGAGCTTCTTATTTTCAAGTTTTGTTCTGTTTTCAAAATTCAGAATATTAATACATATTATGAGAATTAGCTGATTCAACTTTTTTTTTAAATTACTCTTTGAGGAATCAAATGAGGTCAAGATAATCTGCAGCTTGTTTTGAATTTACTTGATGAATATAATAAGAAAGATTAATTCCCCACCAGAATCCTGGTAGTTGATGCCTCCAGGGCATATTTTGTCAAAATTTGGCTGGGGGTGTTCAGATCCCCCTCAGCCCATCACTCCTCCCACTTGGTAATGGCAGGGGGGGGGATGACCCCTGTAGGTGGAGGGGTGATCTGGTCCCCCCCACAGCCAGTTTCTTTTATGAATCCAGCCTGGTAAGTTGCTTCTCCCCCACCCTTGTGGAAATGGAGGGATGTGAGGAACCAAGCTTTCTCCCACCATTGCAAAAACAACTGTCTGAGGTGGGGGGACTCCATTTGAGTTCCTCTGTCCCTTACAATGGACCTGGGAAAGCCAAAGACACAAAAAGGTGGCCCCAACAGGCTGTCCCAGCCTGAAAGCAAGAATGGACTACTAGGGAAGGCCAGCCCAGCTTGCAAAGTATTTCCAAAACACATATGGGTACCAATAATGGACCCTCAAGCCCATTTTTCTGGGGTAGCTCATCCACCCCAACAGGCCCATATGGGCCCATTTACTAAATGAATTAATTCATGTTTCTTTGAGAAGTTTTAACCAAAGAAATGAAATATATCTATGCAGGCTTGCATGGTCTGTGTGATGGTCCAATGGGCCATAGAGGCCCATCAATTCAATCCGTTTTTATTATAGCCATATGGGGCACATACACAAGTGCACACATGTTTTAAAAAATTAGCCCCAAATATATTTTAGGAGGGGGGTTCAACAGTGGTTTTTGACAATCAGCTGGGGGAATATGTAAAAATAAAGGATTTTTGGAAAGGGGAGTGATGGTTGGGTATACTTTGATGGAGTGATATGGTGGAAGGGACATTTTTTGAAGGATATCTATGAGGGAAGGGGGTATTTCAGAGGAATAGGCAGGGAGAGGAGGGGGGGCAAATGGATGATGCCACATATAGAATTGTAGGATGTGAAAATATGGTGTATGTGATCAATGTATGAATTAAATTCTGATGACTTGATAGTGTTATTTAATTTGGAGTTGTGGAGGGCATGGAAACCAAGCCAATGATTGGTTTGGGTCATAAACTATACTTTAATACTAAGTTTCTGATTCCTCAACCAATGCTGGGTTAACCCTGATAATCTGAATTATCTGAAATAACTATCTTCTCTGCAATAAACAACTTCTTCCCCAATTGTTTTCACCTAGACTCTGAAACCTCATCTTCCACAAGTATGTTTGTTTTAAACTGTTCCATGATTAGAATCTGCATTACAATAGAACTGTATTATTTTCAAATAGAAATTTTATGTATTTTTCCTCAATATATTTCTAAGATATTTACAACCTATTTCTGCAATCACAATCTCCTCTATCTATAAAATTTTCTTTTTGAAATTAAAAAATCTCTTATCCTTCCCTGTATATCTGTTTTTGTACATCTGCAATTAATTTTTTGTTTTGATTTACCCCTCCCTTTTACAATTCCAATGAGAGAAATTCCTCAAATATTAAATATAAACAAAAAATTGCCAGAGAGAAAAAGAAAAAAAAACTCCCTTCCTTCTAACTTAATTTCTACATTCTAAAAATCATCTAATGACCAGTTCCAATCATTTTGATAAGGGTGATCTTCTATTTTTTTCCATCTCTGAATTCTTAATTTCCAATCTACCTTGGTGAAACATTGCTTGGTTAATCCTCATGAACCAATCCACCATCCTTGGAATCCTCAAATTTCTCTCATTTTCCAGGAAATTACCTGAACAATAAAATAATTTCCATATTTGATATTTCTATTTCTGCATGCATTTTTGAGTTTAATTAATTTTCCCATACCTCCACCATGCGCTGCTATTTTTTTTAGAATTGAATTTCTTTGAACTGAAAAAAAAGCTATTTTTCCAAAATTAGGGAACACCCCATTATCTACTCTTCTCTGCATTCAAATGCAAGCAATTATTTTGTGAAATCTTCTTTGAATCCAAGTTAGCTACTGAAGAATCTGTAATAATTTTCAAATGGATTGGAATTTCCTTCACAGTGCTGAGGACCTTTCCTCCCATACCTTGGTCAGAGTGTTTCATTTATTAATTGTGCCTATATATTAACTAAATTGATTCCAAGAGCTCAAATCCCTTTTGTTCAATAGAAACTATAGTTTTATGATAATGTATTAATCTTCCAAAATTGAAGCATTAGCTAATACAAATTAGATGTATCTGAATATGTATTAATATTTTAAATTGGTAACAATAATCCATAATAATATGGATCATTCCAATTTCAGGTATTAGTTTGAGATAAAGGTGGGGTCCTTTAGTTAAATCAAAGTAATAGAGGGGCCACAGATCTCTCTTGGGATCTTAAAAAACTCTAATAGTGCAAATAAAATCTATTAATCACTCAATTATCTCCTTACAATCCTTTAATACTTGATGGCATGGTTATCTTGTTGATTTATAAATTAAGTCCAGGGTAAATAAATTATCAATGGGTCTTTTATTTATACCATTTTGATTCATAAGGATTCCCCAAGTTATAATCATATAAAATTGGTTTAATGAATCATGCACTGAGGCTATTATTGCATTCAGGAGTGATATGGGGGTGGTTCTTTCTAGGTCAGGCCAGAAGGGCCAATCACATGTAATTTAATATAATGCTCCCTGTAATTAATTTGTCATAACCATCAAAGCTATTGATATCACTTCCTAGCAAGTGAAAGAAAGGAATCTCTGGTTGAAGCTCTCTCAAATCTGTAGTTGAATCTATCTCCATTCTTCAGTCAAGGTTTTTGTGTGCAGTGGAACTTGGTTAAAGATTTATTTACCTGATCTTGGTTGGAGCTTTGCCTGAGCTTGGTCATATATTGGGATTGAGCTCCTTTATTTGAATTTCTAGCAAGTGAAATCAAAATATTTTGGTTTACAACTTCAGCAATTGTTTTCCCTTTGGATGTGTGATTGCTTCCAAGATGAGTATAAAAAATTAAAAATCTGATTTCACTTGCTAGAAATTTTCATCAAGGAATCTCTATTTGAAGCTCTCTCTAATCCACAGGCAAAGCTACCTACATTCATCAAATAATTTTTTGGTGCACATTCACTGTGAAAAATGCACAGTGAATTTGCAGAGAAAATTTTTAAAGCATGAGCTGAGCTTTCTTGGGGCTTGGCCTGAGCTTGGTCATAGATTGTGCCTGAGATCCTAGATGGAACTTGCTAGGAAGTGCCACCATTTCTTTGGTGGAGATAGGTAGGTACATATTATTCATTGATCAGAATTTTAGGGGTTTTCACATTTTTTAGAAATATTTATTTGATTTAGCAGGTCCAGGGGTCATGCATACTTTCATGAAATTTCTTTTAAAAGTTATTTTTTGATTATTTCATGGTTTTTTTGAACTATTAAAAATTTTTCTACAAGGGGTTTGCAGTTGCATTTTGAATCATTTTCATATAATATATATATATATATATATATATATATATATATATATATTTGAAACTTTTGATATACTTGCACACCTATTAGATATGCAAATTTATACCATTTTAGATCCAGCATTTCAGATGTACCTTTCTCATGGTTTTATGTGCAATCTTCTCTAAAATTTTTGGGACCTGTATGCAGCTTTCTGACTGCATGAAGGTCATGAACAGATTTTGATGAAGCTAGTTGTGATGCATGTGGTAATTTTAAACCACTTCAGTTAGCTATTTTTGGTCTTACATGTGTTCCTGCAGGAATTCTGACAAAAAATGAGATATCAATAACTCCTAAGATATACACAACACCTGGTTCTTGGATTGATTACTGAAATTTTATTTATGTGTGTTATATAAATTGTGGTGCAAGAAAATTTTAATTTAATAATTTTGGTTCCAAAACCTGCTCCAATAAACAGGAATAAATTATGATGGAGGTTCTTTCTCTTCACTATGTGTAATAACTTCATCCAAACTTTCAAATATTTCCAAAATTCTAGTTCAAGTGAGATCTTCAATGAAAGGTTCCACATTAATTACTATTATAAATCTATCAAATAAATTTATTGGTAATATTAACTAATCACATAATCCTCCAAGTAATAAGATTCCAGAAAGTCAACTAAAACCTCTAAGATTCAACTCTGCAAATAATAATAAATCCTTCCACATTTCAATTTTCATTCCCTCTCATTATTCCAGAAAAACTCACCTTCATATATTAAAGACAGAATAAAGAATAAAATCACACATAATCAACCAATATTTTAATCTTTTGAAATTCTCCACACATTTCAAGAATTTCTTCATATCCAATTTTAATCTTTAAAAGAACAAGATGGATGGAACATCTGATTTCATCAAGCTGTTTCTGCCACATATTTTGATAATGATTCCTTAATCCTGTTTTCCCATACCACATTTCTTTTTCCATCTTATCTGTCCCCTTCCCATCAAAAAAACTCCTGCACATTTCCTATTTCACTTTCCATTATAATCCAACACCACTGGCCCCATTTCCTTGACATGCAGCCTCCTAAACTAGTATTTTCAACATCTTACTTACCAAAATTCCTTGGAGCTTGCCTCCCACAGATAAATGTGGAATCCTTTGAATCCTTGGATTTCAACTTCCCATTTTCCCAACAATATTTGCTTGCTTCAACCCACCTTGAATTCCCAGTATGAATTCTCATGTTGTTACAACCTCCACATCTAAAACAACCATGTTCTGAAAGTTTTTAAACTTCTGTCTGCTTCCT
Organism: Puccinia polysora; assembly: GCA_025617555.3. Lineage (NCBI taxonomy): Eukaryota > Fungi > Basidiomycota > Pucciniomycetes > Pucciniales > Pucciniaceae > Puccinia > Puccinia polysora. The sequence goes on from CM062625.1 coordinate 221,502, forward strand.
CCAAAATCACATCCTCTGAAACTTGCTCTCAGAAATCTTCAAGAAATCAGAATTTTTGAGTTTTAAAAATAATTCTCCAAAAATTCCAAAAATTGATCAAAATCTGAAAACTATATTCTATTTTCCATAAATCTTCAACTACCAATCCTGTTTTCTTCATCTAAAACCATCCCACATTTTTCTTCATAATCTTCAGCTGATACAGCTTCCCATTCCATCTCCTTGCTTCCTATGGCTCCTTCTTTCCTCACCAAAATGGGAAATGAGCATGTATCCAAGTAGGAGATGAAATCAAACTTTGTATAGTTAGGGCTAGAGAGTGGAGCCAGGAAAGAATTTTTTATTGGTATTTGGGGGTTCAACTGGTAAAGATTTTGAACTGATATAATCTCTTCACTTCCAGGGTGGCAATACCCATAAGCTTCTAAAGAGATATTGCATTTTTCAAATAGGAAGGATGACTGAAATCATTTAAATAGGGTGATTTAGAGCACCAAGGTACTTGGTAATTTTGGAATACTTGGTGTGTTTGAATAGCACTACTAGCAAGGAAAATATAGAATTAAAATTGGATACTTGAGTTTTATAAAAAAATTTATCAAATAGATATGGGCAGAAATACAAGAGAGGAATCAAATCCAGATTTTTATAATGGAGGACGCAAAGATACCAGTTATCAGCTTTGGATCTGTTTTGAATTGTTTTTTGTTTCAAGAGGGATGTGAACCAAGCATTGGCTGAGGAGGACTTAGTGCCATCCACAGAATGAGCTTCCACAAAATAAACCTGACTAGATTCATGTGTAAAAAAACAAATCATGATTCTGGATAAGGTGATAGTTTTTTTCCAGGAAGTTGGGAATCTGATCTGTTTTAACCAAGAACAAAAAAGTGTGAAATTGGAGACTCTTACATCATGAATGCCATCTTTGCTTGAATCTCCAGTTTATTGATGAAATTGGAAGAAGACTGGTGGTGGCAGAGGCTCTCCTTCTGCAGGAACAACTGATATTTCTCATCCTTTTTCTTCTTTGCTTTCAGGAGTTCTCATCTCCGAGGCATTTCTAATCCTACTCCAATCTAGTGATTGATTGGGACAAGGTGTTAATTACTTCTTTCTGTTTTTGATAAGATTTATTAAGTATTTTTATTGTAGGTCAAGTTTTTCTAAGCACAATTCAAAGTCCCTCTTGGTGCAATTCCCAGAAGTCTTTGGAGTGTGGCCAATTAGCTTGGGTGACATCCAATAAAAAATTCGGCTCAACCCACCTAAACATTGGGATGTTCCAAATTGTGCTTTGCTATGATCCATGCAGGCTTGTGTGGGTGCCATTGAGCCTTCAGGGGGCTCCCAGCATTCTTTATGGAAGTTCTTCCTAATTTGTGTGGTTGCCCAATTCAGCTTGAACTATCATGTCTCTGGTTTAATTTCTCAAGATATTTTCATTTTTTCAAGATCCATTTCCAGATCATAATCAAACTTAATTAATCATGATTACATAGAAAGGGAAGAATCTATACCATGGGAAGGATATGTTTGAGCATGTGAATTTGCACAATTTAACAATATGGTACCTTTTTGTACAGTTGATAAAGCTTTCCTTCCAACTTTTACCTCTAGATCCTGAAGATAATTAATTTATACTTTGATATTTATGTCTTTCTTTATATTTTGTGTCTTTTATTTGATTGGAATATGATTTTAATTTTTTTTCTAGGATTTCTAGCCTTATTCTTTGTTTTGTTGATTATTGGAACTTAATATCAGGATTCTTCAAGTTAATATAATTAATTCTGTATTTAACAGGAAGTCCCCAAAATTTATTGAGTCATTGATCAGAGTCAGATTTCTTTTATAATATGGCATATCAAAGTTAGCAAACCCGCCATCAGAAACCCGCAATTTTTTTCTTACCAAACCCACCATTTTTAATGGCAGGTTTCTGAAATAAACATACCCCCTAACTGATGTAATTCAAAATGGCGGGTTTCATAAAAATGGCGGATTTGAAACATCAAACCCGCCATTTATGCATCATCATCCATTCACCATCCATCACATCTAAAACACCCATCCACATCAGCAAATCCATACCGGTTGCATCTCCATTGCATCACACACATCTCATCTTGATTGCTTCACATCTCTATCAATTTTCACATCTCCATCTTCACACAAATCCCATCATCATCTCATCACCCCACATCACATCACCATCTTTCTCAACATGTCCAATCAAACTTCCCGCCAGCAAGTTGAAAATGCAAAAAATCTGACTGAACTTTTGCTACTGTTTTACTCCCATTCAGACTCTGATTCAGACTCCAATTTGGAATCAACTTGGTTAGCTTTGAATTCTCTGTTGGAAAAGTGATAATATTTGGATAAATTTCTTTAGAGCTGAAAACCAGCGGACTAGTGGTAAAAGTCAGAATCATGAGAGACAAGACAAACATGAGGAAGAAGAAAGGTATGAAGAGATCAACAGCTTTGAGACACTTAGAAAGAAAGAAGGAGATCAGACGGCATAGGGTGTTGGTGGCGAGAAGTTTGAGAGTGAAGACAAGGAAGACAGAGACTACAAGTTTGAAAGATATTGTCAGGACAATCATGTGAGGACAGTCTTGAGGGTTGAGTTCTTACCAGGCATAAGTTGAACAACAGGGCAATAGTTCAGAAAAGATTGAAAGAGTTGGGAGATCAGATCTTGTTTTGAGAGTTTGAGATGACGGAGTTGAGTTGATTCAGATTGGAGGGTTGAGAAAGGAAGGTAGGAAAGGTGGAAAGATGAGGAAACAACAAAGAGAGATGAGAATTGGGAGCAGGAAAGAAAAGGAAAGAAAAAGGGAGGAGACAAGAGGGAAGAAAGAGCCTTCACTGGAAGTTCACCTGGGGATTTGCCCGGGAGGTAGAGAGACCAAGGTGATACTGACATGTCACAAGTCTTTGTCTCAGTTCATCCGCGGAACTGCTGAAGCGGAGACTGAATGAGCAAAAAGTGAGATGGGCATAGTCTTAACACCCCTTGTGACTGGTAAGAGGGTAATCCAAAAAATCAGTTGTTATTTTTCTCAAAGACTGTATTTTGAAGAAGTCGTAGCCAAGTTTTTGAAGAGGCTTTTGTGAGAGAGTCCACAAACATAGAGTGACTTTGAATCAAGCTAAGTATGAATTTGTTGTTTGCATAATCTTCGCGCAATCCCTTAGTTTTGATATCTATGTGTCTTGATTTAGAGTGCAACCCAAACTTCTTGATCTTGTCATCTAGACCCTTATTATCAATATGTAGAGTAGGCTTTGGTTTGGTGATTTGATGGATCTTGCTCACAAGATGCTTGATCCATTTAACTTCTAGGTAGCAATTGAGTAAGGCATTTAGCTCTGATTTGGTAGAAGAATATGTGATGTTCTTCTGTCGGGTGGAGTTCCAGATGACAGGACTGCCGCAGTGGAGGATCATGTAACTGGTTTGAGATCTGCAAAGGGTTGGGTCATCTCCCCAGGTAGCATTGCTGAATCCTGAGAGAATTTTTTGTTTTGGATCATACCTAATTATAAGTTTAAAATTTTTTGTTTTCTTGAGATATTTCCAGACCTTCTTGACTTCCCTCCAGTGAGCCATTCCTGGTTTGGCATTAAATCTGGCCAAACTAGAAACAGAGAAGGAAATTTTGGGTCAAGAGTGGTGAGCCAAGTGATTCAGAAGACCAATAGCGGACCTATAGTTGATATTCAGTTGGCAAAATTTGGAGTGGTCGATGTCGGAGGCAGGCTCAAGGTTCAAATTCTGTGTCAATGGAGTGTAAGTGTCCTTACAAGAGGTCAGGCCCAGCTCTTCCAAGCCTTTTGCAATATTTTTGGGTTGACTAAAGATAATTTTGTCATCTTCTATTTCCATAAGCATGCAAAGTATGGTATTAGGGGGATGGCAAGAGGAGTTCTTGAATTGTTTGAGAAAGTTAACTGAGAAGAGGTCGGAGTTGCCTACATGAATAAGGTCATCAACATGAAAGTAGAGAATTTCACCAGTTTTGGTGTTGAGATAGAGACAAGGATTGCTAGTTGATTCGAGATATCCTTGAGATTTGATCCATGACGTAAGAGTTTTGTACCAGTTCTTGGGGGACTGCTTCAAGCCATAGAGAGATTTCTTCAGTTTCAGATAAGGGGATTTCCTAGCGGATCCTTCTGGGGTCTTAATGATGACGGTTTCGTTGATGGGAGCATGGAGGAATGCGCCCTTCACGTCAAATTGAGTAAGTTTCATTTTATTTTTCATGCCATAGACAAGAGCTACTCAAAGCAATCCAAGTTTTCCAGTAGGTGCCCATGTTTTTTTATAGTCTATTCCTAGGACTTGATCAAATCCTTGAGCGCAGAGTCGAGCCTTGTATTTGATGGGGTCGCCATGACAGTTTTCTTTTACCTTGAAGACCCACGTTGTATTTAGGACATTTTCTGGGATGCTGTGGTATTCTTCCCAGACATCTTGGAGTTCTATTGAGTTTATTTTTTCTTCCAAAGCTTGCTTCCACTTTGGCCATTCTGGACATTTGCGCGCTGCCTTTTAAGAAGGAGGCTTGTAGTAGTGGTGGAAGCCGTAACATTGAGGTCTTCTTACTTCCCTTCTGGGTCTTTGAGAGGTAGCTTGAATTGGTGGATCAGGGGCTGGCAAAGGAAGAGGAGAGTGGTCAGATGGTGGTGAGACTGGAGATACCAGGTCATCTTGATCTGTGTCCAATTCAGAAGAATCATCTTGAGCTTTCCAGAAAGTGTATTTCTTTTCAATTGATGAAGAATTGAGTTCTTTCAACTCAGGTTTGATTTGAGTGAAGAGATCAATTCCCAGTGATTCCAGGAGAGGAAAGTCATGAAGTGGATTTTTGAGGAACTTTACATGTTTGGTTTCAATGATAGCACCAGATGAGCTGAGGATCAGATAAGAATGAAAAACGGGATTGAACCCAACTAAGATCCCTTCTAATCCTTTCTCATTGAATTTCCTTCCTTTTTGCAGTTTTTTTGCCAAGTAGATGACAGAGGATCCTACGGGTTTGAGATAATTAGCAGGGAGTTTCTTGTTAAACATAAGTTCACAAGGGGATCGGTCATTACCTTCCCTTGGAACTTGATTCAGCATAAAGCAGCAACTTTGGACCACGACATGCCAGTAACATTTATTGAGTCTGGTTGAGGAGAACTTTGCACGGGCTGATTCTACAATTGTCCGGTTAGCTCCTTTGGCTTGACCATTATTTTGTGAGTGGTACGGTTTGGAGGTTAGGAGCTTGATATGTTTGGATTTTGCAAATTCTTTCAAGGTGGAATTGGTGAATTCTGTTCCCTTGTCCAAAAAGATTTTGGTGGGGTAATAGTTCATTTGCTTGTATTCTGTCTCAAGGATGTTGATAATGACGTTGGGGGTTTCTTCTTTAGACTGGAGAGGAAAAGCCGCCAGATAGCCTGTGAAGTTGTCCACAAGGGTCAAGATGTACCAGTGGCCAGCTTTTGACTGAGGAGTAATTTTCCCGATTAGATCTAGGTGGATTTGTTTGAGTGGTTTAGATGAGGGCGATGAGGTGCCTGAGAACGGATCCCATGTGATTTTGCTCCTTACGCAGCCCTCGCACTGAAATTTATCTAGTTTGTCTTTAGAATATTGGACCTTAAGGATTGGTTTGAGCATGGAGATTGAGGCATGACCATATGTCTTATGAAGATTGGATAACGTCTGGGTTTGGTTGAGTAGGGGAGTGGATGATTGACTGGAGTGATTAACCGAGAGGTTATTCCCGGAGCTTTGAGGCTTCTCGATCACGAACAGATTATCTTGAATCAGACCCCTAAGGATCATCAAATGGCCTTGGGTGATATGGAATTGATCCTGTTTTTGGAAAAGACTGCAGCCCTTTTTCGCCAGGAGGCCAGGGCTGATCAGATTGACAACAATATTGGGGACGTACATGCAATCTTCAAGTGTGATGATAGAATCTTTCCACTCGAGTCGCACGGTACCTATTCCTCGTATCTTGAGATTAGCTTCCAACTTGCCTGTCTTAATTTCTTCTAACTCATCCTGTAGATCAATAGAGATGAAGTATTTTAGATCATTGAAGATGTGTATATTTGCTCCTGAATTGAGAAGAAGATTTGGTGTGCTGTCTGCGTTGATCCAGAGGATCAGGAGGGTATGATAGTTGATGGTGGGTGTCTTTTTTGTCCTATTCTTCCACTCATTTTGCTGTTTGACCCACCAATTGGTAGCAATCTTAGGATGGAGGTGGAAACAGGATGATTGGGGATGGGGAGCATTTGGATTGTGAAACCCTTCTTTGCATCTGATCCAAGGCTTTCTATTGTCCTTGTTGGGTCTTCCCTTGAAGGTTACTAGGGAAACGTCAGTGGCAGATTTTCCTGTCTTGAATTGTGCCTTCCTCTTGTTGTTGTATTGAGTTAAGTGATTGAATACAACTTCTACAGTTATCAACTTCTCGCCGTGCATGATTTGTTGCTTCAGATTCTCTAGAGTTGATGGGAATTTGAAAAGAATTAGGTACGCCAGAATGTCATTTTGTAAGTCTATTCCTACATCCGCCATTCTAGTGAGAGATTTTTGGATGTCCGTTATGAATCCTTTGATGGCCTGTTCATTGAATGGAGCGTGAAGGAATTGATTGAAGATTTGTGCTCTATTAGCTGTTTCAGATGAGGCAAATCTGCGGGTGATTTTGGTCCATACTAGCTTGGAAGATGTGATGTTTGAGGCATTGATGATGTTGGCGTGTGTGGTGCTGTCGAGTTTGGATAGGATGATTGCCTGGATCTCTCAGTCTTGTTGTACTGGGAGTTGTCCTAGGTTTTTCATCATGATGTCCTTGATATCCTTGAGATCAAACAGCATCGGCATTTTATCGCGCAAGATGGAGTAGTTGTCCTTGTTGAGCGGGGGAATGGCATTGAAAGAGGCCTTGAGAGCAACCTGGTGGAAGTAATTGTTTGCTCCCGCTGGTTCATTCATCTTTGGTATGGCGGGGTTGTCCTTTGGCTTTTAACCGTGATAATATTTGGATAAATTTCTTTAGAGCTGAAAGCCAGCGGACTAGTGGTAAAAGTCAGAATCATGAGAGACAAAACAAACATGAGGAAGAAGAAAGGTATGAAGATACCAACAGCTTTGAGACACTTAGAAAGAAAGAAGGAGATCAGATGGCATAGGTTGTTGGTGGCGAGAAGGTTGAGAGTGAAGACAAGGAAGACAGAGACTACAAGTTTGAAAGATATTGTCAGGACAATCATGTGAGGAAAGTCTTGAGGGTTGAGTTCTTACCAGGCATAAGTTGAACGACAGGGAGATAGTTCAGACAAGATTGAAAGAGTTGGGAGATCAGATCTTGTTTTGAGAGTTTGAGATGACGGAGTTGAGTTGATTCAGATTGGAGGGTTGAGAAAGGAAGGTAGGAAAGGCGGAAAGATGAGGAAAAAACAAAGAGAGATGAGAATTGGGAGCAGGAAAGAAAAGGAAAGAAAAAGGGAGGAGACAAGAGGGAAGAAAGAGCCATCACTGGAAGTTCACCTGGGGATTTGCCCGGGAGGTAGAGATACCAAGGTGATACTGACATGTCACAAGTCTTTGTCTCAGTTCATTCACAGAACTGCTGAAGGGGAGACTGAATGAGCACAAAGTGAGATGGGCATAGTCTTAACAAAAAGCAATACATGGTTCCAAGAATACACACCCTCCACAACCCTATGCATGAAAGGCAAAAGCTTCATCTCATCCCCAACTTAAGCTTCCAAAAACTATTCCAAACTTTGTTGCCTTCATTCATGAAACTTCTGGAGATGATTGAAGACCACAACATCCTCCAGAACAATTCTTGGAATCCTCAAGGCAATCCAGCCATCCAAAAATTTTACCCCTCACCCTTTCCCACTTTGATGAGTAAGATTTTGTTTTTAAATAGGTAAAAAACATTTTTTTTTTGTTTTGGTTATTCAAACAAGAATCCTAGGCTGACTCACTCTGTTTTTTTCTTTTTTTTTCTTTTTCTATTTTTTTTCTTAGCCAAAACTGACCCAACACCTCACCCCACCTACCCACTGGTCCACTCTCCTCCTCACCCACCACCTTTGGCACCGGTAAGCTCTCCTCTCTCTCCTCATCCTCCTCCTCATCCTCCCCATCATCAGAAGCTAACCTGCTCCTTCACCCCCCCCCTCCTTGCTTGCCCGCCGGCCCCTCCTTGCTCCTTGCTTTCCCCCTCCTCATGCGCCCTTCGCATCTTGGCCCCCCTAACTCCTTGCTCAGCCGCCGGTGCCACCTCTCATCATCCTAAACCTTCCAATCCATCAGCTCATCAATCCCCCAACCCAAGCCTTGTCAGCCATCCTACAACTCAACCTGCGAGCAGGACCATGTCCCTCAGAAAATCACCTTGCTTGATGCACCCAGCCATGCCGCCTTCAGTGCCATGCAGAGCCATGGGGAAATGACAACCAATTTGGCCATCATCAGATTAAGAGTCAACAACTCACTTCAACCCATTTCTTAGGACAATCTTGGAGATGGAGGCGCTAGATGTACCATTTCCCCTCCAGTTGCAATCCCTCATACTTCAGTTGATCACCCCACCACCAAACCAGACATTGAGGGCGGTAGTGAACAACATGATCTTGGCTGAATCAAAAAAAGCCAAAGTATTTGGCCCAAGAGAGAGAGATGTGCAGGCTATATTTAATAGCCTGAGCAGCAGTGGTGATGGTGATGGGAGTATGTCCAGTCCATTCCAGATCAATAGGGTGATGGGAGGACAGCAACACAGACCTTCTCCTGGGGGTCCCATGACTAACCAAAACCAAAACTTGCAATCTCACCAAACTTGTGTGGAGGACTTGACCGTTGGTGGGATGTCCTTTACAATCCCTCCTGGCCTACTGTATCTCCCGGCTGGAAATGTAGGTGAAAATGAAAACTGTAACTACTGCAAACAGCGGGGTCACTACAAGGGTGACTGCCCATTCAAGAAGGGACAGACTGGTGGGGGATCAGATCTGCCCAAGAACCCTGCAGTCCCTAGCGCGCGGGCAATACGTTTTATTGCTCCTCATGATGAGGATACAGGTATTTTTGACACCAGCGCGACCCACCATGTGAGTGGCCACCGTGATTTTCTCATCAATCCCCAACAGCTTGAACAGAATGTACTGCTGAAGTTGGCCTGTGATTCTTCTGTTGTATATGCCACACATTTGGGAACCCTCAACATCTGCTTGAAACACTCAACAATAAAAATTGATAGGGTCCTGTTTTACCAAGAGGTCTCTGGAACACTCATCTTGCTGGGACAGCTGTAGTATGTATGCATGTGCAAAGGAATGGAGGCCAGACGGCCATGGTGCTGCCAATGGAAGCCAAGCTATGCATCAATCTATGTCATCAATATCTATCCTCAGCAATCTTGCAGCCAACTTGATTGGAAATTCATGCAGATGCGCGTCATTCTTGAGCGTAAATGGAAGTCAAGAGCAAGAGGAGGGAATCAATCAAGAATTGGGCTTAACCAAGCTTGGCTTAGGTACTCAGGGGTCAAAATGCAGGGGTGCCAGATTCATCCAGGCTGCTTCTTTCATCCTTTTCTCTTTCCCTTCACACAGGCTTGGGTGTACCACCAGATGGTCATCAAGCATTGTGATGCTGCAGTGAATTGCTCAGGATGTTTTTATGTGGTGTGTATGTATGTATGGACATGAGTCTGTCCGTCAATATTGACCGTTGAACTGCCCCAAGGATGCTTCCACTTCAACCTTGAGAGCCATCAACAATTGGCTTGGCCTGAGACCCAAACCTCAGAGCGTTGGAACCACTCACGTGCCATTGGCCACCCCCCATCCATGGTCAGCCATCCTTAGTCACCAATGGCCAAGACAATCCTGGCGGTTTCCTTTTTCTGGGATCTCCGGGCCTGCCCCCCAACGCCTGCCTGCCCAGTCAACCCACCTCCCCCCCTCCCTGGTTCCCAGGCCCAGCCTACCTGGCCCCAGGCTTGACCCAAAACCCAACCCAAACCCAACCTGAAGGCCCGGACCAATTCCCTCACACCCCGGTAAGTTTTTTTTTTTTTTTTTCTTTGGTGATCATGTTTCTGGTGAACTTGGGATCAAGTCCAGTTTTGGTTTCATTTTTTTGATCCAATCTTTTTTCACTGATGATGTCCATTTGACTGACTGTTTTTTTTTGGGGGTTTTTTTTTCAATCCCTCAACCCCTATTGGTGAATGTCCAATTCTTCTCCCACCCTCCTCAAAATGTTGCACAAAAAATCAAATCCCATCTTGTTCCTCACCCCAATCAGAGTATATGGATGGGAGGTATCAAGATGGAAGGAGATGGAATGACCAACATAATGAAAGGTGGGAAGAATAGGGCCCATCACCAAAAGAGGATTCAAATGAGGGATTGAAAAATATCTTTGGAGGTTGCTGAGGAAGGTATCAATGAAAATATGGTATTGTCTGGTTGGAAACCACGTCCTTTGGATCTGTATCCTTCAATTGTTGCCAAAAAGAAAAAGAATAGTTGAAAACCCACCCTGGAAGAGTTTAAGCAAGGAAAACAAACAATCAAATGGTTCAATTTCTTCCACAGTGGAAAAGTAATTGTCCTCAATCAATCTGATCACCAAGCCCTGGTTGCAATAATTGAATTTGTGCCCTTGGATAGTGGGGTTAAGAATACTCTCAAAGGTTGTAATCAAAAATATTTTTTTTTCTTTCACCCATGCAAATATATTTACAAGCCCAGCATTTGAGTTATCTGCTGTATTTTATCTACTTTTCTACTGCTACCAATGCAAGCCAAGGCTACTGATACCTTGCCCTTTTTTTTGGTTGAAAGTTTTTCCCTCTCCTTTTCTGGTTGTGCTTGCTGTGATCATTCTACTTTTCCTGAATTTGAAACTCTATCTCAGCCTGTTTCAACTTCCCCTCAGAATCCCATTTTTGTTGATGAGCCAAACTCTTGGCTTTCTACTTTTGAAAGTCCATGGCCAGTTGAAAATCCCACTTTTGTTTTTCAAACTCAAGTTTTTTGGATTCAATTTTTGATTTGAATGTTCTTTGCAGGGGAAAAGCAATAAGCATGATTTGGAAAGCAAGGTCAACTAATGGACTCACATGAATCTTGCTTCTCCATGATCTCTTCAAAGTCTGAAAAACCAGAAGTTTTTCTCCTCTTTTGATGACTTTTGGGGTTGATATTGATGGAATTGGAGGCCTTTTTCTTACCCTTGGCAGAGGAGGTTTGAGTGTGAAAGTTTTCACTAGTGCTCAAAGGCAATGTGGAAGGCCCCATTGGCTGAGAGTTTTTTGCCATTCTGGAATGGATGAGCCTGTTTTTTTACAATCTAAATCAGTCAGGATTAACCAGACAGAAGAGAAAAGAGCTTGGTTCCTTACTTGAACCAATGTTGAGGGTAATGGAGACTGAGGAGTATCTTGTTCCGCATCAGCAAGGTTGATGAGATCTGCTAACCCAGGAAGAGAGCAATCCAAAGAAGGAGGGGAGGGGTCCAAGGTATGGTTTGACTCCTCAATCAAAGCAGAAGTAGACATGATTGGAGCTGATTGCGTTTGAATATCCTCCTTGGAATTGGATGGGGGCCACTCATAGTTTTATTTGGGATCACCATTGCTAGGCTGAGCATCCCAAGCCAAGTCCTCAGCGTCAACTGAATTGGATTGTTGGGCATCAAAAGCAGCTAGGGGGGTGATGTTGGCCTTCTTTCCAAAGATTTCATCCATTTGAATATTAAAAGGACAAATGGAGTCCAACTTATCAACCACCAAGCTGATTCCCTTGGCTTTTTCAGGGTTGGTAATACTAAAGCCAGTGGAGATTGACATGGAGTGGGCCTTTTGGTACTTGGCTCAATAATTCTTGAATTTCTCCCTCATATGTTTGGATGATAGATCCAGCCTAGCTTTTTTTTTTTGTTCTTGAGTTCATTGGCCATCAGGAGATAACCATTGACCTTAGAGGATGGAGGTTGGCCAACACGTGTTTCATTGTCCGATCCAAAGCAGGCATGATAGTTGGAGGGAATTTTGAGCCAGTTGACCAGGATGATGTGATAAGATCTCTTGAGCTGACTTGAGCCCTTGGAAGCTGATGGGGGAGGATTTTTTGAGCCCTTGGAAGCCAATGGGGGAGGATTGTTTGTTGTGGAGTTCCTTGGCAATGTTTTCTTTGGTGTGTTGGACTTTTGTGTGGACTTGCAGGGGGAGGTTTTCTGAGGGGCAATTTTGAAAGAGTAAGGGTGATAAGGTGATGAGAGGGATTAAGTGAAAAGAAAGATAAATTGATGAGAGATATGAAGTGATGAGAGCAATAAAGTGACAATAGCAATAAAACAATGATTGGATTCTTTGGATGAGGCTGGAGGTACAAGTTCTTGTTGGAGGTAGAGTGATGAGAGAGATGAAGCAATGAGAGCAATAAAGTGGTGAGTGATCAAGTGATGAGGGCGATAAATTGATGAGAGTGATGATGAGATTGGTGAACATTTTTATGATGAGGCTGGAGGTAAAAGAATTTGCAATGAGGTTGGAGGTAGAAGTAGGTGGGAAGCCAGGGGTGGATGACGTGGATAGGTGGTGGAAGCCTTGAAATAATTCATATGAAAAAACCACTTATTTCATGTTAACTTTGACATGTCTGATGTGAAATAAGTGGGTTTTTTTGATTTTTAATGGCATGTTTGAAATGGCAGATTTGGGTTGAAACCCGCCATCAAAAAATGGCAGTTTGGTTAACTTTGATACACCCTAATATTAATGGGGGCCACAACTCATTCATGAAAAGGAGGAAAGAAATTATTTCAAGAAGATAATAAATGAAACTGTGTTTTTAGCACAAGTCATCAATGCTTTAGTCTGAAACTGTATTTTTCTAAGACTTTATTTAATAAACATGACAGAAGGCCACCCAAATCCTTTGAACTTATTGTTTTGAACCAGAAACTATTTTGTGTGTAATTTATGCACTGTCTTTTTTATCCATCTTCACAATCATCACCCCTTAATAAGTTGCGCCAGTGTTGGAGCTATGTGCATTTTTTAACTTGAAAAGAAATTTTTTAGTGTGTTCCATTACCTTTTTACAGTTATTAAAAACCCAAACCAGGGGTTTTCCATTACCCCAGGGCCAAAAATAAGCACTAGACACCTTTTCTAAAAAAACTATGTAAAGTGGCTTGCCAAAAGCTGTGAGACTGTTTAGAAAAGCAGCCAAAACTGGGTACTTCAAACAAATTAGATGAAGCCTGGGGTGTCTTTTGTCTGGTGTTGACTGTCCCATCTTCTGGCCCCCAATCCAGTTGACCAATTTAAGCATCAACACAATTTTGGTTGTTTGATACAAATGTCTGACTACTTGATTGATTCAAAAACAAACATGGTAAGAAATTTTTTTGAAATCTCATTCTTCACATTTTATTCTGATTCATTGGCTCTCTTTTTGATGTATTCTTCTTTGGGAAATTGGTTGTTTCAGAAGATAAAGATATTCAAACCATTGGAGGAGGGTATGATTGAAATGGTTGTTATAAATTTTAAAAAAATTCAAATCATCCCAACTCAAATTTAACCTAAGGTAATTGTAACCTCAAGAATCTCAAGACACCTCAAAGTGGACAACAAGCACAAAAATTGAACAATATGAAAATCAGATGCTTAAAGATCTTGAATAATAATTTCTTGTTGGTTTCCATGACTTCCAACCTACCAATCTCAATATTATTACCACCATCTTACCAAGCAAATAAAAAATCAACATTGATCAAAATTAGGTTTAATTGTTTTTAGAAACTCTCAAAAATAAACATTGATCAAAATGGTTTTAATTTTTTTAAAAAACTTTCAATATCAATATTTTTCTCATGAATTTTTGGTTTTTATCCTAAATGAAAGCCTTAGGTTTTTTTTTGCAACCTTGGGGCTTTTATCTACAACTTGAAGATACAAATCCACCAATGGTTGTATTTTTAACTGTAACTATGGATGAGTATCTTGGGCCCTGCAGCCAAACATCCCATGGGTTTTTAACTTTAGCCTTTTAGAATGGGGGGGAAAGGAGATCCTCACAGCCCATTACAAGGTCAAAACCAGGTAAATTTCTGTAACCTCCGTTTGAAGAGGGAAGCTTGGGGGTGTAGCTTCTTTTTAAGTTATTTTTAAAAAATATATATAATTTAGTAGTTTTAAGAATTTCAATTGTTTTTTAAGTGAAGTAAATATGCTTAAATATACTATGAATTAAAAAAAACTGTCCTGAATTTTCAATGTGCATGTCTGGATTGGCTGGCTGCTGGAAAATTATGAAAGCACTGGGCAAAAACCCAATGTGTGGGGGTAATCTCAGTTTCACAGGATTGCCAGTAACAGTTTTCCTGTTTTGGTTTTCCTGTCTGGTTTTTTCTCAAACCACGCAGGAGGCCAAGCAAGGGATTCAAATCCCTTGACTGAACAACCACATCAAAGGAGAAATAAGCAATTACTTACTTACTAGTAAGTAACAAATAATTCCTTTCAATCAGATACTTATCAATCCAATTCATGTTTACTTGATTGTTTCAAGGATTCATTCACTTTTTTTATCAGATTTAAATTGATGATGGAAAGCCAATCCACCAATGAAAAATAAGTCCTACCAAATTATGATGAATGGGAACAACAGTACCAGGAAGTAAATTAAATCCCATTCAAGTGCCATCAAAGAGGCTCATCAAAAACTAGTTTAAAATCAATGCCTATCAACAGAATTCAATAATCTCAAAAAAAAGGAGCAATGATAAATTCACAACTCCCAGTCGTGTGGGAGTTGTGTGGGGACCTAAATGGCCCAATGTACGTGTGGGGGCCCATACACGCATCCACACATGTCCAAGGGTTTGTCTCAAACATTCCCAACACCGGGGGGGCTGTATACCCCTCCATAAATGGCGTTTTTGGGCTGTGTACCCCTGTTCATGTTTGATGCCTGGCTAGGGTTAAAGGACCCCCCAAGGGGTTGTGAAAATATTTTTTGAAACCCCTGGAGCAAATTTTGGTTCCATCAATCCAAATTTGGGATCAACACATACTAGGGCGCATCAAATTTAGCAAAACTGTCATTAGAAACCCACCATTTTTTTGACCAAAAATGGCGGGTTTCTGAGATACACACACCCCCTAACTGGTGTATTCCAAAATGGTGTTTTTCATGAAAATGGCAGGTTTCAAACATCAAACCCACCATCCATGGAATTCAAAACACCCTGCTTCACATCTCCATTGCTTCACATCTCCATCACATCACACACATCCCATCATTATCACATCACCATTTTTCTCAACACGTCCAATCAAAATTTCCGGCAGCAAGTTGAAAACGCAAAAAAGCTGACTGAACTTTTTTTATTATTTGACTCGGATTCAGACTCCAATTTGGAATAAACTTGGTTAGCTTTGAATTCTCTGTTGGAAAAGCAATACATTTTTCCACAAAGACATAATCTCCACAACCCTATGTATGAAAGGAAAAAGCTTCACCTACTGACCAACTTAAGCTTCCACCAACTGTTCCAAACTTTATTGCCTTCTTTCATGAAGCTTTTGGAGATTATTGAAGACCACCACATCTTCCAGAACAATTCTTGGAATCCTCAACGTGATCCATCTATCCAACTGGCTGTTTCTCTTTGTATATTGGGATAAAATGGAAATGGAGCAGCAATTCATTAATTAGAAAATCTATTCTTGGTCAGTTATGGATCCATTGACTTATAAACCAAAAGAGTCATGATTTCTATCCTATCTTTCTGTTGCTTTGTCCTTTGTTGGCCAGCAAAAGAAGACCACAAGGAGATATCTCAAGTAATGTAGACTGAAGGTTTTCCTGGTTGCATTGGTTTTGTTGATGGAACCACTATACCCTTGAGTCAAAAACCCAAGCTAGATGGCAACCACTATTTTGATTGGAAAAAAAGGCAACTGATTCATTTACTTTCCAAAGCCTTTGATAATACACTGACCAAATATGTTTTATTGTTTTTTATAGATAATCTGTGGCACTAAAAATTGTTTGTGATAACAAAAAGAAGTTCATATCCCTCCATGCTGGCCTTCCGGGCTCTTGTCATGATTCATATATTTTCAATTGGATGCGGATTTCCCAACAACCAGATAACCACTTTGACCATAATCAATACCTTCTGGCTGATTCAGCTTATGCTAGCGGGAAATATGTGGTTCCAGCATACCACAATTTTTCAAACAATGATCAAGCCAAAACTGATTTCAACTATCATCTTGCCCAATCACAAGTTTGGATTGAGCATGCCATAGGAATCCTGAAAGGAAGATGGGCCAGCTTACAGGAGATGCAAAACCAGCTCCAATCTTCCAAAGAAATGAAGTTCCTCATAAACTGGATGATCATTTGTGTAATCCTTCACAACCTTCTTGCCAACATCAAAGATGAACAGGGAAAAATATTTGAAGAAGATATTCCCAATCCTCCTCAAGTCATCCCAGCCTCATCTTCTACCTCATCTTTGGCCATGAGAGAGCGGATTCTACACCTCACACTTGCTCACTTTGATGAGTAGCATTGGGTTTTTAAATAGGTAAAAAATAACATCACCGTATTTTTTTGGTTTTGGCTGTTTATCCCAGAATCCTAGGCTGACTTCCGTTTTTTTTTTCTTTTTTTTTGTTGGACTTAGCCAAAAACCAGAACCAAAAATTCCAAACCACCCACCTCACCCCACCAAAACACCGGTCCAATCCTCCCTCCTCCTCACAAAACCATCACCTCACCAAACCAAACCACCAGTCCACACCTCCCTCCTCCTCACCAAACCACCTCACCATCCACCTTGACCTACCTCCAAGTTCACCCGGTCATCCTCCTCCTTATTCTTTTTTGCTCAGTGCCCCAGGTAAGCCCCCCCCTCCTCCTGCTCCCAATCTTCCCCCACTACCACCTTGCGGGTTGACCAATTGGTTGACCAGCAAGCAATCAATTGTTTGCTTGCCAATCAATTGTTTGACCCCAAGGAATTGATTGTTTGCTTGCCAATCAATCAATTGGTCAACTGGCAAGCAAACAATCAATCAATTGGTTTACCGGCAAGCAAACAACCATTTGCTTGCCAATTGATCGAGCAAGCAAATGGATCAACCGGCAAGCAAGCAATCAATCAATCAATTGATTTTCAAGCAAATGATCAGTGGCTTGCCAATTGACCAACCAGTGACTTCCCTCAATGGCTTGCATATTTACCAACCGTTGACTTCCCCCCCCCTTCAGCTCCTCCTCCTCCTCCCAGTTCTTTAGAATTTGACTGAAATTCTTTTTTTTTTTTTGGTAGGAGATTACCAGTAATGTTCTTGTTATTTTCTATGTTGGTTGATCATCTAAGTGGTTTATACTGGACTGATGATTGTTTTTTATTATTTTTTTTTGTTTTTAGTAGGAAAATTTCCGGTATTGTTTTTGTTATTTTCTATGTTTGTTGATCATCCAAGTGGTTTATACCAGACTAATGACTTTTTTTTGCTTTTTTTTTTGATTCAATGCAATGCAATTGGAAATTCCACTGCTTTGAACATCCTTTCTCAACAGCCCATTCTTCACACACCAAACTCACAATTTTACAAATAATGGATTTCCATCTTGATCCTCACCCCAATAAAAGTATACGGTTGGGAGGGAAAAATATGGAAGGAGATAGTTTGAAAAACATACAGAGAAGTGGGAAGAAAAGGGCTTTCCAGAGAAGGAGGGCTCAAATGCGGGATTTTGAAATTGCATTGGAAGTGACTGAGGAAACAATTAATGAAAAGGTTGTTTGGTCTTCACGCAAACTATGTTCCTTGAAAATTTATCCATCCATTTTCAAAAAAAGTCAAAAACCAACCCCTGAAGAGTTGGAACAGGCCAAAAAGAAGATCAAAAGGTTCCATTTCTTCAGCTCTGTAAAAGTATATGTTCAAGATCAATCAGATCATGAGGCTATGGTTGAAATCATCAAGTTTATCCCTTTGAATGAACTGTCTGAGCAAGAGAAGAAGGAAATCAACTGTCAGAGTATTGCCTCTATTGCTATAGTAGCTGTGGCAGATACCTGCAAAAAAAATAATAATGATTTCCAAATATCAGTTTCAATGATTACACTGATAATATCAATAAAAAACTCAACTGATAGTAAGTTATCAGGAGTAAAAAAGCCACACCTTGAACCTCTAAAGAGATAAGGGGCCTAGCTTTAATAAATAAAGCTCAAAGGAGACTTGCTTACACAAGGAAGCTCACACCCTTTATGATAGCCTAAAAAGGACTATAACTCCAATGGGACCTTGGACTCGAAATCAAAGTTGATTGTTTGATTGATAATATAATAATATGTTGAATTAAAAGGCCCCAGTCAATCCTCTTGGTGGACTAAGTTGGATGGGCTTGTTAATATGCACTATCTGGTTTATGAAATACAATGAGGAATAGGTTTTGTAGGGACAAGACCCTCCTCTTTTATATTGAAAGAGTCCTCAGGGGGACTCAGGGCATCATCAGGGGAGTACACCACTGTCCTAGATTTCGTCTCCAGTGGCTCAGAGCCCCAATCAATCATCCCCAATGTATAATAACATTTACATACTCATTGGGGTCTATTTTTGAGGTAAGGTTGTAATTTATTTACTCAGAAGTTTAAAGTGATGGGGGGGAATCACCCCAGTCACTTATTCTCCTTCAAGAGGACGCTCTCAAGGCTTCAGAATTGATTTATTTACCCTCTAACTCTCTCTAGATCTATCAGAGCAGGTGTTCACAGAATTACAACCATATTATTAGATATTCTTAATCCACATAGATATGTATACTCTGGGTAAGTATTCCCACAGATTTTATCTGCACCAGGGGAGTTTCTTACCTTCTGAGTGTACGCTTTTCCAGCATGATTAACTTCTTGAAATTTATCTACAAGCTGGAAGGAGAGTTCTTAGAAAATAATTTACAATTCACCTAAAAATCTGGGTTATGGTAGATAAGGATTATTACAGAATATAGTTTCCACAGAGGGAAATCTTTAAGGACATTAATTTTTCATCCAATTGGACGCTTCCAGAGGATTGTAATCTAGAGTGAAGTTATAAGATCTCCCATAAATTATAATATAAACCTTCAAGGTTTTATGGGATGATTTCTAATATTAAGACATACTATAAAAATATGATTATATGAAACTTTATATGTCAAAAATATGGATATGTAATGGACTAATGGAGGCTTGAACACACTACCTAGGTACTCCGAAGGGTACTAAGACATTCCTTAACCACTATAATACCAAGACTTGTGAGTTGGGCAGCCTATAGGACACCAATACATGTCTCATGGCTGACACTCCCCCCCTCCAAAAAGAAAATTACTCTATGAGGAATTTTTAGATCTATTTAAAGACCTATACTTTCTTAAAATAACGTCAGCATTTTTAATATCTTTAGCTTCTAGCCAAAGATCACTATCCGCTAACTTATTTGTGAACCTAACTAAATATAACCTCACATCTTTTCCATCTTTTCTAATTATCTTATGTTGTAGTATTTTATGAGGAATATTTTCATCAGTATGTTCCATTGGTGGTATGACAACCTTAGGAACGTTTCTGCTAGGAAAGGACTTAAGTGGATCAATAAACCTTTTAACCAAACTAACTGGGAAAGTAGGATGCTTTCTTTCAAATTCTTTGGTTAAAATAACTTCCACTGCATTCTTACCATGAAGTGCTTTTACAGCAAATGGACCAACAAAAGAATCTCTCAATTTTCTATGTCCTGAAATATTACTAAAATTAACAGTAGAGATTAGGACCATATCACCTACCTTGAAATCATGATCTTTATGGCTCTTGTCCCATCTACTTTTATTATACTCTACTGCATCATTAACACACTTACTAGCATATGTCTCAGCTTTATTCATCATATCTCTAAAACAGTCAGAAGAAGGGTGTAACATTATAGTCTTGCTTAGCAACATGTTTCTAGGCATATGAGGTATCCACCCTCTTTCCAATTCAAAAGGTGAAATATTAGTAGTAGAATGCTTACTGGAATTGTAGGCAAATTCTAAATCTGGCAACAAAGATACCCAATTGTGAGTATATCCATCACTGTCCTTAAATTCAATGCCATAAGCACAGTATCTCCTGATCATGTCTTCCAATGTTTGTATCATCCTTTCTGCTAGACCATCAGTTTGAGGATGATAAGCTGTTGAGAAAGACAGCTTTGTTCCAAACAAATTAAAAAGACTTTTCCAAAATTCAGATGTGAATTTTGGATCTCTATCACTGATAATATTTCTTGGACATCCTACATCACTGACAATACTATTCCAAAATAACATAGCAATTTCCATTGCAGAGCTATCTTTGTAGCATGGTAAGAATCTAACTCTCTTTGAGAATCTGTCCACCACTACTAACACACAGTTGAAATTATCCTTACCTCCTGGAGGTAGTCCGGATACAAAATTCATGTTAATAGTGTGCCACCTTTCTTTTGGTTCTTCTATGGTCTGTAACAGACCATATCTTTTACCTGTAGACCTATTTGCTTTTTGAAATCTTTCACAGGATTCACAACATGATCCAACAATTTTTCTCCAGTTTGGCCACCATGCTAGGATCTTAACTCTTTCAATAGTTCTATCTTTTGAAAGATGTCCAGAACAAACATTATCATGACATTCACTCAAAATCATTTGTATATGATCATCATGTACTAAACCTATTGAGCAACAATGAGCAGATTTATGATATATCAAACCATCTAAAAGGACAAACCTTCCTTCCATATAACCTTTTTTCCAATCTGCATCTAATCCCTCAATCAGATCTTTTGCACTTGACTTAGATTTCAATATCTCAAGGAGCAAAGAAGTATTCTTATTATTGGTATATGAATCAATTACAGAGTTCCAGAAGCTTTCAGCAAGATTTTTCATTGAAATGCCCATAATTGGTAATGTATCTACATTATCCTCTGGGTCATAGGCTGGATTATCAATGTTATTGGGTAAAGCCCGCCTAGACAGCCCATCTGCATTTTTATGTATTACTCCTTCTCTATGCACTATAGTCATGCAACCTCTCCATTGCTGGATAGCTATCTGCCACCTCAACATGTGCCTATTAGGTGTCTTTAGATTCAAAAGTGATTTCAGAGCTGTACAATCAGTAATGACCTCAAACTGACACCCATCCAAATAATAGTACAATTTCTCTAAGGCCCAAACCAAGCACAAGCATTCTAGTTGTGACGCACCATATCTCTTTTCACTATCTTTAAGTTGCCTAGATATAAAGCATATAGGTCCTTCAACTGGTTTATCATTAACAATTTGCACTTGGTGCAATGCTGCTCCTAAACCTTCCATACATGCATCTACATACAATTTAAATGGTTTCTTAGGGTCTGGGTGGAAAAGTAAAGGTGCACTTGTTAAAAGCTTTTTCAGCAACTCATAGGCGTCCATTCTTTCTGTGGTCATTTCAAAAAAAACATTGGGACTGCAGATTTTATAAAGACTAGAGGCTATGATACCAAAATCCTTAATATGTAAGCTGTAATACCCTGCAAAGCCTAAAAAGCTTTGCATTTCTTTAACACTATTGGGAGTAGGTTTTAACAAAACTGCTGCCACTCTCTTCTGATCTATTCCTAAGGACAATCCATTTACAATGTGTCCCAAGGCTTTTAACTCATTGAAACCAAATGAACACTTATTTAAAGAAATTTTCATGTTTATTTTAATCACTTTCTTCAAAACAATTGACAACCTTGACATATGCTCTTCCCATGTCTCAGAAAATATTATAATGTCATCTATATATATGATTAACCAATTCTGCATCAATTCTTCATGAAATTCAGTGTCCATCATTCTTTGGAAATGAGATGGTGCATTTTTGATACCAAATGGCATTCTTAGATATTCAAAAACGCCCAAGTGACAAACTATTCTCAAAAATTTTCTGCTTTCTTCATGTACAACATTTTGGTGAAACCCTTTCAAGACATCCATACAAGTGATATATTCTGCTTGGTGTAATTTACTCAATGATTCAACAATCTTGGGAATTGGATACCTATCTGGTTTTGTGTAAGAGTTTAATACTCTAAAATCACCAACCATTCTAGATTTACCGTTGTGCCAAGCAATTATCACTGGGGTGGTAATGTCAACATCTTCATTAGCCCCTACTTTTCTGATGACCCCTAATTTCAGCAAACTATTTCTATGTTCTTTAAGCGCCTCTCTGCTCCTAGGGCTAGCAGGAAATGGATGTTTCCTTAAGGCAGGCGGATAAGGCCTTTCAATAGTCAAATTTATTTTAACATCATGACCTACAATGGATCCAAAAGGTTCATCAACAGTAGCAAATGCTTCCTTATGGTCAAATAAAGTTTTCAGCAGACTACTTTTTTCTTGGTCACTTAGTGAGGAATTGATTTTAGATTCATTGATAATTTCATTACAAAAATTATCTTTACCAAGGTGATTGACAGAATCAAGTTGTTATTGATTAAAACAGAATTTAACACTGTTACCAACAGTAAAATATGAAGACTTTTTACTGTGAAACAAATCAAAAGAATATTCTTTCATATAGTCATTTCCTATTATGAAATAATTCATGGGAGCATTATCAACTACTACAAATTTAATTATGAACGCAAATGAAGCAAATAATAATTTGGCTTTTACTGTCCCTAAAGAAATCAATGGTCCAGAGAAACTATGTAATTTAATAGCAGGAGCATTTATAACTGATTCTTTCCAATCTGGGCAGAAGCTATCCAAATAGTTTCTGCTTACCACAGATTTGTATGCTCCACTGTCCAGTAGGACCTTACAAGGCTTATCACAAAATTTCATAGTGACTAATTCATTATATGTTCTGATGGAATTTATGAAACCTATGATAGGTTTATCATCATTTTCCAAGGAACTATCCAACTCAGTCTTGTCAATACAATTATCCTGTCTACTAGAACTTTCACTACCAATGTTATTCACTTTCTTTGTTTTCTGCGGGCAAAACCTTGAGGTATGTCCTACTTTACCACAAGTATAACAAGATATCTCTGTATTGGAAGTAGGATTTTTATTAGTAGTTTTCTCCCTTTCTGTTCTGACTAAATTGTTATCTTTGGTTTGATAATTTTTCTTTCTCCCCAAAGATGTATCTTCCACTATGTCCTCTAATATATTAATCAAGTTAGAACAGTCACCATCAACTTTCATACTTGTCTTGACAGCAAAAGAAATTTCACAGTCCATTAGTGAAAGCAGCTTAAAGTTGATACTATCTTGATCTAGCATTGGGTCAAAAGCTCTTAGCCTTTTCTTTTGCCTTGTGACCCAACTAGCAGGACTAGTGACACCAGGTACAAACTTATCATTATTAAATGAAGTCATACATTTCCTTTTCCAATTTGGTGTACCAAATTTATTGTGCAATTCCTTTTTCCAGAAGCTCCAACTTTGTACTCCAACAGCATTTCTTCTATCTCTGTACCAATCTGAAGCTATACCTTTAAACAGGATACTCAATCTGCTAGTGATTAAAGTATCAGGTAAACCTGTATCTTCTTGCAAGGTATCAATCCAAGATATGAATTCTGTGTGATCATATGCTCCTTCACCTGTGAAATTAGGCCACTCACTAATCTTGGGCAGACCTTGCAGAATATGCTTAAATATCTCACTATTGTTTCCTGGTTGTTCATGAGGTGATAAAATTTTTTCTTCACCTCTATCTTTACTCATAACTTGCTTACTATCCTGAAAAAGTGGTACACTATGTCTTATCTGTTTGGTATCTTCCAATTTATTGGAGATCATTAGCATATTTTTATCCAGTCTGTCATTCAATTGTGCTATACTATTACTAAACTTATTAAATAACTCTTTAGAGTTAGAGCTCTGCAGGGAAATTTCTTTTTCAATTAAAGTGAATTTATCATTTACTTTAATTTCCAATAGCTCCATTGAATTGCTTAACTGTATAACAGCTGATGTCAAAGAATCAGTGCTTTCTTTCATGTCCTCAGTGGATAATTTATTGGTTTTTACATTTTCATTCAAATCTGCTATCATTGTTTCCAACTTGTTCAAATCCTTATGATGCACCTTAGTTAAATCAAGCTCCATAGTTTTGTTGGTCACATCTTCTAATTCTTTTATTGATGCAGCCAAAACAGATTTAAAATTCATACCAGTTGTCATAATATTATCATATTTATGACCCATGGAAGCAAAACCATCTATACAAAATTGGTTGGCATGTACTACTGCTTTTTTAATATGTAGAGTTTCATTAAAAACAATATCATGAAATTTCTCTAACATTATTTCTGAATCTAAGGACAAAATTACTTCTTCATTCTCTTGGCCATTTCCCCCTTCAAGAATGGATAACCTCCTTGGAGAGACCTGGCCATCCTCATCATTTCTCCATAAATGGAGTTACTGTGTTCCCTTCTCTTTCTCATCCTCATATTTCTCTCTTGATGAGGGTGGGATGGACTCTCCAAGGGAACCTGGGAGGTTGATGCTTGATCTGACTGGTTGACTGGACTCAATCTTTTTACCTTTGATTTGGGGATCATTGGTTTCTTGATCTTTGTTGGATCCCAGTTTTCTGTCTCCCTCATCAGTTGTTCCCTTCCTATTATCTTCAGCAAAGCTCTGTAAGTTGCCAGAGCCTGAGTCAGGTAAGTTGCCTGATTCTGCACATTGTCTGCTGCCACTGCTTCCAGATATTTCATCTTGTTCTGGGTGTGGCAGGTCAGCAGATTTGCCACTCCAGGTGGAGGGCTGTCTTTTCTGGCGTCTGAACTCTCCAGCTGGCACAAGGTCAGCTCCCTTGCTCCTAGTAAACATAATTAAATACAAAATCAGTGTTTGAAATTATCAAAACACAGTACTGATTTTTCTTATTTAATTTATTTATTTTTTATTTTATTTTTTATTTTTTTGTTTTAATTTTTTTTTTATTCCTTGAATAACAAAAGTTAACTCACTGCGCGTTACTTCCATTTGTAATGTAGATTGAGATCTCACTGACACCTGATCAGATACAATCTGATCCGGGGCTGACACAGAGTCTCCTCTGCTGGAAGTCTCCTGCACAAAGCTGCAAGCCCTTCCTTTGTTTTAGGGGAGGAATGAGTCAATGGAAAATTGCTTCGACGACACTGGAAGACCAGACTGTCAGTCTTCAATCTTCTTTCTTTCTCTTTTTTTTTTTTTTAATGAGTTATAACTAAAATCTGCGGACTTACTGTTTGGCAATACTCGTAAAGTATTTTTGTAAGTCTGCGCAAAGGTTGCACAAACAAAAACTCAGAACTTCGCAGATTTCCGCGTCAATTTCCAGATTTGGCGAGGTACGTGTTGCAACCTTGACCTTTATCTCCTTTATGGTTTTTTTTTCAAAATGTAAGCGATAAGACGGACTGACACTATTAACTGTAACTATAGCTATAAAAGGCGCAAAGACTTTTGGAAATGTACTCTCTGACGTATGAAAGATTCCTTGGAATCTTAATACACGCAAGTTTGGCAATTGGATCGTTATACACTTTAGCAATTGATTTCGTTACTCTCGTCTTTTGCTTTTCCTTCTTTTTTCAAAGAAAAAAAAAAAAAACCTTGATAAGCAACTTTAGAAACCAAATGCAATTGTAACTAAGAAACGCGAGGGCAAAGGCTTACCTTTGGCTACGAGTACTTTCAGTATTAGGAGGACCAAAAAAAAGGAACAATTTCGATTAACACAATGCACTATATAGTATTTTTTTTTTATTAAAAAAAACTTACTGTGTGTGACAATAACCTTTAATGGTGATCTGAGCAAAAACCAATTGAGCTAAGCATTGCCTGTACTTCAGCAATCTAAAAAACCAATCAAAATAAAAAAAAATTTGAAAAAAAAAATTGTTAAAAAATTCGCTTTTTTTATAATTTTGATTGTAATGTTTTTTCTTTTTGTTTTTTCTCCTTAATATTTTTTTTTCTTAAAAAAATAATTTCTGGAATTGATAGTACTTACCCAAAAGTTGACCTGAGAAAAATTTAACAAGTATCAAGTGTTTTTCTGTGATCAAAAGATTATAAAAAACAAAAAATCAATTTTCAAAAAAAAAAATTTTTATAAGTTTATTTTTTGTTTTCTTTCTTATTCTTCAAAAACAATTCTGCAATCAAACACACTCACTATAATGCTTGATTTGAGACAATTTAACCAGAACCAAGTTTTACTGTGCTTAAAAAAATTTTGTTTTTCTAAAAACAAGAAAACAATTTTCGAAAATTTTGGTCAATTTACTTATGTTATTTATATATTTCTTAAATATTTATTTTTTTTTAAAAAAATGAATTTTTATATCAAAAAAAATTCAATCTTACTGGTTATCTGGAAAACCTCAAACTAGTACTTAAGTGTTTAAAGCACTTCAGCAAAATCTAAAAGATTAACACCAAATTCCGAAATTTTTGGTTATTCTTAGTATATATATTTTTGTTTTTATAAATTTTCCTGTAATTGAAATATAATTTCAAGTTGATTAACAGGGATTCTTACTTTAACAGTCCAAAAATTGGATAATTTGGTTCAAAAGGAGATGAGGCCCCCAATTGTCAGAGTATTGCCTCTATTGCTATAGTAGCTGTGGCAGATACCTGCAAAAAAAATAATAATAATTGCCAAATATCAGTTTTAATGATTACACTGATAATATCAATAAAAACCTTAACTGATAGTAAGTTATCAGGAGTAAAAAAGCCACACCTTGAACCTCTAAAGAGATAAGGGGCCTAGCTTTAATAAATAAAGCTCAAAGGAGACTTGCTTACACAAGGAAGCTCACACCCTTTATGATAGCCTAAAAAGGACTATAACTCCAATAGGACCTTGGACTCGAAATCAAAGTTGATTGTTTGATTGATAATATAATAAGATGTTGAATTAAAAGGCCCCAGTTAATCCTCTTGGTGGACTAAGTTGGATGGGCTTGTTAATATGCACTATCTGGTTTATGAAATACAATGAGGAATAGGTTTTGTAGGGACAAGACCCTCCTCCTTTGTATTGAAAGATTCCTCAGGGGGACTCAGGGCATCATCAGGGAAGTAAACCACTGTCCTAGATTTCGTCTCCAGTGGCTCAGAGCCCCAATCAATCATCCCCAATGTATAATAACATTTACATACTCATTGGGGTCTATTTTTGAGGTAAGGTTGTAATTTATTTACTCAGAAGTTTAAAGTGATGGGGGGGAATCACCCCAGTCACTTATTCTCCTTCAAGAGGACGCTCTCAAGGCTTCAGAATTGATTTACTTACCCTCTAACTCTCTGTAGATCTATCAGAGCATGTGTTCAAAGAATTACAACCATATTATTAGATATTCTTAATCCACATAGATATGTATACTCTGGGTAAGTATTCCCACAGAGTTTATCTGCACCAGGGGAGTTTCCTAGCTTCTGAGTGTACGCTTTTCCAGCATGATTAACTTCTTGAAAGTTATCTACAAGCTGGAAGGAGAGTTCTTAGAAAATAATTTACAATTCACCTAAAAATCTGGGTTATGGTAGATAAGGATTATTACAGAATATAGTTTCCACAGAGGGAAATCTTTAAGGAAATTAATTGTACATCCAATTGGACGCTTCCACAGGATTTTAATCTAGAGTAAAGCTATAAGATCTCCCATAAATTATAATATAAACATTCAAGGTTTTATGGGATGATTTCTAATATTAAGACATACTATAAAAATATGATTATATGAAACTTTATATGTCAAAAATATGGATATTTAATGGACTAATGGAGGCTTGAACACACTACCTAGGTACTCCGAAGGGTACTAAGACATTCCTTAACCACTATACTACCAAGACTTGTGATTTGGGCAGCCTATAGGACACCAATACATGTCTCATGGCTGACATCAACTAAGTAACAACATTCCTTCACCAATCCAAAAAATTTGTCAACACTGTTTATCCCTCAAGATCTTGGGGTGGGAAAATGTGGGAAATTGGATGAAAAAAATTGATGGAACCTTCTGAACTATTTTGATGACATTTGAAGAAAGATTCTGCCAAATCCTCCCCTAAAGAGTATTATTTTCTGAACCTTAGGTCTGACAAGGTCTCTCATATATTGGGCCAAATGTTTTTAAAATTAGCCAAACTTGCATTTGATTCCAACAGTGAAGCTATGATGGAAAACAAAATCCCTTCCTTCTCCTCATTGGAATTTGGATATGACCTTACTTCTTTTGACTGCTCACCTCAGACTCCTTCTACAACTTGCCCCATATTGACCAAGGTGATGTCTCTGACTATTCCTTTTTACTTGTGGTCCAAACCAAAAATCCAAATGGACAACTTATTGACAAAAAGGATGAATATAAAGTATCCAAAGGCCAATTTTTTTTCCCAGACTTGGGGTTTGGGATTGATTTCAAAAAAAAGGGTATTTTGAAAATGGTTTGGGAAGCAAACAAGTACAATTACTGTACTTTTCAGGCAGTGGATACTTCCACCCATACTAGGATGGCCATGTCCATGCAAATCAATAGAACAACTCAAAACACTAGCAAGGACTTGGCCAGTGGCAAAATATATATTAGGGAAAAAAATATAAATAAAAGTAAAAAATATTTGTTCATTGGTGGTGTTAAAAATACTCTCAAACATTTTTGCAATCAAAAATATTTTTTTTTGTTTTTATTTTTAAAATTTTCATCAAAGTAAATATATTTAAAAACCAAGAAATCAAGTAATTTCCTTTATTTCATCCACAGTTCTACTGCTAACAATGCATGCCATGGCTACCAATAACCTATCTTTTTTTCTGTGGCTAGCCTTTCCCTCTCCTTTCTGAGTTGGTCTTGCTCTTGATCCTTCTCCTTTTCCTCTTTTTGAAACTCCTGCTTGGCCTGTTTGATTTGCCACTCAGAATCTAACTTGTTTTGATGATCCAAACTCTCATATTTCCACTTTTGACAATCCATAGCAAGTTGACAATCCCACTTATCCTTTTCAAATTGAATTTTTTTGGATTCTATTTGTGATTTCACTGTTTTTTGGAGGGGAATAGGAATGAGCTTGATTTTGAAAGCAAGTAAAATAAGTCAATGAACTTAATTGAATCTTTCTTCTCCATGATATCCTCAAAGCCAGAAAAATTTGAAGTTTTTCTCCGCTTTTGATGGCTATTAGGGTTGAGGTTGATGGAATTGGAAACCTTTTGCTTTCCCTTTGCAGAGGAGGTTTGTGTGGGATTGTTGTCAATCTCATTTGAAGGGGATGTGGGAGGCCCCATTTTCTTGAGTTTTTGGCCAATCAAGAACAGATGAGGCTGTCATTTTAAAATATAAATCAGTCAGGATTAACCAGATAGAAGAGAAAAGAACTTGGGTGCTTACTTGAGCAGATATTGATGGTAGTGGCAATACAGGAATAACTTGCTCCTCATTGGCCAAGTTGTTAATTTCTTCCACCCCAAGAAGAGAGCAATCCAAAGAAGGAAGTGAGGGGTCCAAGGAAGGTTTGTAATTGTTGATCAATGCTGATGTAGACATGATTGAAGCTGATTCTGTTGGAATATCCTCCTCCACATCAGATTGGGGCAATTCATAGGTTTTATTGGGATCATTATTGCTAGGTTGAGCATCCACAGCCAGGTACTCAGCATCAACTGAATTTGATTGTTGGGCATCAAAAGCGGCTAAAGGGGTTATATTGGCCTTCTTTCCAAATATTTCATCCATTTGAACATAAAAAGGACAAATGGAGTCCAACTGATCAACCACTGAGTTGATTCCCTTGGCTTTATTGGAGTTGGTGATACCAAAGCCAGTGGAGATTGACATTGAGTGGGCTTTTTTGTACTTGGCTTGATAGTCCTTGAATTTCTCCCGCATCTGTTTGCATGAAAGATCCAGCCTACCTTTGTTTTAATTCTTAAGTTCATTGGCAATCAGGAGATAACCATTAACCTTTGAGGATGGATGTAGGCCAACTTGTGTTTTATTGTTGGATCCAAAGCAAGAATTGTAGTTGGAGGGAATTTTGAGCCAGTTTAACAGGATGATTTGATCAGCTCTCTTCAGCTGACTTGAGCCTTTGGAAGCTTATGGGGGAGGTTGTTGGATGTTGAGTTGTGGGGGTATTTTTTCTTTGGTTGAGTGGACTTTCAGGGGAAGTTTTTCTGAGGGTCCATTTAAAAAGAGTAAGAGGAATGAAGTGATGAAGCAATAAATCAATGAGAGTTAAAATGTAATGAAAGGGGGGATGAAGTTATGAAGTGATGAAGCAATGAGAGGATGGATGTGATGAAATCAATAAAGTGATGACAGTGATAAAGCAAGGTGAGAGTGATGAAGTGATGAAGCAATGAGAGTGATGATGTGATGAAGCAATGAGAGTGATGAAGTGATGAGTATAGCAATGAAGCAATGAGAGTGATGAAGTGATGAGGATATCAATGAAGCAATGAGAGTGATGAAGTGATGAGGATAGCAATGAAGTAATGAGAGTGATGAAGTTTTCTAATAAGGTTGGAGGATGAAACCAGAGGTGATGATGTGGAATGACCTGTGGTTTAGCTGTTGAAGTCCTTTATATACTTTATTTGAAAAAACCCATTTATTTTTAGGTAACTTTGACACACCTGATGTGAAATAAGTGGTTTTTTTATTTTTAATGGCTGCTTTGAAATGGCAGATTTGGGTTGAAACCTGCCATTAAAAAATGGTGTGTTTGCCAACTTTGATACTCCCTACTATGTGGAACTGTTGGACCACACCTATCAATCATAAAGTGACACTAAAGTGAAATTAAAGTCAAATAAAGTGAAATCAATTGAAATTCAAGTTAAATTAAAGTGAAACTATAGAAAACTGCAAACAAACCTCCCACAAAATTGATCTTTCTCAACTCAAAAGTGAGCAAACTTGGTATTTGTCCAATTGAAAGTTGGATTGAATACTGAAGTAGCATTGCATTTTTTTTTAAATTATGGGAAGAGTGGAAAGCCCTCCTTTGTTTTAAAATGGCTGAATTTCGGAAAGAGATTGTGTTTGGTAAAATTTTCCGCAGAAATCTTGCTCCAATTTCTGGAAAGTCCACTAGCCCTTGAGTCACACTCCTGTACCTCTGCAATTCTTAATCAAACTCCACTTCCGCACCCAAGCTGGAAACAACTAAAGCTAACTTGCAATGAAATAATAGTAAATACACAAGACAGACTCCCCAAAGAGCTCCGCACTTGAACTATTTCCCTAAATATGACCTCTGAGAACTCTTGCTAGTAATTACACTCCAAAGTAAAAGAAGAAAAGAATCTAATTATAATTTTCTGTGAAATGTTATTTTTCTATACTCCAATAATCCAATGTTGTGATAATGTTCTCCCCCCATGATATATATTCCTCTCTATATATACAACAAATAACAAAAGAATGCAAACCACAAATGAAAGACCCCTATTGTCTCTGTTCATTCCGCACTGACCCTCCTTAGCTGCTCCAAAAAGGAACGTAAACTGCTAATGAAAGTCTCTGTGCATTCCGCACTGACCCTCCTTAGCTACTCCAAAAAAGGAATGTAGACTGCTAATGGAAGAACCAGTTTCCCACTGCCTCCAAGCGTTCCGCACTAATCCTCCTTACTAATAGTCCAACCCTTACCCAATCCAATGATTTGCAGTATATTTGATGATCCTGTTCCCAATTCCCCCTAAAAGTTGATTTGCGCCAATGCATAAGTAAGGACAGATCCTTGTTGATCTTCCCTAGCGGATCACTCCCAATCCCTCATGCAGCATAACTACAAATCCCCAACAACCGGCATGCGGCCTCCTCAACTCTAGCTTTCATTTCCCCACAGCGCTCTGCAACCTCAGTGCATATCCCATAATTGGCCTAATCTGTACTACTTAGCTTTGACCACTTGCTTCCACATTAGTAAACCCACAGCAGCGGAGGGAAAGTTATGTTTGACCACACCATGTCTGCAAAAGTCAAAAGCCCCAGCCCATTCTTGTCATTTTGCCCTCAAAAAGGGCGCGCTGAACCAATGCCAATCCCTTAGCTAATGCACTCCAGAATAGACAGTCTGCCAATGCGCTTCTCTGAGCCTATTGTGCTGCGGAATTCCAACCACTGCTGAGCAGCTCCAAGTCAAATGCCCAGAGCTGAGCCTACTTGCCTCCGTGTCTATAAATAACCACCACAGTGTTGAAGGACTACATTGATAGTAACATGAACAAATCTGAGGTAAAAAGGGATTTGGGTAACAAAACATTGGAAGCCCCAATTGCATCCTCATCAAGGGTGACAATTGAGGAACAAAATTTTTCACATTTAGACATGACCTCAGGTGGTGTGTAACATTTTATGTTACTCTGGTCTTTTCCTTATTTAATTTGATGGGAACTAAACTATGACTATGTAACTATGACAGACCCACTTGCCCCGCCTCCTGTGAGAGCTTTTCATACTTTGGAAGAGGCACAATACTATTGTCAAGCATGGGCAATGAAGCATGGTTATGCTTTAACATTTTTCAACTCAAGGCGTGATAAATATGTGTATTTAGCCTGTGATAGACAATGGTCAAGGCAAATTCACACAAGGAAGGTTGGGTGCAAGTTTTTAATCTGTGCAAGTCACACAAAGGCAGACCCCTTGTGGCAAATCTCCTACAGAAATGATCAACATAACCATGAACCATCTCCACACCCCTCAGTGCATCCTTACCTGAGGAGAATCTCTGGGGTAGCCTTAGACAATCTAAAAGGAGGCATGAAAGATGGGCTCAATAATATTCAACTCAAAAGAAAATTTAGCAAGATTGATGGTGGCAAATATTTTGATGACCAAAAAATCTATAACACTAAGCATAAGTTAGCAATTGAATAACTAAAGGGGAAAAGTGTTATGGAGGTCCTCTTTGAACAACTTGGTAATTCAGGTTGGGTTCATTGAGAAAAATTTGGTGGAGAGGGTCACTTGGAAGCCCTATTCTTTGCTCACCCAGATTCATTAATGCTTTGCAAGAAATTCCATCATATAGCTATGATGGATTTTACTTATAAGACAAATAAGTAAAACATTTCCCTATTGCACATCTTAAGAATTACAGCCAACCAGAAAATTTTCAAAAAAATCTCTTGTTTTTATAACAATAGAAACATTTGAGTTCTAAAGTTGGTCTGTCAATGCGCTAAAGTATTTGGCTTATGATCCTGAGAGGCTTCCCAAACTATATGTGAAGGACCGTGAAAAATATTTTATCCATTCTCTAAAAAGAATTTTCCCTGATTCAACAAGACAGTGTTGTCAATGGCACTGGTCTAAAAACATACAATCAAACTGTAAAGTGCGCTTTGATAATTAAGTTGAAGGGTTTCAAAGCTTTATGTCTCTGTGGGCTAAGTATGGGGCTTCAAAAACCAAGGAGGAGGCAGAGTTGAATGATGCAGAACTTAGATCAAGTGCCATATCACATCCTCTACTTTTAATCTTCCTAGTTTTGGGTTGCTTACATTATGAATTGTATAAAGTGTCTCTTGACAGACCATGAGGATGTGCTTGATTATATGGATTGTAATTTATTCTGTATCAAAGGGATTTTTGTAACAGCTTGGACTTTCAAAAACCCTGAATTTTCAAATAAAACAACTTCTTGGGATGAAGGGGCCCATGCTACTCTCAAACAATTCCTTGCAATTTCTTTGGGAAACATGTTGGATTTTTTGCAAAACCTAGAGTTAACCGTTTCCAATCAAATTAAATTGGTTCAGGAGGCCCTTTACAACTCTTGAATAAAGATTGGAAAAGTTCTTCTTACTGAACTATTACCATTGGGATACAAGGTGTCTTTAAAGGCAATCAAACTTTTTTTGGATCAATTAGAGAGATTAAAGCGGAACCATGATGGGGAAGTGTGCACCAATTCAGAGTTGATGACTATGGGTTTGCCCTGTTCCCACCAAATAGGTGACCTACTAGCGTCAAGAGGATTCTTTGTGCCTGAGGATTTTCATCCTCAGTGGTGGTTGGATTATGAACCTTGAAGTTTGAGTTCTGTAAGTTGGTTTGAGTCGGATTGTTGGATTGTTCAAATCACTTTGTGATTAATGATTTTTGATAAATGCTTTTTGAATGATGATTCCTACTTGAATAATATTTGATCCTTTTGAATTTTTAAATTTTGATGTTGATTACCTGCTCTACAATTCTCAGTTACATGAGAAGCTCAATGAATTGATCTTGGCTCATCCTGGACAAGATTATTGCGGGCTTTTGAAGCACTTATGAAGGAGACAATAAATTATCAATCAAAGCCAAGAACTGAACCTAAAGTCTTTCAATCAAGCAGAGGCTTTCCAAAATTTACAGAACCCGGCAATATACTTCTTGATTTTAAAATGTTGAAAAGGAACTTAAGCAGGAAAAGAGAATTAGAAGGGCACCAAAGAAGAAAAGAAAAAATATTGTAAGTCTTTTCTTTTGTGAAAGGTTCATTTTTTGGTTTTAATGAACTGATGGGAAAATGATTTCTGATGTGCAAGGATGGCTTTTCATCTGAATCTCATAGTTCAGAGTATGAGACTGAAGAAAGACTTAAGAGGGGATCAGAAAGACCAAAGATAGTAAGTATTTGATTTTGTGAAATGTTCATTTTTATAGCTTAATGAACTAATGGGGTAATTATTTCTGTAGTGCAAGGATGGTTCTTCATCTAAATTTCATAGCTCAGTGGAAGAGACTGATATTTCATTGGGTTTGGTGCAATTTGACTCAGATTCCTTTTCAAAAGATGAAGCAGAAGCAATGGAGGAGTCAAACAGAAGCTCATCTTTGGTGATTATTGATTCCTTTAATGAGATTAGAATTGTGGCTAACTACTTTTTGTTTGTAGGAAGTGAATTACCTCAATCAAATACCTGAGAACTTGCATAAGCTCTTGGGTGAGTTTTGGGATCCAGTTGGTGATGGAAATTGTGGATTTAGAGTCATTGCTAAATCACTTGGGTATGACAAAAATGGATGTTTTATTGTACAAAAGCAATTGGTTGAAAAATTGAGGAAAGATAAGGGGTGCTATTCTAAGATCCTTTGGGGCATTAAAGATGTTGAAAAGATAGAAAACAAACTTGATGTTGTTGAAATCAATGAAAAGATTCCATCATCAAAATGGCTTTCAAAGTTGGACATGGTTCAAATAATAGCAGATACTTATGGAAGACCAATATGTTCCATTTCATCGGATTCATGCTGTACTTATAAACCTATGAAAATGAGTGTAAAAGAACAATCAGAACCTATTCTCATTTGCTTTGTTAAAAATAACCATTAGGTCCAGCTTGTACTCAAGGGAGATTTGATTCCAATCCCAGCCATATTTTCCAAACCATGTTCCATGATATCAAAAAAAACAGCTTCTTGGGTTTATCACCTCAAAGATAAACTTGAGTTGTATTCTAACTTATAGATTAATCTCATCATTTGGTTTGGGTCCTGATGCTGATCTTGTAATTCAATTAATATAAAGGTTTATCACCTTTTGAACATCATTATGTTGAATCTTTTGGGTTAAAATCATTATGATGAGTGTATTGAATGAGATTTTAATGTAAGTCAGTTTAACTTCTGTTGGGCTGATCCCATCATAAGGAGTATTTTTACTTCTTGTGATGAGATCAGAATAACACAAGTTGAACTTTTTTTTTTGGTGCTTTTACTTTAGGGCTGGACAAAAAACTTGTATTTTTTGGCACTTTTACTTTAGGGCTAGTCACAAGTTTAACTTGTATTTTTTGGTGTTTTTACTTCAGGGCTAGTCAAGTTGAACTTGTATTTTTTTTTTGTTTTTTTAATTTAAGGCTATTCAAGTTGAACTTGTATTTTTTTGGGTTGATTGCCTTCAATTTTTTATTTTTATTTTTATTTTTTTTATTTTTATTATATTTCTTTTTTTTTTTGTTTTTTTTTCTTAACAAAAAAAATCAATATTTCAATTTTTAGTGTGATTTCTTTTTTTATTTTATTTTTATTTAGTTTATTATTATTATTATAATTTTCTTTTTTTTGGGGGGGGACCACAAGACTTGTAGTCATGTGGCATGGCAACACGACTACATTAGAGCTGTGTAGGGCCCCACACAACTCAAATTTGGTTGGGATGTAGGCCACACGGCTCCAATGTAGTTGTGTTGCGGTGCCGCACAGCTCAATTGAGCTTTTTACACAACTCATTTGAGTTGTGAATTTATCATTGCCCAAAAAATAAAAAAATAAAAATAAAAATAAAAATAAAAATAAAAATAAAAATAAAAATAAAAATAAAAATAAAAATAAAAATAAAAATAAAAATAAAAATAAAAATAAAAATAAAAATAAAAATAAAAATAAAAATAAAAATAAAAATAAAAATAAAAATAAAAATAAAAATAAAAATAAAAATAAAAATAAAAATAAAAATAAAAATAAAAATAAAAATAAAAATAAAAATAAAAATAAAAATAAAAATAAAAATAAAAATAAAAATAAAAATAAAAATAAAAATAAAAATAAAAATAAAAATAAAAATAAAAATAAAAATAAAAATAAAAATAAAAATAAAAATAAAAATAAAATAAGTCAACCACAAAGGCCACATCAACCAATCATTGGTGATTTGAAGGTATTGGTCAAAAATCAAGTCCTTATTGCTAATAAGACCCAGTAAGTTTCCAAGACATTTTCCATGTCTGAACTTCAAGTATAAAGAATAATTGGGAATTCTTGAGGTGCAAAAAACAATCAATCAACTTCCTCAAGAGGTTCCAAATCAAATATTTCCCAAGAGATGATTTCATCAATTCTGGTATATTTGGAATAAAAGTCCTTGTCCTTTTTGAAGGATCTGACTGTTCACATCAAGAACAGATTTTATTTTACCATTTCAATCGCCTCAATTCAGAAGCTCCTTTAGATCCTGGAAATCACCCAGAAAATGGTGATGCTGGTCCCTTGGAAGTGAAACAAGGTAGCCTTCCTACAAACTCAACACAATTTTTTTGTCAATTGTGTCACTGATTTAGGAAGGAATCTTATATTCATTGAAAATTCTGGGTTAAATATGTTAAAATCAAATCCAATTTCTAGCTGTTCTTCAGACTCTGATATTTCCCTCTTTTTTCCCTCTTTTTTCCCTCTTTTTTTCCAACTATGTAGTTCTAATTATCTTTGCTTTTCTGCCAATTTTTCTTGACCCACTGTCTGCATTCCACATCTGAACATTTGCACTATACTTTAATGAATATTCTTCAATCCTGGCAATAACCAAATAGAAACTCCTCAAACCTCTTTGACCACTTCTCAGAATCTTCATCCAACTGTGGACAAGAAAAAACCAATCAAAGACCAACCACCCAATGAATCACAACAACTCACCTTCAACAATCCATTTTATCAACAAATTCAGGCAGATGGCTCAAATACAGTAAGACCAGCATTCCTCAACTCCACAATCAGTCAAATTATGCTGTAGAGAATCCAAGGTATAATGGGATTATTTATCAAATATCTTGCTGGCAGTCACTAGGAGGGGAATTTAGTTACTACTACTCTTTAATAGATAGAAGTAAACTAAGATTATTTTGAATTGCCTGCCCTTCTGAACTATAATAAGTCTGCACAATAAATTTTTTTAATTGATGGCTGGTTTTCTTTGAGACTTAAAATAGGTCACTAATCAGACCTAGATTAATTATTAATAGAGATTTTTTTAGTAATTTCAATACTATTCAAATTTGGATTGGATTATTGGCAAGCTTCCACCAATTAATAATCAAAAATTTCCTACTTTTTCTGACTATTTTTCCAAATTCCAATTAAAGGATTTAAGGTTTGACTAAAAGTTGTTTAACCAGTAAGAGGACCCAAAGATGGTTTTTACCACAGGGAGCTGGGGGAAAAAAAACTTGGTTGGTTGTTCTGTTGTGCTCTTCCTTTTTTATAAATTTACTGATCACAAATCAGGTTTTTTTCACTTAATAATAGGTGCTGAATAACAGGTATTTTCTCAATAACCCTTCTTCAAGAACACCTGGGGTTGGTTCAGGCAGATTCCATACTAACATAGGGGCAGACATATCACAGGGGCTGATGCCATGCTTGGGGGCTGATGCCATTCTATAGAGGCAGATGCCATGCTTCACAACTTGGATAGGGCAAAAGAGCCCCCCTTAAATAGACAAATAATTCCTAAGGAGATGCTCAGGGCTCCCCTGAGGACGTCTCTGATCCTCTCTCTGCACTGTTAAAGCACAGGAGGGTACATTTACATGAGGAAATAAGGCTTGTCAGAAAACATATAAAACATACCAAGAGATAGCTGCATTTTCTTTAGTATAAATTTTGATAGAAAGGCAAAAATATGAGGAAAAGGATAAGGTTGGTGATTTATGGACACTTGTGGGTGCTTCTCTTGTATAAAAAATGATGCAGAATTTCCCTGCAGCTTGAGTTGATTTTGCTGGTTGGGAAAGGCATGAAACATGCTTGGCAGCTGCAAGCCTTCTTTGGTAACTGAAATTGCATAACTTTAATGGTTGAAGTGGTGGAACAATACTTTTTGGGCGTTTCTGAGGAAGCTTCTGATCCCTTATCATGTATAAAATGTTGCAGGAACTACCTGCATGCTGTTTCAATGGAATTAGTTGTAGAGATATGAGGTATGCTGTTTTACCGCATGCTCGCTTGGGTGACTTGAGAGTGTGGCTTGCAGGTGTTGTGTGGTTGATATGGTGGAAAACTGAGTATCAGGTTCAGAGGCCTTATCTGGTGGTTGAAGTTCCAGAAAGGCCATGTGCACTGGGTTGTTATTGCTGGTTGGTGAGAATTGAGACCTACTTTGCTGCATGAGCCCCTACTTCTGTTGGTGTGTATATGTGTGTTGTATGGTTGGATTGGTGGCAAGCTGAGTATCAAAGTGCTCCATAGGAAGGTTTATAGGCCTTATCTGGTGATGAAAGTTCCAGAAAGTTCATGTTTACTGAGGTGTTATTGCTGGTGGGTGAGAATTGAGACATACTTGGCTGCATGAGCCCCTACTTCTGTTGGTGCATAGATTAGTTTTGTATGCTTGAATGGTGGCAAAATGAGTATCAGAGTACTTCAGAGGACGGTTCAGAGGCCTTATCTGGTGGTGAAAGTTCCAGAAAAGTCATGTTTACTTAGTTGTAATTTCTGGTTGGTGAAAATTGAGACATACCTGGCTGCATGAGCCCCTAATTTTGTTGGAATGTATATGTGTGTTGTATGGTTGGAATGGTGGCAAAATGAGTATCAGAGTGCGGCAGAGGACGTTCCAGAGTCCCTTAATTGTACTTAATTATCCAGGAAGTTATTTTAGCTTGGATTCATAGTATTGGTTGTAGCGCAACATTGGTACTGGTATGGTTTAAGTCCTGCAGGTATGGGTAAGTTTTTTTTGTTGTGTGGTTATTTAGGCATAATATTTTGCCATTATATTTTCAATTAAGCTTTTATTTATTAATTCCTGCAACATAATCCAGTCTGTGCAAGGTATTGGTTTGTTTTTGACAGGTGTTTGGTATGGTTGAAGTGGGGTTATCTGGTAATGGGTTGGGATTTGAGGTTTTTTTGAGTTTAGAGTATAGTTTATGAGGTTTTTGGAATTGATTTGTGAGTTTAATTTGATAGGAAAGAATAATAATTAATAAAAAAATGAGTCTGATGGCTATATGACCGGTTTGGTTTACCACAATGTGCTGCTTCTTTCTTTAGCTCTTTCAAGACTCTTTCTCTCTTCAGTTAAGTGTACTATTTCAGGTGTTGTTCCTCTTATCTCTGGCTACTAGCAAATCACTCTCAATACGTATGAACTCTGCCAGAAAATCACTAACTTACCTCTGACTCCAGTCTCACAAGTCTCTGTCTGCCTTTGTCACAACACTCAATCACCTGACCCCTAACCATCAGCCATCTACTACTCTGTTTTTCTTCCTCATTCTGTTTTTCTTTTCCTTGATTGAATCACATGAAAATCATTACCATGTTTTCATTGAAATGAAAATTTAACTTTTTCTTGGTCACCAATCCAAAAATTCTCACAGTTGAAAGCCTGCACCAACCAAAATTAATTGACTGGAGCCTTCCACCATTCCAGGACCAGGGGGGTGAATGAATTACAAATTGCTTTCCATCAAATCTCTAATAGACTCTACACCACTTCTAACAGCCAATAACTACAGCATGTGGCAGAATAAATTTGAAAATCTTTTCAAACTATGGGGGATCTTTGACATAATTAGTGACCCTTATAAACTGTGTCAACCAGAAAAAGATGTCAATCAGGATTTTGTTGCACATATCATTGCCAAACTCCATTGAAACACCTATGACAATTTAATTGAAGATTTAAATTAGGATGATTCCAAACTTATCTGCATATCAACTCAAGCACATTGTGCCTCTTCCCAATTGTCAAAAAGGGAAAGGGATTTAAATGAATTTCTCCACTTGTCCATGGAACACAACATTGAAGCATTTGTGACCTTGGTTAAGGTATAATTAAAGAACATGTCCAAGGTTTGCATTTACCTTCCAATGGACATTTTTGCATATTTTTACTCTTCAACTTCCCAACAACAATGCAAACTATGTAATTTCAAAAAATTCACTTCACAACCAAGATGAAAGTCAATTTACATCTGAATCATCTAATCCAACACAAAAATGAAGCAATTTCTCAAGGCAATCACACGGAACCAGTCAATGTGGTGCTTTACAGAGGAACAATATGCAAAAATGGCAAATAAAATCCGGCTGTCACATTCCATCCTGCTATCTCATTCTGGTTTGAATTCCAAGAGCTTAAACCTGCAAACCTTCACAAATGCGTAAAAAAATCAAAACCAAAGACTAATAATGAAGCTCACTTCTATTATTTCTTCTGTGGAACAAGCTCCCTCAAAAATACTATCTGCCAAAGGTTCATCCTTGATTCCAGTTGCTCAGTCCAAATGACATTCAACGTTGATACATTTCTTGCACTAACAAAAAGCAACAGAGCTGAAAAGATCCAAATGGGGAAAACAAATCTGACCAAAAAAATCAAAAGGATGGGGGATGTAGCACTGTTGACCAAAGATTCCAATTTAAAACTCTCTAATGCAGCTTAGTTACTGGAATCAACTGTAAATCTGATCTTTCTTGGGGCCCTTATGACTCAGGGAGCGCAACTGAGATTCAATTCCAAGCAAAAACTAAGTGTCTTCAATCTATCATTCTGATTAAAGACTGTTCTCTCTGTTTCCATTTTCAACAACCTATTTTTAATTGAAATGGCCACTGAATGAAAGAAGTCATACTATTCAAATTCTGAGCTTCTCAAAATTCATTGCTCTCTGGGACACACTGGTATCAAGCAGATGGAAAAATATCTCAACACCACTGTTCCTACAACTCAAAAGGAAGCATTTGAATTCATCAGCAGTGTTAAATCCAAGATAACTTTTAATCCTTTTAGCAAATAACTTATAATCCGTTTAGCAATCAGCAACAGATTTTGAACCAATGTTTCAAAAGAATACACTTGTATCTTATGGGGCCAATCAATCCAATCTCAAAGGGAGGGTTCAGGTACATTCTTAGCCTGATCAAATTTTCCTTAGGGTATATTGCATGCTTCCCTCTAAAATCAAAAAGAACCACCACAGAATTTCTGATCTTCATAATTGAGAATCATCACAGGAAGACCAATCTCTACCCTGCCAAGGTGTGTTTGGACAGAGCAGGAGAATTTTTCAATGCAAAACTTTAGACCTATTACTAAACCCATCACATCAATCAAATTGTGAGTGAACCATACCACTCCCAGGAAAATGGAAAGGTCAAGCAAGCAAACAGGAAATTAATTGAAGCCACAAGAGCTGCTATCTCCAACTCCAACATACCAAAATAATGCTGGCACAAAGTTTCAAGGGGCTCTTTCTTCATGCTCAACCAAATTCCAAAACAGAAAGTTGAAAAATCACCATGGAAGAAAATACACAAGAAACAAAGTCCCATAGTTTATGTTAAACCAATTGGAACTTCTGTTACTTACTGACTCAACAATACTGAAATGAAGTCTAAGCTTTACAAAAAAGGGGCTTCTGGAATTCTGGTAGGGTTTGATCCTGCTCTTCTCTCCTCCAAATTTATTATTTCTAAAGGCAAGATTCTCAATACCAAACACATTATCTTCAATAGTCAAGAGCCAAAAAGAAGTATCCCTGGACAACAATAACCTCAAAACCAATGTTTTCAGTCAAAATGAAGCTGTTTCTCACAATCAAAGCAAATCATTCAATTCCTCAACCAGTAATTTTACACCTAAGTCCACAATCCTACTCTTCCAATATAGGAGGAATTGGACTCCAAATTGGAAATTTAGTCAACATTCAAAAATCACATCAGACCAAACTTGAGAAACCAAGACACACTGTCAAAGCCAAAATTTTATGGCTTCTTGACCAAAAAGCTACTAACTTTGCTAGAAGAAGAAATTAACATTCCACAGTGGAAGGAATTGGCCATGAAAGAGTTCAGCACCATTGAAGAAAAGGTTGCATCGGAGGACACAGACAAGAGCATTGTTACAGATCCTCTCAATATGGTTCTGGTATTCAAAATAAAACACAATGCTCACAGAGATGCTCCATTTTTCAAGAATTGAATCTGCATGAATGGATTTAACCAGAGATACAGTCTTTAATACCTTGAACCATACGCTCAAACTGGTAAATTTGCCTCACTGAGGGGACTCCTGATGTACTCCCCCAACAGGAATCTGTAAATCCTCCAACTCAATTTCAAAGGAGTGTTCCTAAATTCCAAGCTTGAAAAGCAAGTTTTTATCAAAAATCTGCATGGTTGCAACAGAACTTCCAAATATCTCAAACTCAAGAAGTCACTTTATGGGTTAAAGCAAGCTCCAAAAAACTGGTATCAAATGCTGAGTGAATGGACCAAGGCTCAAGGTTTCAGGGAATCAAACTGCAATCCCTTCCTATAAATATTTGAAGATCAAATCACCATTTTCTTCTTTAATATTGATGACCTGATTTTGACAGGAAAAGTCAAAAAATTCAAGGAAGGATTTCTTAGTAGGTTAAACAAATCTTCTTCTCATCAGCCAAACACACTTCTTGGAATGAAATTACTGCAGAAGGAAAGCCTAATCCCTTTATCTTCAACACTCCACATATAAAAAGGGCTTGAAGAACTCAGTCTAACCAACTGCAGGCCTGTGTCAACACCTCTCACACCCATTCTACACCTCAAAACTGCCAACAACAAAGATTGGGACAAGTTCCTAGCCCTAAATATTGACTATATTTTGCCAATAGGTTGCCTAAATTTCATTGCAGGAATTTCTGAACCCAAAATCAGCTTTTCCACTTCAAATCTGGAAAAAAACTGCAAACATCTAGAATTCAGCCAGTGAGAAGAGGTCCAGCATGTCTGGAAATATCTATCCATCACCAAAGATCTTACACTCACAATAGGACCACAATCAATGTCAGATTGATTGATTTGCTTTAGCAACCCCACATTTGCAGACAACCCTGAATCTTGATTCTCTCAAAGTTGCTTCATCTGCTCTTCCAAAGGTAGTCTGTTATACTGGACCAGCAGATTCTAACAGTGTATAACTTGTTCATAAACAAAATCTAAGTGTGTGGCCCTATCCAGCTGCCATCTAGAGGATTTTTGACTCCAAAATCTCATTGAGGACATCTATCATTTCTCATTCAAGAATCCCATGCATCTGATTGACAAAAAGGGTCTCAATGTTAAAACCAATAATTTTGGCTCCTGCTCAAAAGCAAAGCACACTGGCATCAAAACAAGAAGCCTTTGCAACAACTTCAAATTAGGTCTCATTTAGTTTGGCTTAATACCATCTCTCACAATGGCAGCAGATGCACTTACCAAAGCAGCAAACAATAACTCAAACACCCAACTTTTAAATGCATTTAGCTCTCCACTTCAATGAATTTGGAGTTTTGGGGGTGTTTTAAAATAAAATCCAATTTCTAGCTGATCTCCAGACTCTGATATAT
This sequence comes from Puccinia polysora, assembly GCA_025617555.3. NCBI lineage: Eukaryota > Fungi > Basidiomycota > Pucciniomycetes > Pucciniales > Pucciniaceae > Puccinia > Puccinia polysora. The sequence goes on from CM062625.1 coordinate 265,756, forward strand.
ACCTCATTTTTCCCTCTTTTTGTTCAATTATGTAGTTCTAATTATCTTTTCTTTTCTTCCAATTTTTCTTGGCCCACTGTCTGCACACCACATATGAACATTCACACTATCCTTTACTGAAGATTCTTAAATCCTGGCAAGGCCCAAATAGAAAATCCTCAAATCTCTTTGACCACTTCTCAGAATCTTCATCCAACTCTTGAAAAGAACAATTCAATCACAGACCAAACACCCAATCAATCACAACAACTTACCAGCAACAATTCATTTTATCAAAAAATTCAAGCAGACAGCTCAAATACAGTAAGACCAGCAGTCCTCAACTCCAAAATCAGTCAACTTACACACTGCTTTTTTCTTTAGTTCTTTCAAGGCTCTTTCTTTCTTCAGTTAATAATACTGTTTCTGGTGTTTTCCCTCTTGTCTCTGGCTACTATTAAATAACTCTCAATCAATATGAACTCCACCAGACAACCACTAACTTACCTCTGACTCCAGTCTCATGAGTCTCTGTCTTCCTTTGTCACAACACTCAATCACCTGACTCCTAACCATCAGCCTTCTACTTCTCTGTTTTTCTTCCTCATTGTGTTGTTCTTTACCTTGATTGAATCAAATAAAACTCATTAAGATTGTCTCATTAAAATCAAACTTTGGCTTGGTCTTGGCCACCAATCCAAAATTCCTCAAAATACTCCAACTTGGCCCACTCATGGGTATTCCCTTTCTGGTTGGTTTTATTTATCAATTATTTTGGGGTGATGTTGAATTCACAGCTCCATTTGTGTGGGAGCTGTGTACACAGCTCCAGTCATGTGGGAGTTGTGTAGGGCCCCTCAACACATGGGGGCCCATACACTACTCCATATAATTTATAATTTATTATCTATTATTTATTATCTATAATTTATTATTTATTATTATTTATTGTTTATTGTTTATTATTTATTATTTATTATTTATTATTTATTATTTATTATTTATTACTTATTATATATAATTTATAATTTATTATATATAATTTATAATTCATAATTTATCATTTATCATTTATTATTTATTATTTATCATTTATAATTCATCATTTATGATTTAGTGGAGGCTACACAACTTGATTTTAGTTGTTTAGCATGCTGTACAACTCAAATGGGATGTGTATCATGCCACACAGCCCATTTGAGCCGTGTAGGGTGCCACACGGCCCATTTGAGCTGTGTAGCATGCCACACGGCTCATTTGATCCATGTAGGGTGCCACATGGCCCATTGAGCCGGGTACACGGCTCTGTATCCATGAATTTAACATTACCCATTTTTTTTAAGTGATCATAAATTGACAACTCATTTGAGTCATTTGGATGAATCATGTGAGCCATGTGGCACACTACATGACTTCGTTTGAGCTGTGTAGCCTCTACACAATTTGAGTGTGGTTGCGCGTCCCCCACACGGCGGCCTGGTGTTGTGTGGCACAAAACCTGACTACATTCAAGACGTGTTGGGCCGTACACAACTTGAATTTAGTTGTGTTCTGTGCCATACAACTATAATTGTTGTGGGCCAAAAAAAAAATAAATAAAATAACCCCCAAAAAAACTTAAATAAACTAAAAAAAATACAAAAAAAAAAAAACAGAAATCAACCATAATATCAAGAAATGGTTATTTTTTGGTTTCAAAAAAAAAATTAAAAATTAAAAAATAAAAAACAAATTGAAAAAAAGGGTGATGTTAAATTCACGGCTCCAACCGTGTGGTAGTTTTGTAGGGCCCCATATGGCTCAAATGAGCCGTGGGGGCCCATCAACAACTACAAAGGGCTGTTCCAAAGATGTGCAACCCCTGGGGTAGTTGTGTAAGAGCCATTTACCCCTCAAACACAGCGATTTCAAGCCGTTTACCCCTGTACACAGCTCAAAACTGCCGTGTTTGGGGGTGCACAACCCCCCCCCCCCCAAAGTTTTGTCAGAATTTTGGGGACCCCCTGGACCACACTTGGGTTCTGTCAACACAAATTTGGGATCAACACATACTTTGTGGGACTGTTATTCCACATCTAGAAATTCCAAATTGACTGTAAAGTGAAACCAAAGTGAGTAGCTAACAAGTTCTATTAACATAAAGGGTTATCACATTTTGAACATCATTATGTTGAGTGCTTTGAGTTAATTTCATTATATTGAGTTTTTTGAATGAGAGTTCAATGGCAAGAAGCTTGGGATGGGATCAGCTTAACACAAGTTGAACTTGCTTTTTTTTTGGTGTTTTTACTTTAGGGCTGGTCAAAAGACTTGTAATTTTTTTTTTCACTTTTACTTTAGGGATGGTCACAAGACTTCTTTAATTTTTTTGGCCCTTTTAATTTAGGGCTAGTGAAGTTGAACTTACTTTAGGGATTTTGAAGTTACTTGTATTTTTTTGGTGTCTTTACTTTAGGGCTTGTCAAGTTACTTGTCTTTTTTTTTGGTGTTTTTAGTTTATGGCTAGTCCATTTACTTGGATTTTTTGGGTCTTTTTACTTTAGGGCTAGTCCATTGGATAGTCACAGTTTTTATTGGTTTTTATTTATTTATTTATTTTTTTGTTTTTTTGTTTTTTTAACCAAAAAATCAACATTTTTTGATTTCTTTGATTTTTGGTTGATTCCTGTTTTTTGGAAGGTTTATTTGATTCATGGGTTATTTTAGTGCCCTTTCATTCCTTTTTTTTTTGGCTCACTGCGGTCTGGTGTCTTGTGGGATGCCAAACAACTACATTTGAGCCGTTTACAACTCCACAAGGCTCAAATGTAGTTGTGTGCAATCCAACACGCTGGCGGACCAGGCTGGATTGGCTGCGCGACTCTTTGAGCCGTGGGGGGTCATACACGGCTCGGATTGAACCGTGTTGCATGCCACATGGCCCCTTTTGAACCATGTACACGGCTCAATGAGCCGTGAATTTAACATTTCCCAAAAATAAAAAAAAACTGAAGAAAACCAAAATACCAAAAATTAAATAAAAAATGAAAGAGTCTATGTAGCAGCCCTAGAGTATAAGTGCCAAAAAATATAATTTCAAATTGACTAGCCCCAATTTGAAAGTGCCAAAAATACAAGATCAACTTTACAATCCATAAAGTAAAAAAACCAACAAAAATACAAGTAACTTGACAAGCCCTCAAGTAAAAACACCAAAAAAAACAAGTTCAACTTGTTTTAAGCTGATCCCATCACAAGAATCAAAAATACTCCTTATGGTGGGATCAGCCCAACAAAATTTGAACTGAATTAACATTGAAATCTCATTCAAAACACTCATCATAATGATGTTAACTCAAAACACTCAACATAATGATGTTCAAAATGTGATAACCCTTCATATTAATAGAATTACAAGATCAGAATCAGAACCCAAACCCAAATGATGAAATTAAAATGATGTCTATAAATTAGAATACAACTCAAGTTGATCTTTGAGGTGATCAACCCAACCAGAGGCTTTTTTAGAAATCATGGAATGTGGTTTGGAAACTATGGGCCTGATTGGAATCACATCTCCCTTAAGTACATGCTAGACCCAATGGTTATTATTAACAAATGAAATGAATATTGGGTCTCATGCTTCTTTTAAACCCATTTTCATAGGAGTATAAGTACAACATGAATCCAATGAAATGAAGCATATTGGTCTTCCATAAGTATCTGCTATTATTTGACCCATATCTAACTTTGAAAGCAATTTTGAAGGTGGAATCTTTTCATTGATGTCATTAATATCAATTATTTTTTCCATCTTTTCAAAATCTTGACTGCCACCAAGGATCTTAGAATAGCATTTCTTATTTTTCCTGAATGTTTCAATCATTTCTTTTTGTAAAATAAACCTTCCATTCTTGTCATACCCAATTGATTTAGAAATGATTCTAAATCTACAATTTCCATCACCAACTGGATCCCTAACCTCCCCCAAAAACTTATGTAAGTTCTCAGGTATTTGATTGAGGTAATTCACTTGCTGAAATCAAAAATTAGTTAGCCAAAATTCTAATCTCATTAAAGCAAACAACACTCACCAAAGATGAGCTTCTCTTTGACTGCTTGATTTCTTCTCCTTCATCCTTCAAGAAGTAAACTGATTCAAACAGAAGCAATCCTAATGAACTTTCAGTCTCTTCAACTGAACTATGAATTTTAGATGAAGAGCCATCCTTGCACTACAGAAATCATTTTTAAATTGAGAAGGATCTCTCTGGGTATCTGTTAATTTTGGCCAAACTCTACATGATTGCAACATTTTTGGTTCAAGTCTTGGCTTTGATTGATACTTTGCCGTCTTCTGAATCAATTACTTCAACACCCTGAAATAATCTTAAAAAGCATCAATCAAAAATTATTAATCCCATTAAACCAACTTACAGAACTAGAACTTCTAGGGTAATAATCCAACCTCCACTGAGGATGAAAATCCTCAGGCACAATGGATCCTCTTGAGGCCATTAGGTCATCTATCTGGTGGTAACAGGTAAAACCCATAGTCTTGGATTATGACTTGGCTCACACTTCCCCATCATGGTTCCGCTTTAACCTTTCTAATTGTTCCACACCAAGTTAAATTGCCTCTAAAGACAACTTGTATCCCAATTTTAACAGTTCAGTTGGAAGAACTATTCCTAACTTTGTTCAATAGTTGTAAAGGGAAGCCTGAACCAATTTAATTTGATGGGAAACTGTTGCCTCTAGGTTCCTCCAAACATCCAACATGTTTCCCACAGAATTCAAAAGTAATTGTTTGAGAGTAGCATGATCCCCTTCAACCTGAGACGTGGTTTTATTTCCAAAGTCATGATTTTTGCAAGTCCAAGCCATTGCAAACGTCTCTTTGATACAGAAGATTTTATGATCCATATACTTGAGCACATCCTCATGTTCTGCCAAGAAAAACTTTATAAAAGTCATAATGTAAGAAACCCAAAACTAGGAAGATTAACAGTAGAGGCAGTGATTTGGCACTTACTCTAAGTTCTGCATTGTTGACCTCTGCCTCTTCCTTGATTTTTGAGGCCCCAGACTTATCCCACAGAGACATAAATTGAAGCACAAATCAGAGCTTTTTCACAGTCCATCACAAAGACTTTGGGAAGTCTCTCAGGATAATAAGCCACCTCCTTTAGTGCATTGAAAGACCAACTGTAGAACTCAAATTATTCTTTTTTTTCAAAAACAAGAGCCTTTGTGAAAGTTTTCTGGTTGGCTTTAATTCCTACAAAATGCAATAGGGGGATGTTGTATTGATTTGTTTTATAAGTACAATACAACATAGCAATATGATGGAATTGTTTGCAAAGCTTTAATTACTTGGGGTGTTCCAAGAATAGGGCCTCCAAGTGAACCTCTCCACTGAATTTTGCTTGATGAACCCAACCTGAATTACCAATTTATTGAAAGAGGATCTCCATAACACTTTTTCCCTTGAGTTCTGCTAGTTTTACCTTTTGCTTAGTGTTATAGATTGTTTGGTCATCAACATATTTGATGCCATCAATCTTGCTCAATTTTCTTTTGAGTTGAATATTATTTTCTTTTCGTTTGGATATACTTGAGCCCATCATTCATTCCTTCTCTTAAATTCTCTAAGGCCACCCCAGAGATTCTCCTGAGTTGAGGATTCACTGAGGGGTGTGGAGATGGTTGATGGTTATTTTGATCATTTCTGTAGGAGATTTTCCACAAGGGGTCTGCCTTTGTGTGACTTGCACAGATTAGAAACTTGCACCCAACCTTCCTTGTGTGACTTTGCCTTGACCATTTGGTGAGCAATTGCCCAGAGTAGGAGCCATGTCTATCACAGGCTAAATCCACATATTTATCATGCTTTGAGTTGAAAACTGTTAAATTGTAATCATGCTTCATTTCCCATGTTTGAAAATAGTTTTTTTCCTCTTCCCTAACAGGAAAATATATCACAGGAGGTGGGTCAAGTGAATCTGGCACCAATTAAATGGTTATATTGATGGCATGCACTCCATCAGTTTCAATCAAATTGAATAAGGCAAAGACCAGTGTGACATAAAATGTTACTCACCACCAGAGGTCATGTCAGTTTTTGAAACATTTTGTTCCTCCATTGTAACCCTAGATGAGGATTCAATTGGTTCTTCCAATTTTTCTTTACCCAAATCCTTCTTTTCCACAGCTTTGTTAATTGCACTATCAATTTAGTCCTTCAATGCAGCCATTTCACAAAAAGGAGGGCTTGCCACTGTTCCCATAATACAAAAAAATGCAATGGTACTTCAGTATTCAATCTAAATTTCAATTGAAAAACTACAAAGTTTCTCACTTTTGAGTTGAGAAAGATCAATTTGACCAATGGGCAGTAAAAATTTACTTTTCTGTTGTCCAATGGGCAAGTTGAGAGTGTACTTTGTGGGAAAGGGATGATTACACAGGTTTTATTTTCCAAAGGCAATGATTGTGTTCACAATTTCACTTTAGGGTTCACTTTATTATTGCTAGGTGTGGTCCAATAGTCCCACATAGTATGTTTTGATCCCAAATTTGGGTTGATGAAACCCAAATGTGGTCCGGGGGGTCCCAAAAATTCTGGCACATCCCCCGTGGGTTTGTATACCCCCAAACACATGTCAAAACGGCTTTGTACAGGGGTAAACAACGCAAGGCCATTTATGGGGTTATACAACCCCCCTGAGGTTGCGCGTGTTTGAAATATTGGCAATTAGCAATATAGTTGGTAAGTCAGTTTGTAATTGATTTTGTTGATTCAATGTCAAATGGATGAATGTGAGTGTATAAATCAGAGGGAAATACAACCGGGTAGAGGGGGTCTTTTATAGACAAGACCTCCCTCACCAATATGGCTATATAAAAGCTGAGAGGGAAAGAATTGGAACATGATTTTCTCCTTGGTTCCTTTGTTTTAACATGGAGTGCAATGAACATGAAATGTTCATTTTCTCTGATAGTCTTTGCTATTCTTATCTGTATAGGACATTTCAGAATTAAATAAATAAGAATCTCTTTTAATTGCTTTATTTATACATATTATACTTTCTTCTCTTTTCTTCATTAGTATGATGTACCTGGATTTCTGGGCTGTGTTGATATTTCTGTGACATACTTCACAAAGACTTAATCTTTGATAACTCTATTATTACTCAACATATTGGGTTGATTCCTTTTTCCATCATGGTCCAAATTATCTTCTCTTTCAATTGGAAATAAAAACAACTTGTCATAACAAGTATTTTTCCCTCAACAAGGATTAAAATCTCAACATGAAACAACACTTTGGATGTGTGTATGGGCCCCAATTCGCACTTTGGACATGTGTATGGGCCCCCAAGCGTCCATTGGGCCGTGTACAGATAAGAATAGCAAAGACTATCAGAGAAAATGAACATTTCATGTTCATTGCACTCCATGTTAAAACAAAGGAACCAAGGAGAAAATCATGTTCCAATTCTTTCCCTCTCAGCTTTTATATAGCCATATTGGTGAGGGAGGTCTTGTCTATAAAAGACCCCCTCTACCCGGTTGTATTTCCCTCTGATTTATACACTCACATTCATCCATTTGACATTGAATCAACAAAATCAATTACAAACTGACTTACCAACTATATTGCTAATTGCCAATATTTCAAACACGCGCAACCTCAGGGGGGTTGTATAACCCCATAAATGGCCTTGCGTTGTTTACCCCTGTACAAAGCCGTTTTGACATGTGTTTGGGGGTATACAAACCCACGGGGGATGTGCCAGAATTTTTGGGACCCCCCGGAGTACAGAACTCACACAACTGGGAGTTGTGGATTTATCATCAAACTTTTTTTTTATTAATTAAGCACTTACTTACCTCACTATTTCAACAACAGTAACCTCTTACCTTGTTTTTTTACTTTTTTTTGCTACACCTTAGGTCAGGCTGCCACCCTGGCAAACAATGCCAGGGGGTGCATGATCCACCTCATGGGAGCCCTGGAAGAATTGGGCATGATCTATTTCAAGTTGATCAACAGATATGGTAAGAAAAAAGGAGACACCATCTTCTTGGATAGTTGCAATTTTCTCCTCTGACTCCACAAACAATTCCTCCCAAATTCCCTTATCATAATGAATAATACACCCATCCACTGTGGTGAAGAATTCAACCAAGTTTCCCAGATCATGAAGGATTCAACCAAAAACACTCATATTGAATTCCTTCCAAAGTACTCCCCTATGCTCAACCCCATTGAATTAGTATTCAACATAATCAAGATCTATGTCAATCACCACAACATCCAAAGTTGCAAGGATCTTAACACAGATACCTGTGGTTCTTTTGAAGAGAGAATATCACCCAATAGTTTTCAAAAATTTCTCTTACATTGCCAAAGGTTTTACAAAGCATGCAGGGACATGCAACCAATTAATTGTACCATTATCAAAGATCCTGAAATTTATCTCAACTCTGATTGATTTTTTTATTTACAGTGGGTAGACAAAAATGATGAGACTGATTGGCCTAAAATAGTCAATTTATTTTCAGGCATGTGTTTCAAGCTAAATCCATTTTTAACAAAAACACACATATTTAATTTTAGGGCAATGTTAAATTTGCAACCCAGGGGTTGCAAATGCATGTGAAAAACTGTTCACAACCCATGTGAGTTGTGAACAAAAATAAATAAAAAATAAAAATAAATCATAAATAAAAATAAATCATAAATAAAAATAAATCATAAAAAAAAATAAATAAATAAAACATAAAAAAAAATTAATAAATAAACAATAAATAAATAAAGAATAAAAGAATTCATAACTTGATAAAAAATAAATATGAATAAATAGATAGATAGATAAAATGAATAAAGAAAATGCATTGATAAATAAATTACTCGATTAATAAATTAATGAATGAATGAATGAATGAACAAATGAATAAATAATTAAATCATTAAATAAATAATTAAATAAATAAACAAATAAACAAATAAATAAAAAATAAATGAATAAAGAATAAATTTATAAATTAATCAATCAATAAAAAATATAAAAATATAAAAATATAAAAATATAAAAATATAAAAATATAAAAATATAAAAATATAAAAATATAAAAATATAAAAATAAAAAAATAAAAAAATAAAAAAATAAAAAAATAAAAAAATAAAAAAATAAAAAAAATAAAAAAATGAAAAAAATAATAAAATAATAAAATAATAATAAAATAATAAAATAGTAAAATAGTAAAAAAATAAAAAAATAAAAAAATAAAAGAATAAAAGAATAATAAAATAATAAAATAATAAAATAATAAAATAATAAAATAATAAAATAATAAAAATAATAAAATAATAAAATAATAAAATAATAAAATAGTAAAAAAATAAAAAATAAAATAAAAAAATAAAAAAATAAAAAAATAAAAAAATAAAAAAATAAAAAAATAAAAAAATAAAAAAATAAAAAAATAAAAAAATAAAAAAAATAAAAAAATAAAAAAATAAAAAAATAAAAGAATAAAAGAATAATAAAATAATAAAATAATAAAATAATAAAATAATAAAATAATAAAAATAATAAAATAATAAAATAATAAAATAGTAAAAAAATAAAAAATAAAATAAAAAAATAAAAAAATAAAAAAATAAAAAAATAAAAAAATAAAAAAATAAAAAAATAAAAAAATAAAAAAATAAAAAAATAAAAAAATAAAAAAATAAAAAAATAAAAAAATAAAAAAATAAAAAAATAAAAAAATAAAAAAATAAAAAAATAAAAAAATAAAAAAATAAAAAAATAAAAAAATAAAAAAATAAAAAAATAAAAAAATAAAAAAATAAAAAAATAAAAAAATAAAAAAATAAAATTAATCAAAAAAATGTGAAATTGGCAACCCTACACAACCCATTCACACCTCAGATGGGTTGGGAATTGCTGTTCACAACCCAGATGGGTTGTAAACCGTGCCACGCAACCCATTTTGAGTTGTGAACAGGTTGTGTAGGGTTGCAAATTTAACATTTCCCTTAATTTTATTTGTGGTATTAGATATTTTAGCACCTTTAATTCAATTATAAAACAAATGAAATTTTGAAAAAAAATCAAATTATGATTTTTTTTTTTAAAAAAAAAAAAAAAAAAAAAAAAATCTTGAAACAAAAGCACAAAACACTCAAAAAAACATGCTGGAGGGAAAAAAAAAAAAAAAAAAAAAAAAAAATGAAAAAATTGAAAAAAATTGAAAAAAATTCTGTACCATATTGAAATTATTTTTTTTTGTTCTTCTTGATGAGCGTGTGAGTGAGGATTGGAAGGAATAATTTTGATGAAAGAAACATTAATATCAAGAGATTCTAAAATCAATTTGACCCGATTTTGATGGATGTTAATTTTTTAGTACCTTGGAAAGATGGTGATGATAACCTTGAGAGAGAGGTATGTTGGAAGTCATGGAAACCAATAAAAGTTCTCTGCTCTTTGTCCACTTTGAGGTGCCTTGAGATGCTTGAGGTAAGATTGGTTTGAGGTTGAATTAGAGTCAAGGTGGTTTGGATTGTTCTAAAATTGAATTCAACCATCAAAATCATACCCTCTTCCAATGGTTTGACCATCTTGACCTTCTGAATCAACCAATTTACCAAAGAAGACTAAACATCAAAAAGATAAACCATCAATCAGAATATGTTTGGTTTTTTGAACCAATCAAGTAGTAAGACATCAAAATCACAAAAACCAAGTTGGTGACAAGGTGGCCATCGGTCAACTGGAGTGGGAGCCCAAAGATGGGTTGGTCAACACCAAACTCAAGATACCCCAGGTTTCATCTGGATTGTTTGAAGTATCCAGGTGCAGTTGGTTTGAAAAATAGTTCCACAACTTTTGTTTACCTACTATAATTACTTCTTACTTATTATTTTCTTTTTCTTTTTTTTGTACTTTTATCTCTTTATTATTATTATTATTATTATTATTATTTCAAAAATAACCTCATCTGGTGATTTTGATTTCAATTTGAAGACTGGCTAAAGTGTTGTTTCCAATTCTGCAATTTAGATTTATTTTTTTTTTGTTTTTGTTTTGTACAATTTTCTTTCAAGCATATCTTGTGTCAAAAAAACATTCTGTCCAGCAAAATCAAAAAGGTGGACAAATTACTTGAAAATTAAGGATGAGTGAAAGAAAAAAGTGGACATATAAAACTTAGGACAACATAGAGATAACATAGGACAAAAAAAAACCTTGAGACACAAGTCATAAAAGAGCAGACAAGATTTACAAAAATTCAGAGCAGTTTTTTTCGAAATGCACAGTACAACTGCATGAATAAAGGTAAATACATGCGTTTTTTTTTTTTTTTTTTTGAGCAATGGATTCAGCTTGAAACACATGCCTGAAAGTAACTTGGCCGTTTTTGGTCAATCAGTCCCATCATTTCTGTCTACCTACTGTATGGTATGTACACGAGAAAAAAAGAAGAAGACAATAAACAGGAGGAACGAGGGAACTTGAAGAAACCGACGACGTGGCTCCCAAGTTCAAACCTGCAGTAACCATCCCAAGACTTATTTGTTTTAATTACTTTTTCAGTTCAAACAGATCAGACAAAAGAAGTGAAGAACCAAAAAAAAAAAAAAAAAAAAAAAAAGTGAGAGGGAGAGAGAATAGAACAAGTCGAAGAGAAACACGGGGCACGGTCAGAGATCAACGAGCGAGAGACGGCCCAATCGATAGGTTTGATGGGTATCGATAGATCGAAGGATGAAGAGGGTCAAGATCGGATCTCGGATCCAGATGGGTGAAAGACGAGTGAGAATCGAAACACTAGTCACAAACAGGCAAGGCAAAAAAGAAAAGAAGAAAACCAACTGAGAGGGAGGGAGGGTGAGCGAGAGAGAGGGGAGGGATGGCGAGTTGGGGTTTGAATCAGGTGCAGTATGAATGATTCGTTCCGCCTTCCTTGGGCCATGCAACCCCAGCCCCCCCTGTTGCCCATCCTCCCAAACCCTGGGGGAAATGAAGGACCATTGAAAAAAAAAAGGAGCAGAACAACACATTGATGACGAATCAACAAACAGAGCGTCGAAGGTGACTTCGACAGGGGCTTCGAATCCCAACATTCAGCCCTCTAGAACGAGTTTGTAATAAATAATAATAATAATAATAAAAACGATTCGAACGACAGAGGAGCAAGGTTTTTTTCGGGAGGCGTCTTGAGGGGTTGTGGTTGGGTGCTCGAAACTTGAATATTGGTGGACTGTTGGTTCGATGAAAAAAGAAAAAAGAATCCCGTACCCATCAAGATTATCCCGCGATCAGACAAGAAAGGATAGGATCGAGTAGTGATGAACAAAGTAGATAAGCTAAATAAAAACTGCTATATTCCTGATGGAAAACGGGTCGGGGTTCGGACCGACGATCGTACTGGGAGATTCGACTTGCTGCCCTTCATTCAACATAAACTTGCGTGCGTTTAGGAGCTTGCACATCGCTCGTTGAAATTGATTGCGCATCATTCATTCGTTGATTTCGTCATCTTCCCAGGGACATGATAAAAAGAAAGGAATGAAAAACTAATATGATGACGATCAGGATGGAACAGAACATAAACAATCGATAAGAGAGAAAACAGAATAGAGGATGCTGAAACGACAGGTGACATCATCTCAAGGGCATCACAAAGTGAATGAAATGAGGGAGTATCGAGTCTCCCGATTCGAAACAAAACAACTGTTTGGGACACGGTATCAAATCCATCCATGCAAGGGGAAGTAGAAAGAAAGGTTAGAAGAGAGAGAGAGAGAGAAGTATCAACGTTCTAAAGTCCGTCACCACTGAAAGTTGAGTGCCTTATCAGCGCTGGCGGCAACCAAAGCTCCATAGGCAATCGCAAGCGCGCTGATTGCGTCAAGGTTACCGCCCGTGCCGTAGGGGTTATCGGCGGAAACAGGTTGAAATACCATAGGAGGGGGAATGAAAGAAATGGTTGGAATGGAAGAAGTGCTGGGAACAGTGAATGGTTGGGAATGAAAGCCGGTGTTGAAGCCGGTGGTAACGGTTGGTTTGAGGGGAACGTAAGAGTTCTGGGAGGAGCCAGTTTTGGTTGGAGAGTCGGTTTGAAAGGGGCTCGTAACTGGGGATTTGGGGACTGTGGGGGTGTATGGAGACGGGGTTGAATAGGTTGGTGGTGGAGGCGGAGGATCGTTGTCTGACGTTGTATTAGAATCATCGTCTTTCTGAGGTGCTGGACTAGGTGTAGGCGGCTTGGGAGGATTGTAGTTGGCAGCGGGTGGTGGTGATGGTGAGGGGGCTGGGCTTGGGGCCGGAGATGGGGCTGGCGACGGCGCTGGGGCTGGGGCTGGTTTGTTATCATCGGACTGGCCGGAGGAACCATCCGAAAGTTCCCACTTCTAGAGAATGAGATGGTAGTAAGGCAATGATCGATGAGGAGGATAAAGATGAGGTCGAACGAAGGCCGAGAGGAACTGACCATGTAAAAGACTCCGACATCCTTTGAGGCAAAGAATTCAAACAATGAAGGGGACATGTCGAGACCACCCTATTGGGAAGTAGAGATAGGTCTGATATCAGCAAGCGATACGACCGGGGGCAGCGAGGGGGTTGGGTGATTAAAGGTGGAAGAGGGAAAGAGTGACTGAACGTATGGACAACCAGGGCACATATCCATAATCTTGGCGGTCGTTTGTTTGGAGCCAAACTTGATCGTGATCGACTTGCCGCACCACTTGTTAGCCTGGTACTGTTGGATGTTGAGGGCTACGATAAAATCAGAGGCCGAATTCGTTTCACCACAGGAGCCTAATCCAGGATCGTAGAATGTGGCGCGACCGGAGAAGTCATCGCCGCGTTTGGAGAGGGAATGTTTTGGGGCTCGTTTGACGACGTGGTGGGTTGGGGTTCCAGGGTGAGATTGCGAGCTGAAGGAGAGTTGAGTGAAGAGGATGGCGAGGGAGATCAAGAGCACCGGGAGGGCCATGGTGGGTGGGTTGAGAATGTTTTTTAGGTATATAGATATTTTTTTGCAGATTTTTTCCAGTCTTGCTTCGATTGAGTCGTGGGAGTCTATCCTTAGTACTGTATGGGCTGAGTGATGATTGTCGATCAATCGAGGTACTTGAACAAATGAAGGGCTTGAGACTGATTCGATCAGCTCAGAGTAACGGCGTCAAAGGGATGGGGTGATACTGAGCTCAAGGAGGGGATGGGGTTATTGAGTATCGAGAAGCGCGTGAAGTGGAAGGGAAGGGTGACGACGAGGAAGAAGCAGGTAGTCAGTCAGAAGCCATGAAGGGTAGGTCAGACGTCCGTCAGGAGGGGAAGGAGAAGTGGATGAATCTGCTGCTGCTGAGGGTGAATACAGCCTGGGGAGGTCAAGGATAGGTTGAAGGGGGATGAGGATATGGTTGTGAGGAGGGGTTTGGATGATTGATCGATAGAAGAGTAAGTGGGAGGGGGGATACAGGGTATGAGGGGTGGTGGACGTGTTACAGGAATGTCCATCACTCTCAGACTAAGCCATACTAGAGACTATATGAACAACACCTTGTATGTAGGTACAGACCGATGAGTGATGTGATCGATGATAAGTGCAATACAATAAATAGTCTATTGAGGATTCCAGAGACTACGATGGGAAGTCAAGGCTGAGATCGGCTGTGAGGTTGATCAAGACGGTATTGAGGGAGAGTGGGGTGGGGTTCATGGAGGATGAGGATGAAATGAAGCCCGATGGAGATGGATGGATGGATGATCAGGTTGGGAGGAGGAGAGCGAGGCTATGGATGGGATGGGATGGGATGGGATGGGATGGGATGGGATGGGATGGGATGGATGCTTGGAGAGCTCGACAGTCTGACGATCGACCGATGCGACCGCCAAGGATCAGGTGATGATGAGCGCCTCTGAACTCACTGCTGCGTGCATGGATTGGCAGATGGGGACATGAATCGAAACCAGGGCAGGGCAGGGAGAGTGGATCAGGAGTCGATGGGATGATGCAGACTCAGGCAGGAATCATCAGTTGAGGCCAAGTTGGGGATGAACGAAAGAAGTGAGCACTAGTTGGAGGATGGTCATGAAGGCCTGGGAGGTGTGAGGGAGAGAGAGGATGTTGAAGGAAGAGGCAAGAAGAATATGCTTGCTCGGTGGAGAGTCCTGCTGAGGGGGAATCAAGTCAAGTAGCTGTGGGATAGCGATGGGCAAGCGACCGAGCGACAACGACTACGGCCGGCGGGAGGAGTGTCGGTCAGTGTGTCACTGTCCGTCCTGCTTGAGACTCGATTGGGATTCGAGTGATACCGATCTGGGCGTGGGCGTGGGCGTGGGCGTGGGCGTGGGCGTGGGCGTGGGCGATGGATGTGCAGAGTGGGTTGGGGTATGCGAAGATGACGGACGGATGGGCAGAGCGCACTCAGACTGTCACTGATCATCACTGGGTTGAACTAGTGGGCGCCACCTGGGGCCCCAACCGTGGCTCATGACGATGGCCAAGTTAAGTATCAGAGTTGCAAGACTTCTTGGAGATTCCTAGAACCAAAGGATCAAGTGTGTACCGTACTGCACTGTACTACACTGTACTGTACATACACTGGCACACAAGATACACAATGTATGGACATATACATACATTACCTACGGTTAAAATACTCAAGTATGCACTGTATCTGCAGTACAGTATGTACACACTCACTCACTCATCATTCTGACTAGTCATGACAGTTACATATCATACATCAGTTTTCCATCTATGTCTACAACCACGTAAGTATTGCGTGAATAAATCGGTATTCACATCCATCTGTCAACTCATCGGCATCGGCATCCTTTGTGAAAACCTACGCAGACCGCGAGTCTCTCTCGTATGAAACATTGTAAAAAACTCATCTCGATTCCATCCTCGAGCTTCTGAGAATATCCAAAGATGTATCTATGACTTCGAAGCGGTACTCCAATCAGGCTCTCATGACTCAAGCCTCATCATGAACATCACCCCCAAACCATCATCACCGCCCCAAATCTCCATCGGATTCGGGACACCAGTCGACGACCGTCAGACTTCACTCTCTCCAATCACTCCCAGGATCCTTTGACTGTTAGTCTTGAGTATGTATACTCACTATACCTGTCTAACCTACCTTCCTCATCACCCACAACGATCAACCACTCTCCCATCCCAATCCATCCAACCCCAGTCTCGAGCTTGACGCCTTTCGAGGCTATGAGCTGGCTGTTGGCCAACCTGTGGGCAGGGTCTCTACCAGCCGCAGCAAGGCATCTAAAGACTCCATCGCAGTACGCGAGAGGAGTAGATGAAGCAATGAAAGATTGATACTCATCACTGGTAGTGACAGAAGAAATGGTGAGGTGATCGGGAAGAGGACGACGTTTCGAACTATCACTCTTCAGGTCCCATCTGGACGACATATGCATCCAGGTTGAGAGAGACCCAGAACCCAATCAAAACCAACGGCAACTCCTAAGTAAATATACATACCCATCAACGACCAGCGGAGCCCATAACCCAACAGAGATATCATCAACCAGTCAATCCATGGATTTTGATCCTGTTGGCTTACTGGTCTTAGGTATTTTCAAATTCACTTCCAACTTGAATCTACAGTAGTGAAATCAACCCAAGGTAATAATTACATTAAAAGCTGGCTTTACTCTTATCATGGATGGGGAGCTCAAGCCACTCAGTTTTAGGTAACTGGCCACCAAGGCTTTTTGAAACATTGCAAACAAACAAAAAAAAAAAAAAAAAAAAAAAAAAAGAAAGACTAGGACAAACTTGTGAACAAATTGACAACAATGCAGGGCACCATTTCCTTGCACCTTTCAAGAATCTTCCATACCTTGGCTGAACTGGGCTCACTAGGATCTATACTCCTGCAAGATCCAATATCAAAACCATGATCCAAGTCCTCACCCCTCCCCAATCCAGTACATACAACAAGAACCCAAATCCTGAAAAACCAAGAGATCACAGTTAGATCATCTCAATAATCCAACAGCCACAGATCAACCAATCCATCATCACTTGGCTGTAGTGCAAGGTGGTGTGAGGTGACACAGTCAAGAATCCCTTCAAACATCAACACAGTCAACCCTTGAGCTTCACCAGACCATCAACAATCAATCCAAACCAACCCCAACCAAGACCAACATCATCAATTTAATTGTAAACAACTAACACAATCACACCTTCATACAGAAAAATCAATCATCAAAGCCATAAAACTGAGAAGTCTTTGATAGGTTACAAAATTAACTTGGGGGGTAACTCCACCTACTGTAAATCTTTGAACCATGGGTGGGTTAGCTACTCTAATCTACAAGCATCTTCAAATCTACCTCTCAATGGCACAAGTTTAAATGCTACTCCTCACAACCCAAACCACTAAAAACTCATGAAGAACAAGAATGATAACTTATCACACCAACTATTTAACATTGTTTCCAGAAGAGGAACAGTGCAGATCAATAACCAGGTACATCCTACTTTGAACATCATCCAATCAGTCACTGGTCCAAATTGACTTGTTATAGACACTGGGGAAACTGCCAAACCTGTAAATATGGGGTCCATGGGGGTTGTCTTCTGACCAATTTAATTTACTTCCCAAAAATTCAGAAAAGCCTACTACCCCTTGGTCATCTTGTTCAATCTATCTAAAAAACCCAGGTTTTTTTTTTCCAGCTCTAAAACATATTTTGATTCTCCTTCATATCATTTGAATACTATTTATCAGAGTTTTACTCAATCTCTTTTTTGGATTTTTCCCCCCTTTCTCCTTCCATCTACTCTATCCATCCTCTGTACCTATTCTAACCTTGATTTCATTTTTAGTCCTATTACTATCACTGCATGCTTTGAAATGTCTCTAACAGAATCTTTGAGGCTAATTTATGTACTATCTTTTGAGCTCAAACCACACACCCATCTCATATGCAAGCCCTGAAAGATCACAAAAAGTATATGTCACTCCAAATCTATCCCAGAAGCTATACCAACCTCAAAGCCACTTGATCTAATTGCCATGAATCTATTTGGGCCCTTAACAGAAGGTATATTGATGAAAAGATACCTCCTCACCATGTGCAACCATAAAGCAACCTAAATCTTTGTACAAGTCACAAAAAAACTCCACAGGGCACCCCATCTTATTGGCAAGACCATCACATACCCAAAGAATTTTCCATAAACAAAGAGCTCCAATCCACCTTAGATGCAAAAAAAAAAAAAATTAAAACTCATGCCACTGAAATTCACTCAAACATACACTTGAGAAATTGGGTACCAAATTTATTTTCACTTCTCCTTATATGCTGTAAAAAAACAGCAAGGTAGAATGGGTTAATTGGATTCTAGAATACATGGCTTTAACCATTCCCAACTACCTGAACATTTCTGGTTGCTTACCTAGAAACAGGCTTGCCTCATTCATGACAAAATAAATAATAATAATAATCATAATCATAAACTTGGAATAAAATTCTGAAACCACAATCAATATCCTCTAAAAATCCAAACGTGCTACAAATCTAATATATCCCTTTGGAAATATTGTCTTTGCCCCTAAACCTAAAAAAATTCAAAATAAGGTAAAAAAAATGAGGATGAAAAGAAAGATAATTGTAGGATATCAAGGCAACAAGCATATTGAAATCTTGAAAAATGGGAGCACTAAGTATTTACTCTACCCCAACTTAGCTCTATTCTCCAATGTCCAACCAAAACCATTGATACATACTCTTGTTAATACAGATAAAATTGATCCACCATGACAGATCATAGAACATTGACTAAGAAAATAACCCAAAAAACTTATTCAAAACAATTAGGGTCTATCAGAGTTAACCAAACCCTTCATTTTTTAATGGGGGATTTTAACCCAAATCTGAAATTTCAAACTCACCATTAAACATCAACAAAACCCACTTACAGGGGGAAAAAAAATCCACAAAATATCAGTGCTACCAGGTCTCAACTTACCCAAATCCATCAATCACACATTGTACATCAATATATGAACCACCACTAAGAAGGGAAATAGATCAGATTTTTGAGATGTATCTCTAGGAACCAGTCAATCAAAACCTGGAGATTGAATTTTTAGGATTGAATTATTGATAAGAAAAATAGAAAAACCCAAAAGGGAATTTTGATAACTGCCAAATAAAGGTACATACAAAAACAATTTAGAAAACACCTAGGATCAATTTTTTTTTTTAAAAAAAAAACATTTCACCAAACAGCTTCCCTCCCTTACCTACAACTACAAATGGCTATGACCAGTTGACCAGTTTTTTAAAGTGGTTAATTCAGAGATTCAAAATCTTTAAAGAATTTCTACACTCACCAATCATGCAAAACTGTAATACTTGAAACCATGGTACACATTTTCCCAAAAATAACTGGGAAGTTTAAGAAATTAGAAAAACAAATCTATGAAAACAGGAACAAGGTTTTGGTGTGTATTATTTGAGGAAGTCCTTGAGGTCATCAGTTTCTATGGTTTCACAATGGAACAATCAGTTTTAAAATAATTGAATAGCAGAAAGCCTTTAGTCAACTGGTTAAATTTTCAAAATAATTGGGTGATTGGCAATGAAAAGAGTGAAATGGTGGAGATAAAGACTATTATGGGAAAGAAATTCAGGCTCAAATTGAAATTAGACTGTCAGAAAGAAATAAAACATTTAGAACCAATTGTTTCACAACAGAAAATGGTCTAAATCTGGATGACTATTCTATCATAAAGCAGATTATTCAAACAGTGCCATAGAGTGATTTATCTCAAACTTTTCTTTGTAAAAACAAAGAATTAAAAATTTCAAAACTGGAAAGAAGATCTAAAAAGGGAGCTATTGAGCCTGAAGATTTACAATCTTAGATTTGATTTGTCAAATAAATATTCCAGGAGTCTGAAAAAATTTGACATTTTTAGTCCAATACTTAATGCACTAAACCAAAATAACCCAACTCAATTACTTGAATGATCCACAACATTTCCCCCTCTTTTTTTTTGATTAAAATTATCTTTAAGAATTTTTAACCAAGTTCAATGTTAAATTTGAAACCCCCTGCAACCTGTTCAAAACCCAAAATGGGTTTAATGGCACAGTTTGCAGCCCATTTGAGTTGAAAATGGCCATTTGCAACTCAGGTGGGTTGTCAATGGCAGTTTGCCACCCATTTTTGGGTGGCAAACCACAAAACACAACCCTTCTTTGGGTCCCAAATGTCAAAAAAATAAAATAACAATTTGTAGATTTTATTAATTTATATTTCATTTATATTAGGGGGTATCAAAGTTAACCAAACCCGCCATTTTTTAATGGCGGGTTTCAACCCAAATCCGCCATTTCAAACCCGCCATTAAAAATCAAAAAAACCCACTTATTTCAGATCAGACGTGTCAAAGTTAACCTGAAACAAGTGGGTTTTTTCAAATAAAGTATTTAAATGCTTCCACCACCTGTCCGCATCATACACCCCTGTCTTCCCACCTCCTTCTACCTCCGACCTCATCCAAAAATGTTTTACCCCCACCCTCATCATAAAATTGATTGACCACTCTCATCACTTTATTGCTCTCATCACTTGATCACTCTCATCCACTTCATTGCTCTCAAAACTTCATCACTCTCATCACTTAACCGCTCTCATCACTTGATCAATCTCATCCACTTTATTGCTCTCAAAACTTCACCACTCTCATCACTTGCGTAGCCCCAACTCTTTCAAATGACCCCTCAGCAAACCTCCCCCCACAAGTCCAACACACCCAAGAGAACATTGCCAAGGAACTCCAAAACAAACAATCCTCCCCCATCAGCTTCCAAGGGCTCAAGTCAGCTCAAGAGAGCTGATCATATCATCCTGGTAAACTGGCTGAAAATTCCCTCCAACTACAATGCCTGCTTTGGATCCAACAACGAAACACGTGTTGGCCAACCTCAATCCTCTAAGGTCAATGGTTATCTCCTGATGGCCAATGAACTCAAGAACAAAACAAAAGTTAGGCTGGATCTGTCATCGAAACAGATGAGGGAGCAGTTCAAAAACTATTGAGCCAAGTACAAAAAGGCCCACTCCATGTCTATCTCCACTGGCTTTGGTATCACCAACTTGGACAAAGCCAAAGGAATCAACTCGGTGGTTGATAAGTTGGACTCCATTTGTCCTTTTTATATTCAAATGGATGAAATCTTTGGAAAGAAGGCCAACATCACCCCCCTAGCTGCTTTTGATGCCCAACAATCCAATTCCGTTGATGCCAAGGACTTGGCTGGGGATGCTCAGCCTACCAACGGGGACCTTGATGAAACCTTGGCCTTGGAGTGGCCCCCATCTGATGACGAGGAGGATATTCAAACACAATTGGCTCCAATCACTTCTACTTTGGTATTGATTGATCAGTCAATCCCGACCTTGGACCCCTCACTTCCTTCTTTTGATTGCTCTCTTCCTGGGGCAGAACAACTGGAGAACTTGCCCAATGAGGAGGATGTTATTCCTGGATCACCGTTGCCATCAACATCTGCTCAAGTAAGGAACTAAATTGTTTTTGATTCTGTCTGGTTGCTCCGGACTGATTTACATTGTAAAAAAACAGGCTCATCCATTTTTTATTGGCCAAAAAATCAAGCCAATGGGGCCTCCAACATTGCCTTCAAATACTAGTGAGGACTTTCAGACTCAAACCTCCTCTGCCAAGGGTAAGCAAAAGGCCTCCAATTCCATCAATGTCAACCCCAAAAGTCATCAAAAGAGGAGAAACACTTCCAGTTTTTTGGGCTTTGAAGAAATCATGGAGAAGCAAGATTCATGTAAGTTGATTGATTCAATATCCTTGCTTTCAAAATCATGCTCATTGCCATTCCCCTCCAAAAAACAGTGAAATCACAAATTGAATCAGATAAACTTCAGTTTGAAAAGCAAAAGTGGGATCGCCAACTGGCCATGGATGGTCAAAAGCAGCAAGCCAAGACTTTGGCTAATCAACAAAAATTGGATGCTGAGTGGAGGTTGAAACAAGCTGAGCTAGAGTTTCAAAAAGAGGAAAAGGAGAAGGATTGGCAGCAAGTGCAACTGGAAAAGGAGAGGGAACAACGGGCAAACAAAAAAAAGGATAAGGTATCAGTAGCTTTGGATTGCATTGGCAGTGGTAGATTGGTAGAAGAAATACAGCAGATTACTCAAATGCTGGGCTTGTAAATATATTTGCATGGATGAAAGAAAAAAAAATTATTTTTTACTACAACAACGTTTGAGAGCATTCTTAACCCCACCAATATACAAATCTTTTTTTTTTATTGATATTTTTTTCTCTAGATTAAATTTGGCCGTTTTTCATGTCCCTACAAGTGCTCTGAGTTTTTTTATTAATTTGGAGTGACATGGCCATTCTTGTATGGGTTGCTGTGTCCACAGCTGGAAAGGTACAGTGCTTGTACTTGTTAGCCGCCCAAATCATTTTGACTATACCTTTTTGCTTGAAATAAAGCTTGAAACTAAAGCACTTTGGCCCAGTTGTTTGAGCCTGATGTGGGCAAGGAGACAATTGTTTGCTCAAGGCAGTGCCACTGTGGGTTAAATCAAACCAGACCCTGTCACACAATGGTCTTGAACATCATACTTTCCTGCAAAGGGATCACAGTTATACTCAAACCCAAGGTTGCAAATGAAACAATTTGGCCCGACTGACCAAGTGCCAATCCTCTCACATTGACAACCATTGAAAAGGCCCAATGGATTATGCCGTTGTACAGGCCGTGATCTCATTGATATACAGACACTGGCCCAATATGTTGACCATTTCCAGCACTGAAATACTTTGGGGTCAAACATACGCCACAACAATGACCTCCTATAAAGTCAGATTGTTAGCTTAGTCTGATCATGCTTTGCAATGCGAGCAAGGGGGGATGGCCGTGGCAGATGGCGGCGGGCTTGCTTCAAGCAAGGGAGGAACTGCCCCCCACTGGGCTTGCTGCAAGCAAGGGGGAACCACCCCCCACAGATGCGAGCATGGCCAACGGAGATGGCCGCGGGCTCACTTTGAGCAAGGGGGAACCGCCCCCCACAGATGCAAGCATGGCCGACAGAGATGGCCGTGGGCTTGCTTTGAGCAAGGGGGAACCGCCCCCCACAGATGCAAGAAAGGGGGGATGGCCATGGGAAATGGCGGCGGGCTTGCTGCAAGCAAGAGGGGAACCGCCCCCCACCAGGCTCGCTGCAAGCAAGGGGGAATGGCCCCCCACAGATGCGAGCATGGCCGACGGAGATGGCCGCGGGCTCGCTGCAAGCAAGGGGGAACCGCCCCCCACAGATGAGAGCAAGGGGGGATGGCCGTGGGAGATGGCCGCGGGCTCGCTGCAAGCGAGGGGGGAACCTCCCCCCACCTGCCAGCTCCAACCAAGGGGGGGGAGGCCGCGGGCAATGTGGGCAGCCTCCCGTTTGCATGTGGCGGCTCGTTCATCACCCCCCCCCATTGGCTAGCTGCAAGCGAGGGGGGAAGTTCTCAGGCCAGGGGGTGAAGCCCCCCAGCAAGGGTGGGATTTCATCACCCCCCCCGCCCAGCAACCAAGCAAGGGGGGGAGCGAGCCACCGGCTCGCGGTGGGGGGGACTTCATCACCCCCCGCCCAGCGACCAAGCAAGGGGGGAGAGAGCCACCGGCTTGCGGTGGGGGGGACTGCATCACCCCCCCGCCAGGAAAGCAAGCAAGGGGGAAGGAGCTGGTGGGGCTCACGGTGGGGGGCACTTCATCACCCCCCCCGCCCAGCGAGCAAGTGAGGGGGACATTGAGGGGGGAGGGAGGGGGGGGGATTTCAAATCTGCTCCCCACCTAGCGAGCGAAAGAGGGGGGAGATCAAGGGGGGAGGGAGGGGGGGATTTCAAATTCCATCCCCACCTAGCAATTGAGCAAGGGGGGAGATCGAGGGGGGGGGGGAAGGGGGGTCGCAGTGGGGGGGGACTTCATCACCCCCCCGCCCAGCAACCGAGCAAGGGGGGGAGCGAGCCACCGGCTTGCGGTGGGGGGGACTTCATCACCCCCCGCCCAGCGACCAAGCAAGGGGGGAGCAAGCCACCGGCTCGCGGTGGGGGGGACTGCATCACCCCCCCGCCCGGCAAGCGAGCGAGGGGGAAGGAGCTGGTGGGGCTTGCGGTGGGGGGCACTTCATCACCCCCCCGCCCAGCGAGCGAGCGAGGGGGACATCAAGGGGGGAGGGAGGG
The DNA here is from genome assembly GCA_025617555.3 of Puccinia polysora. NCBI lineage: Eukaryota > Fungi > Basidiomycota > Pucciniomycetes > Pucciniales > Pucciniaceae > Puccinia > Puccinia polysora. Next base: position 290,004 of record CM062625.1, read on the forward strand.
GGGGGGATTTCAAATCCGCTCCCCACCTAGCAAGCAAAAGAGGGGGGAGATCAAGGGGGGAGGGAGGGGGAGGGAGGGGGGAGGGAGGGGGGGATTTCAAATTCCATCCCCACCTAGCAATTGAGCAAGGGGGGAGATTGAGGGGGGGGGGGAAGGGGGGAGGGATTTCAAATCCGCTCCCCAGGGGAAGGAGCTGGTTGGGCTCGCAGTGGGGGGCACTTCATCACCCCCCCGCCCAGCAAGCGAGGGAGGGGGACATCAAGGGCGGAGGCAGGGGGGGGGATTTCAAATCCGCTCCCCACCTAGCAAGCGAAAGAGGGGGGAGATCAAGGGGGGAGGGAGTGGGAGGGAGGGTGGAGGGAGGCGGGGATTTCAAATTCCATCCCCACCTAGCGATTGAGCAAGGGGGGAGATTGAGGGGGGGGAAGGGGGGAGGGATTTCAAATCCGCTCCCCACCTAGCAAGCGAGCAAGGGGGGTTTTCCAATCCCCTCCCCACCTAGGAAGCTATTTAGTAACCTGGACCACACCAACACCAACCACCACCAACCACCACCCACCACCCACCACCACCGACCACCACCCACCTCATCCACCCTAAAAGGTGCTTTGGTTTTTCAACCAAAGCATGCCGGAGATTGAATGCCTTGCATGAATGCGTCCATTAAGGAAACCATGCAAAGTGCTTTCTAATCGATGATGGTATTTGATTGATTGGGCTGTGGCCGCGCCATGCCTGAAAAATCAATCCTTTTTTTTATTTTCCCCTTGGTTTTCATAATGTCACCATCTCATTCCAATAAAATACCCCCGACATTGGCAATCAATTGCTTGATCAATGAGAGGAGGAATTGAAGGAGGGGAGGGGCTCACCTTGATGGATAGAGAAATGGATCCAGGGGGGGACTAAAGGTTGAATGATCAAAGGATCAGCAACTGGTGAGGGGAAGGAAGAGGAAGAGGGTGGAGGGGGCTTACCAGGATTAGGAGGAGGGGATTCAGTGAGTGAGGTGAGATGAGGTGGTGGTGGTGAGTAAGGTGGTGGTGATGAGTGAGGTGGTTTGGTGAGGAGGAGGCAGGGTTTGACCGGTGAGTGAGTGGGGTGAGGTTGAAGGGGTTGAGTGGTGAGGGGGAGGGGGGTGGCATTTGGTGAGTGGCAGGGTTTGAGGTGGAGGTGTTTTTGGATTCAAGTCCACTAAAAAAAAAAAATAAAAAAAAAACTCAGCCTATGAATCTTGGGTGAACAACCAAAACCAAAAAAATACGGTAAAGGGAATTTTTACCAATTTCAAAATCAAAAATTACTCATCAAAGCAAGCAAGGGTGAGAGGAAGAATTGGCTCTCTCATAGAAGAAGATCAGGGACCAGATGAGACAGGGATGACTTGAGGCGGATCAGGAATATCATCTTGGAATATTTTGTCCCATTCATCTTTGACGTCGGCCAAAAGGTTGTGAAGGATTACACAAGTGATAATCCAGTTGATGAGGAACCTCATATCTTTGGAACATTGGAGCTGGTTTTGCATCTCCCGTAAGCTGGCCCATCTTCCTTTCAGAATTCCTATGGCATGCTCAATCCGAACTCGTGATTGGGCAAGATGATAGTTAAAATCGGTTTTTCCTTGATCATTGGACGAAACATTCCGGTATGCTGGAACTACATATTTGCCACTAGCATAAGCTGAATCGGCCAGAAGGTATTGATCTTGGTCAAAGTAGATCTCTGGTTGTTGGGCAATCCACATCCAATTGAAAACATATGAATCATGACAAGAACCTGGAAGGCCAGCATGGAGGGAGATGAACTTCTTGTTGTTATCGCAAACAAGTTGTAGTGCCACGGAGTATCTAAACAAAGAGATGGAACATATTTGGTCAGTGTGTGATCCAAAGTTTTATCATAGCGATTGGAAAAGAAATGAATCAATTGCCTTTTTTTACGATCAAAATAGTGGTTGCCATCTAGGTTGGGTTTTTGACTCAAGGGGATGGTGGTTCCATCAATGAAACCAATGCAACCAGGAAAGCCTTCTGTCTCCATTACTTGAGATATCTCCTTGCGTTCTTCTTTGGTTGGCCATGAAAGGACTGAGCAACGGAAAGATAGGATAGCAATCATGACTCTTTTGGTGTATAAGTCAATGCTTCCGTAACTGACTGAGAATAGATTTTCCAATCAATGGATTGCTGCTCCATTTCCATTTGACCCCAATCTACAAAGAGCAACCGCAAGTTGGATGGCTGGATCACGTTGAGGATTGCAAGAATTGTTCTGGAAGATGTGGTGGTCTTCAATCATTGCCAAAAGTTTCATGAAAGAAGGCAACAAAGTTCGGAACAGTTGCTGGAAGCTTAAGTCAGGGATGAGATGAAGCTTTTGCCTTTCATACATAGGGCTATGGAGAGTGTGTATTCTTGGAACCATGTATCACTTTGCCAACAGAGAATTCAAAGCTAACCAAGTTGATTCCAAATCAGAGTCTGAATCAGAGTCTGAATGGGAGTCAAACAGTAGCAAAAGTTCAGTCAGCTTTTTTGCGTTTTCAACTTGCTGGCGGGATGTTTGATTGGACATGTTGAGAAAGGTGGTCAGTGATGTGGGGTGATGAGATGATGATGGAATTTGTGTGAAGATGGGTATGTGAAGGTATGTGAAAAACAATAGAGATGTGTGTGATGCGATGGAGATGGGACCGGTATGGATTTGCTGATGTGGATGGGTGTTTTTGATGTGATGGATGGTGGATGGATGATGATGCATAAATGGCGGGTTTAATGGCGTGTTTGATGATTGAAATCCGCCATTTTCATGAAACACACCATTTTGAAATACACCAGTTAGGGGGTATGTGTATTTCAGAAACCTGCCATTAAAAATGGCGGGTTTTGTCAAAAAAATTGGCGGGTTTCTAATGGCGGGTTTGCTAACTTTGATACGCCCTAATATATTGGAAATATCTTTGATTTTTTTATCATTTTTACAAGAGCTTCAATCAAAAAAAAAATATAATAATTTCAAAGGCAAATGAAAGGATGCAAAAGTCCAATAAGAAATATGGTTTTTTTGACTTTTTTGATTTTTGAGTGAATTTTGTAAGGTAAAAGGATACATCCATTAAATCTGAAAAAATATAAAAAAGTTCTTTTATTTCTGTTTTAAACTTATGAGAGCTGAAATAAAAAAAAATTAATTCAAAAGGCCAAAAAAATATCAAAAACTCCATTGAAAAATTTGTTTTTTTCAATTTTTTCAATTTTTTGATCACATTTTTGAAGGTGTTCTAATGCCACCAAAAATTCCAAAGATTTATTTTGGGGGTTTATGAAACCCAGCTACCAGAATGCAGATTCAGATTTCAGAAAAATGAATTCTTGAAACAAATTTGAAATAATGTATTTGTCCATTTAGGAGCAATGGAGCACCAACATAGACCAACCATCATTTAAAGGATTGGGCCTGTGAGAAAATTAATGCCCAATATAAAAAATTGATTTATTTTCAAAAGAAGAGAATTTCAAATGAATTAGTTTAAATGAGATACATTTAAATAAAGAATTGTTTAAATAAAATTTAATTAACAAAGAATTTACTAAAAATAAAACAATATACCCAAAAAAACAAAGACTTTCAATCCAATTCAATAATACAATGTTTTAGTGGGGGATGTAAATTTTTACATAGATTAAAGCACTTAGGATATTCTATTTCCCAGTTCTTAACACCTCCCCTGTACCTATATTATTTCCAAGTTTCATCAAAAGGTGGCATTGGAACATTGTTATTAAAGAAAAATCCCTCTTTAATCATTTTCAAGGCTATGAAATGAAATTCAGCCACAGAAGAAATAAAAACAGGGGTACTTGAATTTACCAGAAAGTCAGAAGGGAAAAATGTTAATGATCGTTTCTAAAAGATAAAGAATATTAGCAATTCATAAAAATTGGTAAGCACATGAAACAAATTTGGCAAAATAATCCAATGCTTTATTAAAAAATTGAGACCATCAAAATAAATGCTTTCCAGAGTGTGACCAAAATCCAAGGGATCACCAAAGTACTTCCAAAGAACTTGAAAAAAATGCCTCCTTTCTGTGCAATTCCAATTGGAATTTATTTCTTCCATCTGAGAAAATTCCCCCAACCTTATGGGCCACAGAATATTAAAAAAATCACCATCACTTGGGAGATCATAGAAATATTCCAAATAATTTGAAAACACACTTGGAAGCTGAGAAAAAAACTACTCCTCTTTGGCCTCATAGAAATAGTTGAATTTGAAAAATATTGAACTTGGATAGAAGTATTTGAATATGATTTAAATGGCATAGAATAAATTGAATATTACCAACCTGTTTGCATGGCTTGATTGAAGTAAGACTGCAGGTTCTATACAGGAGAATGGGAACCCCCCCACTGAGCTCTAAAGGCTATGCTTTTCCCCTTGTCTCATTTTTATTTTATTATATGGTATTTTATTGATTAAGCTTCATATTCTGTCCTTATGGCTTGGATTCTCTTGCTTCTAAATTATTATTTTATTTTTTCCAGATATTCTTTTTAATTTTCAATTTTACCTTGCCTTCAGTTCTTAAGAATCTTTTTGATCTAAATATTGTATTTACTCCTGATATGCAGCATTTTCTTGATTTAAATATTCCCTTTCCTTCAGATATTCAGCATTTTTTTATTTTTATCTTTTCTTTCCATCAGATTTTCAGCATATTTCCTTTCAATCTCCAATCTTTCCTGTTTTTTCCTTTTCTGTGATTTTCATCATCATCCTTTTCCCTCTCAAATGTTGCATTTTTTCAGCTTCTCTGTGGATTCATTCAAAATTAGTTTCATTATCAGACATCCCGATTGATTTTTTTTCCTTAATTTTACTTTGAATCTCAAAGTACCTGTTTTTTTCCCTGTCCTCTTCATGTGTCATTTTTTCCCACTCCATCATTTTGCCTGATTTTTTTATTTAAAATTCCTTTTTTTTATTTTAAACAATGAAGGATCCCTTCTTGATGAAGAATTACTGGCACTTTGAACTGAGGCTGGCAGCCTTCTCCTTGTGGATTCCAGAGGCTCAGGACTTCAAAAAATTTATAAATTTTAGCTTCCAGAAAGAAACATTTTAGCTTTTTTAAACATCTTGAATTGCCTATCTGCTAGTATACTTATGAAAATTGTGCAAATAAATCTGGAATTTTATTTAAAATTATGGGGAAAAAATGAATATCCTGAATGATCATATTTGGTATTAAGATAAAGATGCCACTTCTCATGAAATTAATTGGGATAAAGTAGCCTTTCACAGTTTCTGATGTCATCTAAAATAAGTCCTTCATTGTTTTTACCCAAAAAATGTGTTCCAACAGTAAATAAAAAAATAAAAATGTTACTCAGGTCTAAAATATCTTTCGCATCTTGCCCTTATTTTCTTGTTTATATGCAAAGTGAAAAGGGTTTTAAAAATTTTATGATTAAATTTTTTTATTAAATCTTTCACCCTATCAACAAAGTTTGAATTACACTCAATTTTCTGTTGGGAATCACAACCAAATTGCTCCTCAATTTCATTTATAAGATCAAAATGTCTGTCTGTTAAAAAGGATTGGGGATATCTTCCTCATGCCAAATTAATCTGAGCTGTGGAAATTTTAAAGAAAAGAACTCTTTGGTTTCATGGATTATCAGGCCAAAGTAAATTGAAACTTTTTGGCCTGTTTCAGACATTCCAAAAAAGTGCAACAAGGGATATCTATAGCTATTTTCTTGTATGTGAATTCCATTGTGCACACATGGAAGAATTTTCTGTCCAAAGATACTGATTAAGGGTGAGAGAAGAACAAATTTTCCAAATTCCCATCTGATGAGGTCATCACTGGATTTATCCAGTTTTAAGATGAGTTAATCATCAGATTGCCAATATATAACTGTGATTGCCATGGTTCCTATTCAGGACAAATTCTTACCAAACAGTCTAGAAAAACTCACAAAAAGAAGGTCGGGTGTAAGTTTTTAATCCATGCAATTTGCAAAAAGGCAGACCCCTTGTGGCAAATCTCCTCTAAAGAAACCCAACATAACCATCAACCATCTGAAACTCCCTCTGTGCATCCTCAACTGAGGAGAATCTCTGGGCAAGCCTTGTATCTACTTAAGGAAGGAATGAAAGAAGGGCTCAATATGTTACAACTTAAGAGAAAATTGAGCAAGATTGATGGGCAGGATTATGTTGATTACCAAAAAATCTATAACACTCAGTGGAAGGTAACGCTTGCAGAACTAAATGGTAAAAGTGTTATGGAGGTAATCTATGAACACCTTGAAGAAACAAGTTGGATTCACCGTTCAAAGTTCAGTGGAAAGGGTCACTTGGAGGCCCTGTACTTAGAACATCATAAGGCAGTAAAGATTTCAAAACAATTCCATCATATTGCTATGTTGGAATGTACTTATAAGACAAATAAGTACAAAAACCCGCTATTGCATTTTGTAGGAATGACAGCCAATTGGAAAAATTTCACAAAAGCTCTTGTTTTTATAACAAAAGAAACGTTTGATTTCTGCAGTTGGTCTGTAAATGCATTAAAGGAGTTGGATTATTATCCTGAGAGACTTCCAAAAGTCTTTGTGAAGGAACATGAAAAAGCTCTGATTTGTGCTATTGAATCTAGTTTCCCTGAATCATCAAGACAATGTTGCACTTGGAACTTGTCTAAAAACATACAAGAAAACTGTAAAGCCTGCTTTTTCAATGAACTTGAAGGATGGAAAAGCTTTATGACTCTGTGGGAAAAGTATGGGGCCTCAAAGATCAAGGAGGAGACAGAGGTCAATCATGTGGAACTCAGAGTAGGTCCAAATCACTGCTTCTTATTGTTCCTAGTTTTGGGTTCTGACCTTTTGACTTGTATAGTGTTTCTTGAAAGACTATGAGGATGTACTTGAGTATATGGAAAAGAACATTTTCCCTATCAAAGAGGCCTTTGTAACAGCATGGACTTGTATAAACTCAGATTTTGGAAAAAAAATCATCTTGGGTTGAAAGGGCCCATGCAACTCTTAAACTATTCCTTGCAAAATCTTTGGGAAACCTGTTGAATTTTTGGAAAAGCCTTGAATGAAAATTTTTGAATCAAATTAAATTGGTTCATGCGTCACTTTATACCTCTTAAATTAAGTAGGGACAGTTCTTTCACCTGAACTGTTACCATTGGGTTACAAATTGTCTTTAGAGGCAATTCATCTTATTAGGGAAAAATTTGAGAAATTCAAACGTGATCATGATGGAAAAGTGTGCACCTAGTCATATTCAAAGACTATGGGTCTTCCCTGTTCCCACCAAATAGGTGACTGTCTAGCATTCAGAGAATCCATGTTACCCAATGATGTTCATCCTCAGTGGAGGTTGGACTATGACCCTTGCAATTCTAGCTCTGTAAGTTGGCTTAATTTGGATTGTTCAAATCGCTATGTGATTAATGCTTTTTGATTAATTCTTTTTGATTAATGCTTTTTGATTAGTGCTTTTTGATTAATGCTTTTTGATTAATGCTTTTTGATTAATGCTTTTTGATTAATGCTTTTTGATTAATGCTTTTTGATTAATGCTTTTTGATTAATGCTTTTTGATTAATGCTTTTTGATTAATGCTTTTTGATTAATGATTCCTAATTGCCTAATGGTTGATTGTTTTGAATTTTTCAAGTGCAATGTTTATGAAATGCTAAGCATTCCTCAGTCATGTGAAAAATTGAATGCAATGATCTTGGAATCTCCAGATAATGAGCAAAGCGGACCATTGAAGTATATCATTCAGAAGATTACAAAATATTGATCAAAGCCAAGCCTCAAGCCTCAAGTCTTACAATCAAGTAGGTGCAGGCCAAAATTGACAGGTACGCCGCAGGAACCATCTTGGTTTGAGCATGTTGAAAAACAACTCAAGGGGGAAAAAAGGACTAGAAGGGCTCCAACCAAGAAAAGACAAAAAATTGTAAGTCTTTTCTTTTAGAATATGTTCATCTTTTTGGTTTAATGAACTTAGTTACTAACTAATGATGAATTGTTAGTCAAAGTTGGCAGAATCTGAATCCGAATCTTATAGTTCAGAGGAAGAGACTGAAAGTGAATTGGGATCACTTAATATGGAATCAGAATCCTCTTCAGAGGTAGATAAAGTGCACCAAAGCTCAACCAGAAGCTCATCTTTGGTGAGTATTCATTTAATTGATCTGATTGAAGAAATGAATAATAAGTTAGTTTTCATGATAGGAACCAAACATGAAATACCTCAATCAAATAATCAAAAAATTTCATAAGTTCTTGGGTGAGGTTTGGGATCCTATTGGAGATGGGAATTGCGGATTCATAGTCATTGCTAAATCTCTTGGTTGTGAAGAACATGATTGGTTTAAAGTAAGGAAGGAAATGATTGAAAAATTAGAGAAACATAAAGCATGCTACACTAAGATTCTTGGTGGTGCAAAAGAGGTTGAAAAGATTAAAAAAAGAATTGATTTTGAAGAAATCAATGAAAATATTCCCTCCCCACAATGGCTGGCTGAATTAGATATGGGTCAAATCATAGCAGACACATATTCCAGACCTATATGTTTCATTTCATTTGATTCATGTGATACTTATACTCCAATGAGAAATGGTGTTACTGGTCAATCAGATCCAATTTCCATTTTCTTTGTAAACAATAACCACTGGGTTCTATTAGTACTTTAGGGAGAAATGATTCCAATCCCACCCATTGTAGCAAAACTGCATTCCTTGATTTCTAAAAAAGCCTCTGGTTGGGTTGATCATATCAAAGATCAACTGCAAATTTATTGTAGATTATAGATATTATAGACTTTGACTTCATTTCATCATTAGGTTTCATATAAATTTTAATTCTAATGCAGCTAAAAATTCCTATTAATATAAAGGGTTATCACATTTTGAACATCATTATGTTGAGTGTTTTGAGTTAAAATCATTATATTGAGGTTTTTGAATGAGAGTTTAATGGTAAGTCAGTTCAACTTGTGTTAGGCTGATTCCAAAACAAGCTTAACTTATGTTAAGCTTGGGATGGGATCAGCTTAACACAAGTTTAACTTGTTTTTTTGGTGTTTTTAATATAGGGCTGGTCAAAAGACTAGTATTTTTTTTGACGCTTTAACTTTTGGGCTGCTCAAATGACTTCTTGTTCTTTTTGCCTGGTCAAAAGACTGGTATTTCTTTGGCCACCTTCCTTTAGGGCTGGCCAAAAGAATTCTTCAATTTTTAGGCCCTTTTACTTTAGGTATAGTCAAGTTGAATGTACATCAGGGCTTGTCAAGTTACTTGTATTTTTTTGGTGTTTTTACTTTAGGGCTTGTCATGTTACTCGTCTTTTTTTTGGTGTTTTTATTTTATGGCTAGTCCAGTTACTTGTGTTTTTTTGGGTCTTTTTACTTTAGGGCTAGTCCATTGGGTAGTCCAATTTTTTTTTTGTTTTTTATTTATCTTTCTATTTTTTTGTTTTTTTTTAACCAAAAAATCATTTTTTGATTTCTTTGATTTTTTGGTTGATTCCTGTTTTTTGGAAGGTTTATTTGATTCATGGGTTATTTTAGTGCCCTTTCATTCCATTTTTTTTTGGCTCACCTTGGTCTGGTGGCATGTAAGATGCCACACAACTACATTTGAGCCGTGTACAACTCCACAAGGCTTGAATGTAGTTTTGTGGAATCCAACACGCCTGCTGACCAGGCTGGGTCAGCTGTGCAACTCAGTGAGCCATGGGGGGTTGTACAAGGCTTGGATGGGAACCTGTGGTGTGCCACATGGCCCCTTTTGAACCGTGTTCATGGCTCAATGAGCTGTGAATGAAAAATTTCCCTTTCAGAAAAAATAATACCATTGTCTTGACTTGATTATTTTTTATAAATAAATATATGAATTGAAATAAAACCTCCTTGAGGAGGTCTGAAATTCTGAACGACAATAGTTTGATGCATAATTACCTACTAAGGAGCATTTCAAGTACACATTAGGGTGCATCAGAGTTAACAAAACCCACCATTTTTTAATGGCAGGTTTCAACCCAAATCCGCCATTAAAAATCAAAAAAACCACTTATTTAACATCAGAATTGTCTGAGTTACCTGAAAATAAATGGGGTTTTTTAAATAAAATGATAGTATTTAAAGGCTTCCTCTGCCTCAACCACACATCATTCCATGTCATCAACCCTGGTTTCAACCTCCAACCTCATCAGAAAGATTCTACCTCCAAACTCATCCAAAAAAATTCATTCATTGCTCTCATCACTTCATCACTCTCATCTATTTATTTCTGTCCTCATTGCTTGAACAATCTCATCACTTTATTGCTTTCATCACATCCTAACTCTCATTTATTCATCACTTCACCCTTCTTAATCTTTTCAAATGGCCCCTCAGAAAACCTTCCCCCGCAAGTTCACACAAAAATCCAATGGACCAAAGCAAAAATCCCCAAGAAACTCTAAATCAAACAATCCCCCCCCATCAGCTTCCAAAGGCTCAAGTCAGCTCAAGAGAGCTGATAACATTATCCTGGTAGCCTGGCTCAAAATTCCCTCCAACTATGATGCTTGCTTTGGATCCAACAACAGTAACTGAGTTGGCCAAGATACATCCTCTAATGTTAATGGTTATCTCCTGATGGCCAATGAACTCAAGAATAAAACCAAAGGTAGGCTGGATCTTTCATCCAAACAGATGCGGGAGAAATTCAAGTACTATCAAGCCAAGTTTAATAAGGCCCACTCAATGTAAATCTCCACTGGCTTTGGAATCCCTTAATTGGATAATACCAAGGGAATCAACTTGGTGTTTGATAAGTTGGACTCCATTTGTACTTTTTATATTCAAATGGATGAAATATTTGGAAAGAAGGCCAAAATCCCCCTTTATCTGATTTTGATGCCCAAAAATCTAATTCAGTAGATTCTGAGGACTTGGCTATGGATGCTCAGCCTAGCAATGATGATCCCAACAAAACCTATGAGTGGCCCCATTAAAATGTGGAGGAGGATATTTGAACACAACCAGCTCCAATAATGTCTAAATCAGCATTGATTAATGATTCAAAACCTTCCTTGGAGCCCTCACTTCATTCTTTAAATCTCTCTCTTCCTGGGGTGGAAGGAATTAACAACTTGGCTGATGAGTGGGAAGTTATTCCACTATCTCCATTACAATAAAAATCTGTTCAAGTAAGGAAGCCACTTCTTTTCTTTTCTGCAGGTTTAATCCTGATTCATTTAGATTGTAAAAAAACAGCAAAATCCATTTCTGAATGGCTTAGCACTCAAGAAAATGGGGCCCCCTACTTTGCCTTCAAATGAAAGCAATGATGTTCCCACACAAACCTCCTCTGCAAAGGGAAAGAAAATTGCCTCAAATTCCATCAACATCAACCCCAATATCCATCAAAAGAGGAGAAACACTTCCAATTTTTCTGGCTTTGAAGATATCATGGAGAAGCAAGATTCAAGTAAGTGAATTGATTGAATCTCCTTGCTTTCAAAATCAAGCTAATTCCTATTCCCCTCCAAAAAAAAGTGAAATCATAAATTGAATCTGAAAAACTTTGATTTGAAAAGGAGAAGTGGTATTTTCAACTGGCTATTAATTTTCAAAAGCAGAAAGCCAATATTTTGGCTCAGCAACATAAATTGGATGCCAAGTGAAAATTGAAACAGGCAGAGCAGGAGTTTCAAAATGAGGAAAAGGAGAAGGATTAAAAGGAAGAGGGACTGGAAAAGGAGAGGGAGAAACTTGCAATGGAAAAAAAAAGATAGGTCATTGGTATCCATGGCTTTTATTGGCAGAAGTAGGACAGTATAAGAAATCCATCAAATTACTTAATTGCTTGGCTTGTAGAATATTTACTCTGATATTTTTTTTTTTTTAAAAAAATTATTTTCAAATACAACAATGGTTGATACTATTTTTAACCCCACCAATAAAAAAAAGTTTTTTATCTTTATTGACATTTTTTGGTCTGGAGTATATTTTACCGCTTTTCATGTCTTTGCAAGTGTTCTGAGTAGGCTTTTTCATATGAATATACATTTCCATCTTTGTATGGGTGGCAGTCTCCAAAGCTGGAAAGGTACAGTGCTTGTACTTATTGGGCACCCAAATCATTTTAAGCACACCTTTTTCTTTGAAATCAATATCAAAACCCAATTCAGGAAAAATGAATTGGCCATTGGATGCTTGGTATTCTTCCTTTTTGTCAATGATTTGTCCATTCAATTCTTTTGTTGGAACCACAAGTAAAAAGGAATAGGAAGAGATTTCATCTTTGTCAATGCGGGGAGAATTGTAGAAGGAATTTGAAGTGAAAGTGATGTGGGGGGCAAATTTAAAAGGAGTGAGCTGGGATAAAAATTCCAATGAAGAGAAAGAGGGTATATTGTTGTCCAGAATTGTTTGAATGTTGGAATCATGTGCCAGTCTGGCTAATTTTTGGAACATTTGGCCTAAAATTTGTGAGACATTGTCAGACCTAAGGTTGAAAAAAGAAAACTCTTGAGGGGAATATTTAATAGCTGCTTTCTTCAAACATTTTCCAAATATTTCAGAATGGTGCATCAATTTTTTCCATCCAATTGCCTACATTTTCCCACCCCAAGATCTTGAGGGACGAACAGTGTTCACAAATTTGTTTGACTGGTGAAGGAATGTGGTGACCAAGTTGATGTCCTTCTTCTCTTCTTCAGAGATATTATTCAAAGGGAAAAATTCAGTTATTGGAAACAGAGCCTCATGATTGAATTTATTTTGAACAAATAATTTTCCAGAGGAGAAGAAATGGAACTGTTTGATCTTCTGTTTGGCCTGTTCAAACACCTCAGGGCAGGGTTTTGGAAAGTTTTTTTTGGCAGCAATGGCAGGATACAGATACAAAGGCTGTAGTTTTTTCTCATACCACACAAACTGTTCATTGACCCCTCCCTCTTCTTTCTCCAAAGAGATTTCAGAATCTATTTATTGAGCACTCTTTTGCTGATAAGCCCTATTCTTGCCACCTTTCTGTATGCTTATCAAATCATTTACTCCCATACAAATACTTGAATTGGGGTGAGATTCAAGAAATGATTCCAGTTATTTTATAGCATTTTGAGTTTGGTGGGAGGAGAATTGGACACCAGGAAAAATGGCAGCTATAGACATAGCAAGGGGTGGAAAGATGTGTTGCATTGCATGGAATAAAAAAAAACCAACAAAAAACATCCATTAGTAAGTTATACTTGAGGTAGATGATCAAAAAACATAGAAAAAAAAGAAAAAGTACTGGTCAATCTTCCCCCCCCCCCCTTAAAACAAAAAAAATAAAAAAGGGTCTGCCAGATATTTTAATCATCCAGGAGGAGGCAGAGGAGGAGTAGGAGGAGGAGGGAAGGAGGGTGCTGACCTGGTGCAGGGTGATGAGAAATGGAGGAGCAAGGAGGGGGGGGGATTGCCTGAGGAGAAGGAGGCGCAGGGGATTGGCACCCTCAGTTTCAATTGATTGATGATCAACCAATCAAGTTATTTGCAATTGATTGATCCACCAATTGGCAATTGATAAATCAATTGATTGGTGAGTTGTTGATCAATCAATTGATCAGGAGTAGGAGGAGGAGGAGGGGGGGGAAGAGGAGGTTTAGCTTACCAGGACCAGGGTGCCAAGCACCAAGCAAGCAAAAAAGTGCAACAAAAGAGGAGGGGGGGATATCCAAAAGGGGCAGGAGAATAGAGGAGGTTAGAAAGATGAGAAGGGGGAGGGGGGGTGCTTACCTGGGTAAGGGTGCTGAACAAAGAATGAGAAATTGAGGTGGAGGTGGATGGTGAGGCGGAAGTGGTCAGTGAGGCAGTTTGGTGAGGAGGAGGAAGGAATGGACCGGTTGGTTTGGTGAGGAGGAGGAAGGAGTGGACCGGTGGTAGGTGAGGTGGAGGAACAAGTGGACCAGTGGTTTGGTGGGGTGAGGTATGAGGTGGAGGATTTTTGTTAATTCCACCAAAAAAAAAAAAAAAAGAAAAAGCCAATTCATCCTAGGATTCTTGGTTGTACAAAAAAAAATTACTTTCATGTTATTTTTTGCCCTATTTAAAAACCATATTCTACTCATCAAAGTGAGCAACTGTAAGGGTTAGAATTGGCCCTTCATGGAAAAAGATGAGGGACAAGATGAGACAGGGATTACTTGAGGAGGATTGGGAATATTTTCTTCAAATATTTTTTCCCATTAATCTTTGATGTTGGCCAGAGGGTTGTGAAGGATTACACAACTGATAATCCAGTTGATGAGGAACTTCATGTTTTTGGAATTTTGAAGCCATTTTTGCATTTCCCTTAAGCTGGCCAATCTTAATTTCAGGAATCCTATGGCATTCTCAATCCAAGCTTGTGATTGGCCAAGATGATAGTTGAAATCAGTTTTGGCTTGAGCATTGGATTAAACATTGAATTATGCTGGAACCACATATTTCCCCGTAGCATAAGCTGAACCTGCCAGAAGGTATTGATCTTGATCAAAGTAGTTATATGTTTTTTGTTCATTCTTCATCCAATTAAAAAAATATAAATCATGAAAAGAATCCAGAAGAACAGAATGGTGGGATATGAAATTCTTCTTATTATCACAAACAAGTTTTAGTGCCACAGAGTATCTATACAAACAGGTAAAAAATGTTTTGCCAGTGTGTTGTCAAAGGTGTTATCAAAGGATTTGGAAAAGAAATGAATTAATTGCTTTTTTTTTCCAATAAAAATAGTGGTTGCCTTCTAGCTTGGGTTTTTGACTCAAGTGGATAGTAGTTCCCTCAAAAAGAACTATGCAACCAGAAAAGCCATTAGTCTCCATTAATTGAGATATCTCCTTGAATTCATCTTTGGTTGGCCAAGAAAGGACTGAGAAATGGAAAGATAGGATAGCAATTGTGACCCTTTTGAGGTATAAGTCAATGGTTCCCTAACCAACTGAGAATAGATTTTTGAATCAATTGATTGCTGCTCCATTTACATTTGATCCCAATCTTCAAATAGCAATGGCCAGTTGGATAGCTGGATTTCATTAAGGATTCATAGAATTGTTCTTGAAGATGTGGTGGTATTCAATCATCTCTAAAATTTTCATGAATGAAGGCAATAAATTTTGGAACAGTTTCTGGAAGCTGAAGTTGGGGAGGAGATGAAGTGTTTTCCTTTCATAAATAGGGTTTTGGAGAGTGTGTCTTCTTGGAACCATGTATTTCTTTTCCACTAGAGAATTCAAAGCTAACCAAGTTGATTCCAAATTGGAGTCTGAATCAGAGTTCAATAATAAAAGAAGTTCAGTCAGCTTTTTTGCGTTTTCAAATTTCTGGTGGGAAGTTTGATTGGACATGTTGAGAAAGATGGTCATGTGATTTTGGGGGATGAGATGATGATGGGATGTTTGTGAAACAATGGAGATGTGAAGCAATAGATATGAGATGTGTTTTATGCACTGGAGATGGGATTGGGATGGATTTTCTGAGGTCAAGGTGTGGATGGGTGTTTTTCAGGGGATGGATGGTGGATGGATGATGGTGCATAAATGGCGGGTTTGATGCTTGAAATCTACCATTTTCATGAAACCCACCATTTTGAAATACACCAGTTAGGGGGTATGTTTATTTCAGAAACTTGCCATTAAAAATGGTGGGTTTTTCCAAAATAAATGGGGGGTTTCTAATGGTGGGTTTCTAATGGCGGTTTTTCTCACTCTGATATGCCCTAATTTGCCCTTTTGTAAATTTAGGGTTCAAACTGAATAAATAGGATCCTTTTATCAATTTTGGGCAAACTCTATTTATACAAAAGAATTTGGAAAAGATTTTTGAGGAGGGGGATTCATATCTGGATCCAATACAACAGAATCATATTAACTTTTTTGAGTATCCCAGCAGGAATGCATTTATAACCTATGCCAGTTTCACCTACAGAATCCATATCATCATACTGGGACAACTTGGGGAACTTTTTAGGAATTTCTGATTTCCTGATTTATTTGGAATAATTTAAGTTATAGATATGAGTTTTGGATCTTAAAAAAAAAAGAAAAGAAAATTGACCAGTCACAACCTAAATGATATTCAAAAATCAGAAAGAAAGATTGTATAGCTAGAATCAATGTGGTGAAATTCGGACATATCTGGAAGCAAAGTCATGGGATTCTTTGAATTTTTTTGCTGAATAAAAGAAGTATTGTAACTTAGATCAGATTGTGGGTTGTGTTTTTGGGAAGTTTCATTTGATTGGGAATGTTTTTGGGATTAAGATTGAAAATAAATAATTTTATTTTTTGGGGGGATTGAGGAGGAAAATAAGTCTCAGATATTGATAAAGAAAATATCATAAAATAAATCAAAAATAACCCAATTATTTTTAAAAACATCAGCAAGAAATGAAAAAATACCTCAATTTCCTGTGTGAAAGGGAACCCTTTCAAATTTTTTGTTAAATTTAAGGAGTATTATAAATCATATCATATTTTTAGTTTTCAGTTTGATATGGTTGAAGGCCCTGGGAATATTGTTGAGGTGCTTGAGCCTTGTACATATTTTGGAAATAATTTTTTTCTTGCTACAAAAGAGATTTTGTTTTGTAGCCCAGGGGATCAACAAGGGATCATAATTTAAAACTAAAGAACTACTGGAAGAATTTTTTTAATGGGATTCGGAGGTTGGGAATGTTTATTGAAGTGTATTATGAAAATCTTGATAAATATTGGAGAGATTTTAGGCTGAATAATTGGTAACAGTTTAAATAAAAAAGGGATTCATTACAAAATTGGATTTATTTCAAACCCTATTAATTATCCTTTATTGAGATAGAAATCTTCTCCTATTTATTCCATCACAATAAAAATTGGATTTTTTAGTTTTATCAATTTTTTGATATTTGATTATTTGATTATTTGGGTAAGTAAAAGGGCTGTTGTGAGAGAATATTAATGAATATAAAAACTTTGAAAATAGGAAAAATAAGTTCAGATGTCCCCTTTCACCCTTGTAAATATTGAATCCTTGGGACAGACATGAAAACTGTTGAGAATAAATTTTAAAATTAAAATTCATATCAAAATATGTGTGAGATGTTTGAAAAATTGAAACAAATACATTTTCAAAAGCTCAATAATGGAACAGGAAGTAATTTTAATTTTTTCAAACAATTATAAAATGAATAATTTAGAAATACAGTAGAACTTTTCCCAATACATACTTATGAAAATCCATAACTTGCCCAAACCCATGGCAAAATTGCTTCACCACATTGATGCCAGCCAAAAGTCACCTCTTAACCCATGATCCTGCCAAACATGGTAACACATAGGTCAAAAATCAAAGAAAATGCAAGTTTGGCGGTAAACCTTATGTTACCCCACCCTGCTAAACCATGATTTTTAGTCCACATATTTCCCATACAATCTCTGATCTACACAATCTACTTGGATTCATATGCATCACCTCTCAATATATTTTACTTTCTTCACCTCTATCTCCACAAACTGATGATTGATATGCAATTTCTTGATGTCCTCACCAAATATCCCTTTTATTCCTCTGCTTATCATGCCCACCCTTAAACTCAAACCACCTGAATAGCCCCATATAGAAGTTTTTTGGTATGGAAATTTGATTTTTTTTTTCAATCAACCATTATTTCTCTTTTTCAACAATGCTAGATCAAAATGAACTTGACCTTTGTGAATCCAGCCTTGAAAAACAAATTTACTCCATGCCAATTGCCTTTCATAACCCATGATTTGCATGCTTTGGTAAAATTTCCTTCTCTAAGCTGTGATTTTGATGGTTTAATATAGGTTCCTCTCCAATCCTATAAGCCGGCCTAAAACATAGAAAAAACAGTCCACAGAATGGTATGGTTTAGGAAAAGTTCTACTGTATCAAACTAAATACAAAAAATAAATGAAGAGTATCTATAAATATGAAAAAATTTAAAAATTTCCCACACCTCACACAAAATCAAGTTCATTGGGTTTTTATTCATTCATTAGGGTGTATCAAGGTTAAGCAGACCCTCCATTTTTTAATGGCTGGTTTCAACCCAAATTTGCCATTAAAAATCAAAAAACCTACTTTTTCCAGATCAGACATGTCAAAGTTAACATGAAATAAGTGGGTTTTTTCAAGTAAAGTATATAAAGGCCTTCAACAGCTCAACCTCACGTCATTCAACATCATCACCCCTGGTTTCAACCTCCAACCTAATTGGAAAAAATTCTACCTCCAACCTCATCCAGAAATTTGATTCATCCATCTCATCACTTCATCACTCTCATTCCCTCAGCACTCAATCACTCTCACCTCCCTTTATCACTTCCATCAATTTATTGCTTGAATCACATCCATCCTCTTATTGCGTCATAACTTCATCACTTCATCCCCCCTTTCATCACATCCTAACTCTCATTTCTTTATTTCTTCATCACTTCATTCCTCTTACTCTCTTTAAATGGCCCCTCAGCAAAAATCCCCCCGCAAGTCCACTCAAACAAAGAAAACATCCACCAGGAACTCAAAATCCAACAATCCCCCCCCATCAGCTTCCAAAGGCTCAATTCAGCTCAAGAGAGCTGATCAAATCATGCTGGTAAAATGGCTCAAAATTCCCTCCAACTACAATGCTTGCTTTGGATCTGACAATGAAACACAAGTTGGCCAACCTCCATCCTCTAAGTTTAATGGTTATCTCCTGATGGCCAATGAAATGAAGAATAAAACCAAGGTTTGGCTGGATCTTTCATCCAAAGAGATGCATGAGCTATTCAAGACCTATCAAACCAAGTACAAAAAAGCTCACTCAATTTCAATCTCCACTGGCTTTGGAATCACCAACTCTGATAAAGCCAAAGGAATCACCTCAGTTTTTGATAACTTGGACTCCATTTGTCCTTTTTATGGTCATACGGATGAAATCTTTGGGAAGAAGGCCAAAATAACCCTTTTAGCTGCTTTTAACCCAAAAAAATGAATCTTTTGAAGCTGAAGACTTGTCTTTTGATCCTCAGCCTAGCAATGATGATACAGACAAAACTTTTGAGTGGCCCCAATCCAATGTGGAGGAGGATATTCCAACACAACCCGCTCCAATCATGTCTAAATCAGCATTGAAAAACCCTTCCTTGGACACTGAACTTCCTTCTTTCAATTGCTCTTTTCCTGGGGTGGAAGAACTTGAAAACTTTGCAAATGAGGAGCAATTTATTCCTGTATTTCCACTACCATCAGCATCTGCTCAAGTAAGCATCCAAGTTCTTTTCTCCTCTCTCTGGTTAATCCTGACTGATTTATATTGTAAAAAAAATCCTCATCCATTCCTGATTGGCTGAAAACTCAAGCCAATGGGCCCTCCCACATAGCCTCCAAAAAAGAGTGACAACTTTTCCCCACAAACCTCCTCTGCAACCGCAAAGCAAATGGCCTCCCATTCCATCAAATTCAACCCTAATAGCCTTCAAAAGAAGAGAAACACTTCAAATTTTTCTGGCTTTGAGGATATCATGGAGAAGCAAGATTAAATTAAGTCCATTGATTGATTCTTCTTACTTTCCAAATCAAGCTGATCCCTATTCTCCTCCTCCAAAATATAGTAAAATCACAAATTGAATATGAAAAACTTCAATTTTAAAAGGAGAATTGGAATTTTCAACTGGCTATGGATTGTCAAAAGTGGAAAGATGAGAGTTTGGCTCATCAACACAAGTAGGATTCTGAGTGGAAAATCAAACAGGCCAAGCTGGAGTTTCAAAAAGATGAAAGGGAGAAGGATCAAGAGCAAGAATGACTTGAAAAGGAGAGGGATAGGCTAGCCACAGAAAAAAAAGATAGGTTATTGGTAGCCATGGTATGTATCGGTAGCAGTAGAACATTGGATGAAATAAAGGGAATTACTTGCTTTCATGGCTTGTAAATATATTTAATTTGATAAAAAGTTTGAAAATAAAAATAAAAATAGTATTTTTTTTTGCCACAACGTTTGAGAGTATTTTCAACACCACCAATGAACAAATCTTTTTTATTTTTTATTTTTTTATTTTTTTAATTTTTATTTTTTCCCTAAGGTATATTTTGCCACTGGCCAAGTCCTTGCTAGTTTTTTCAGTTGTTTCATTAATTTTCATGGAAATGAAAATCCTGGTATGAGTGGCAAACTCCACATCTTCAAAAGTAAAGTGCTTTTACTTATTGGCTGCCCAAACCATTTTGACAACATCTTTTTGTTTGAAATCAATCCCAAAACCCAAGTCAATGAACAGAAGTTGGCCGCCAGATACTTGATATTCATCCTTGTTTTTTGATGATTTTTCCATTTGATTTTTTGCTTGGGACCACCAGTAAAAAGGAATAGGAGGATAAATCAACTTTGTCAATATGGGGAGATTTGTAGAAGGAGTCTGAGGTGAAGGTGATGTGAGGGGAGCAGTCAAAAGGAGTGATGCCAGATCAAAATTCCAATGAGGAGAAGGAAGTGCTATTGTTTTCCATCATAGCTTCAGGGTTGGAATCAAATGCAATTTAGGCTAATTTTTGAAACATTTGGCCCAATATTTGAGAGACCTTGTTAAACCTAAGGTTCAAAAAATAATAGCATTCAGGGGAGGATTTGACAGCATCTTTCTTCAAATATTTTCCAAATAGTTCAGAAGGGTGCATCAATTTTTGCCATCTAATTGCCAACATTTTCTGTTCCCAAGAGCTTGAGGGAATAACAGTGTTGACAATTTTTTTGGATTGGTGAAGGAATTTTTTTACTGAGTTGCTTTCCTTCTTCTCTTGCTCAGAGAGTTCATTCAAAGCGACAAATTCAATTTTTTTAACCATAGCCTCATGATCCAATCAATCTTGAACATATACTTTTACAGAGCTGAAGATATGGAATTCTTTGATCTTCTTTTTGGCCTGTTCCAACTCTTCAGGGGTGGGTTTTTGAATTTTATTGACAATGGAAGGATACAGGTTCAAGGGACCTAGTTTTTTTGAAGACCAAACAACCTTTTCATTAATTTTTTCCTCTTTCACTTCCAATGAAATTTCAGAATCCCGCATTTGAGCCCTCCTTCTATGGAAAACCCTTTTCTTCCCACTTCTCTGTATTTTTTTCAAACTATCTCCTTCCATATTTTTCCCTCCCAACCGTATAATTTGATTGGGGTGGGGATCAAGATGGAAATACATTAGTTCTAAAATTTTGAGTTTGGCGGGAGAAGGATGGGTTGTCTGGAAAGGGTGGTCAAAGCGGTGGAATTTCGGATTGCATTGCATTGAATCAAAAAAAAAGAAAACAAAACATTCATTAGTCTGGTATAAAGGACTTAGATGATCAAAAAAAATATAAAATAACAAAGCAATACCAGAAATTCTCCTATCAAACAAAACAAATACCCAATCAGTAACCTTTTAATGACCAGGGAGGAGGAGGAGGTGGTGCTAAAGGGGAGGAAGGTGTCAAACTCCTGGATGCCAAGATCCTTGCTATCCTTTAGATACCAGAGGTGATAAAATAAATAATAAATATATTATTCAATAAATGCAGCAAAAATACGTAAAATATCTGGATAAAGCTTATTGCAAGGTTGATTGGTTTGGATAGGGTTTAATGTTATAAATCAATATTAATAAATTGATTATTAAATAAATTGAAAGAGGGTCAACAATTATATTGGGGATCTTTAACACCTCTCTTCAGGGAATTCAGTTTGAAAACACATAGAACTGGTTACTTTGGAACCTTTAATTTATATTCTTAAAGGATATATTTCCCAAAGATAATATGCATATAAAATACACGGTGGAGTGGCGGGGCTTTGTAACCATAATGCCACAACAGAAAAAGGATAATAAGACTCACTGGTATATTATTAAATCCTTTGGGTACCTGTTTGGGACGTGCACTGATGGGTTAAACCTGTTTACTGGGGTTATAAGGTTGTTCAGCTGTTTAAATTGATAAAAAGGGTTGGGGACGGTATGAATCAGAATAAAGCCATAAATTGCTTACTTATCTCTTATAAGTACTTGATTACCTTGGCAAGTTGTCTGGATATAAATATAACTGGGTCTCTGGGTATCAATATCCTCAAAAAGAGCTCTTTATTTATATCTTTTTGAGTCCCAATATTGTCCTTCTGAGGGATACAGGGGCTCAAAGAGACGGAAACTGAGGCTAGCAGGGTATCCAGCGGTAGCCTGTCTCGTGTTCCTGGTGCTTTAGCACGGGTAGCATCTAATTCCACAGGGTATGGGAATTATTCTACCTTATAATTGATGTTTGGACGTGTGAATAACACTAATCTGTCCATTTTATTTATTATTTAATTAATTATCCTTAGTAAATGTTCCCATTAAGTTAATAATTATTTTAATAGACATTTCTAGGGATAGTCTGATGTCAGGTGACTTCTTAATATGTATTAATTAATTGGATTAAAGTCATGATATTGATTTTACTCCTTATTTTCAGATTTCAGTTTATTTACTAAATTAATTACTTAAAAATATAAGTCATGAGTATTCATTTAATACTTTTACATCATTAGTTTCCTTAGTATGTCAAAAAAATATTGATGCCTAGAAGTTCTCATAATTGTATATCAAAGGATTTTAGTATATATTTTTAGAAGTAGTCATTATCTTGTTTTCGCCATTTTTGGTATTTTGAATTATATTTAATGAAAAAAAAGTATAAAGGTTATTTAAGTATTTTTATATAATTTTATGTAATTTTAGAATATTTAATATCCATGGGAACATTTATTACTTATGTAGAATGTTCTGGTGTAGGTTGTAGCATGTTTACGCAGTACCTAGATTTCTCAGGCCGCCTTTCACTTTGTCAACTTTTAGTCCCGCGGCTGCGTACTTGTCAGGGGTCCAGGGCTGCGTACATGGCTTGACAGGGTGACAGTGCTGCAGCTCAGCCGCGCGCAGGTGTATTGGCTGCCGCGGCTGCATGTGGGAATTGTGACAGAACAAATTTCCGTGTGTAACTCCTAAAATATACGCAACACCTCAATTCTGACTCAATTTTAGGTGTGAAACCTATACCTGAAAATGTATGTGAAATATTCAATTGGCCAAAAAAGTGCCATAGTGGTGCCGTGGAATTTGGTCTTACTTTCCTTAATTATTTAAAAATATAAGGAGTTGGATTTCAATGGTAGGGTCAGTGAGTGACCCTACCTAATTTTGGGTGAAGAATCCATTTCTGCAATAACATTCATGGGTTTCCTACTCCTTTTTAGGTTAATTTTAACATTTTTTATTTTTATTTTATTTTTTTTACTTTTGAAGCTTTCTCTGCAATAGTAGCAAGCTGACAGAAGGTCATTTGTTGATTGATCAGGAGGAGGAGGATGAGGGGAAAGGGGGAGGTTGGCCAATCAATTGATTGGCAAGAAAACAATTCATCATCAGGTGGAGGATGAGGGGCAGAGGGGGTAAACCAATCAATCAATTGGCAAGCAAACAATCAATTCCTTGCTGGCCAACCACTCAATCAAATGGCAAGCAAACAATCAAACGCTTTCTGGTTGATTTATCAAGAAACTGGCAGGCAAAGGTTGTTTGCTTGCCAATTGACCAAAGAGGAGTAGGAGGGGGTGATGGAGAGCAGGAGCAGGGGGTGAAGGGGTGAAGGGGAGGAGGAGGAGGGGGGGGGGCTTACCAGAGGTACCAAGCAAGGAACAAGGAGGATATCTCAAAGGAGGAGGAGGAGGGGGGGCTTACCTGGGGCGCTGAGAAAAGAAGAATAAGGATGAGGATGAATGGGTGAAATTGGAGGTAGGTGGAGGTGGATGGTGAGGTGGTTGTGGTGGGTGAGGTGGTTTGGTGAGGAGGAGAGAGGTGTGGACCGGTGGTTCAGTGGGGTGAGGTGGTTTTGTGAGGAGGGGAGGATTGAACCAGTGATTTGGTGGGGTGAGGTGGGTGGTTTGAAAGTTATGGTTCTGTTTTTTGCCTAAGTCCACCAAAAAAAAAAAAAACACCCAGTCAGCCTAGGATTTGAACAACCAAAACCAAAAAAATGTGTTTATGGGGTATTTCACCTATTTAGCAGTTAAATGCTACTCATCAAAGTGAGCCAGTGTGAGCAGTACAATTTTCTCTCTCAATTCAGAAGATGAGGTACAAGATGAGACCGGGATGACTTGAGGAGGATTGGGAATATTGTCTTCAAATATTTCTTCCCATTCATCTTTGATGTTGGCAAGGAGGATGTCAAGGATTACACAAGTGATAATCCAGTTGATGAGAAACTTCATTTCTTTGGAAGATTGGAGCTGGTTTTGCATCTCCCGTAAGCTGGCCTGTCTTTGTTTCAGAATTCCTATGGCATTCTCAATCCAAACTTGTGATTGGGAATGATAATAGTTTAAATTGGGTTTTCCTGATCATTGGATCAAACATTGGGGTATTCTGGAACCATATATTTCCCACTAGCATAAGCTGAATATAAAAAAAGGTATTTATCTTGCTCAAGTATTTATCTGGTTTTTGGGAAATCAGCATCCATTTGAAAACATATGAATCGTGACAAGAACCTGGAAGGCCAGCATGGAGGGATATGAACTTCTTTTTGTTATCACAAACAAGTTATAGTGACACAGATCATCTATACAAACCAATAAAACATATTTGGTTGGTGTATTATCAAAGGCTTTGGAAAGGAAATGAATTAATTGCCTTTTTTTCCAATCAAAATATTGGTTGCCATATAGCTTGGGTTTTTGACTCAAGGGGATATTGGCTCCATCAACAAAACCAATGGAACCAGGAAAGCCTTCATTCTCCGTTACTTGAGATCTCTCCTTGCTATCTTCTTTGGTTGGCCAAAAAAGGACTGAGGAACAGAAAGATAGGATAGAAATCAGGACTCTTTTTGTGTACAAGTCAATGGATCCATAACTGGCTGAGAATAGATTTTCTAATTGATGTATTGCTGCTCCATTTCCATTTGATCCTAATCTACAAAGATAAACAACTAGTTGGATAGCTGGATTTCGCTGAGGATTCTGAGAATTGTTCTGGAAGATGTGGTGGTCTTCAATCATCTCCAGAAATTTCATGAATGAAGAAAATAAAATTTGGAGAAATTTCTGGAAGCTTAAGTTGGGGAGTAGAAGAAGCTTTCGCCTTTCATACATAGGGTTGTGGAGAGTGTGTCTTTGTGGAACTATGTGTTGCTTTTGACCAATGTTCAATTTGGGACCCACCTGAGTTACAAATGGCTGTTTGCAACTCATCTGAGATGTTTTGTTATAATATATATATATATTTTTAACATTTTTTACCATTTTTTTAACAATTTCTTTAGTTTTTTTCATTTATTATTTCTTTTTTTGATTTAAATAAAAAATTAAATTAGATTAAAAATATAAATATATAAAAAATATATTTAAAGAACATGAAATAAATAGATAAATAAATAAATGAATAAATTAATAAATGAATAAATAAATAAATAAATAAATAAATAAATAAATAAATAAATGAATAAATAAATAAATAAAAAAATAAATAAATAAATAAATAAATAAATAAATAAATAAATAAATAAATAAATAAATAAATAAATAAATAAATAAATAAATAAATAAATAAATAAATAAATAAATCAATAAATAAATAAATAAATAAATAAATAAATAAATAAATAAATAAATAAATAAATAAATAAATAAATAAATAAATAAATAAATAAATAAATAAATCAATAAATAAATAAATCAATAAATAAATAAATAAATAAATAAATAAATAAATAAATAAATAAATAAATAAATAAATAAATAAATAAATAAGTAAATAAATAAATAAATAAATAAGGCAAATTGTTTTTTTCACGGGTGCTACCCTTAAACTCACAAGGGTACTACGTCCTTGCAATGTCCAGTATACACGGAAAAATCCTTGTTTACACAGGTGTTTCAAGAACTGTATTTTTTACATTCTAACACAGCAGGCCTGTAGATAGGTGTCTCAAACCCTTATGGCTAATATTTTATTTTTTTGGGACCAGTTAAACCCCTTCAAAAATCCAGTCAAAAAATTAACAAAATACAAAAAAAAACTCATTTTTGGAGCTATTCCTTTGGCTTTTGGCTTAAGTTTTTTTGGCACTTTGAGCTCTTAAAAGATTTATAAATCAGCTGAAGAGCTTTAAAATATTTTTTTGAGGTTTTTTGGATGTATCCTTGGCCTCCAAAAATTGGATCCAACATAAAAACACTTCAAATAGCATATCCTTTTCAAGATTTTTTTTTTCACTTCTTGAATCAACGTTTCTGTCAATTTTTTTCTTTGTAAAAAATTAAGATTAACATCCAAAAATTGAATGAAAATTTTGGCTGAGCTTTCATTACAGGGTTTACCCCACAAATTATACAGAATAATGAAAATAATTGAAAATAAAAGGTGTGGTCCACATTTTTGGTTCTAATTTTTGTTCTGTTTTAATAAATACAAATACAAAATTTTATTACAAATATTATATCAATAATTTTGTTTTATATTATTCTCCTACTGTTGGTTTTATTTTTATGCTGGATTTTGTCCTTGGGAACAAAAACTTGTCACCAAGCTCCAAATTCTTTTGAATAATGGTCATCCAAGCTTTGGAATCCTTGGTCACAAAGCATTTCCACAGTGGATCCAATTTGGGGGCTGGCCAATGATCAGACTTGAACTTGAATCAGACTATATGTCTGAAATCTTCTAAAAGAATTAAGCAAATAGGAGATGATTTGGGATTTGGAGTGGAAGGGAAATTCAGAGGAAGATCAGTGCAAGGAATTAAAGAAGAAAACAGAACCACTCAAAGCTTATAACATTCAGCAAGAAGAAGGCCATGGCATGGGAACTTCATCCACATGTTTATTGGAGCTGGTCCAGAGAGGTGGTCAAGTTGCCTCCTTGCCTCTTGAAAGGCTCACCCCAGATTTCATGCATTAATTTTGAATCTTAGAAGATTGGTTGGTGTCCAGCTCTTTGATCATTTCTTTCCTGATTTAAATCCAGTCTTCAGATTTCCGTCCCAAACCAACAGCTGCTGCTCTGAAACCACAGTTACCATCTCCCATAAAATCTTGACAGTGTGATATATGGGCAATAGCTTTTGCTGGTGCAATGAAGTCTTTGTATTGGAACTAAAAGAAAAAATTCTAAAATTAAATATGTTGGAATAATTCAACTCACTTGTTCCATTTAAACTTGCTTGAAGATTACAGAAGAAGAATGTGATAATGTTCAGGAAACCTATAAAAAATTACAAAAAAAAAAAAACAAACTGAAAAACTGATAAAAATCAGGAATTATCAAATTCACTCACTTTCTCACTCATTGTTGTTGCTGTTTGAGCAAAGAATTCTTTCCAGGTGGATGTTAAGGGGCTTCATCATCTTGACTTTTGTTCTTTTGTCTCTTGATTCTAGTCCCAGGATGGTAATCAGGGGAAGGAGCCCTCTTAGTGAAAACAGTTCTAGACCTCTAAAAAAAGATTAAATGGGAAAATTAATAAAAATCCACTCAATAAAAAAAGCAAATTTAATCTCACCATCTCCATAACATCCAAATCTGGGAGCTTCTCATTTTCTGAAGTATCTTCTTCTGTCACAAAATCATTTTATTTTTAAAAAAAGAAATATTCAGTTGATATTGAGATGATTATGTATAAATATAAATTTACCTCTTCATCTGATTCCTACTTCTACTTTCACTTCCATTTTTCCTTTTTTTCCTTTCCCTTTCTCAAAAACTGAATGATTAAATAAAAAAAATTAGTTATATTTTTTTCCTTTCTCAAAGAGTGATTAATTACTGACCACTGAATTTGCTGAAAATTTCCTCCTTGGCCGTCCTCTCCTCTTTGGTGCTTTTAAATATTCAAAGCCAGATGGATTCCTTTTACTTGAGGATTGAGAGATCTTCTTGAACTTATTATCTGTTCCTTTGGGCCTTCCTCCTATTTTGGATCTTTGAGTAGAATTGAGCTCTTGAATCAGAACAAGTTGATACTTTCCAGTGTAAAGCTTCTGTGTTTCACCCAGATAATAATGTTGTTCTGCAGGTGGAAATTTTTGGAATTCTTCAAACAATTCATTAAGATATCTATGTCCATTGCTTGATCTTGAGGGCTGTTCAAGGCTGGCTGATTCTTCAGTTGAGTCTGGGCTGGGAGTTAATTGCAGAAAGAAAGTTATAAATTAATCAGAATATCATTCATTTGAACTTGTACAAAGAAAAAAAAACTTACTGAAAAGGGGGGTTTGACATACCATTGTGGATGGAAACCCTCAATTTGGAAAAGTTCACCCTTGAAGATAGCTGATTTTACTTTGTGAACACATGGTATACCCATATAAGAAGAGTAATCACATTTGATACAAGTGTTTGAAGAATCAGAGAATTGATTTCATGAGTGAATGGTCTTGAAGGAATAATGGCTGATATTTCCAGAAAGATGCTCCACACAGTGAGGCAACCCAATGAGCTGCTTGAAACCTTGCTGGGAGGCTTGAATAGGTCTTTCATGAATTTGGATGGTAATATAATTATATATCTTATCAACAAAGTTGGAAAAGGAGCCAGTGGAGGAAGTGTTGAAGCTTTTGATGTAAGAATGAATGCCCTTTATTCTTGATAAACTTGTATTTCCAAAATGAGAGTATTTTTTGGCCAATTAAGAGACAAATTGTTTTTTGAGTGGGGCCCCGTTTTCAAGGAGGTAATCTGATGTGGGAGAATTCCAGACTAGAGATATTTTTTTGAAATTTTCCTGATAAATAGCTTCAGATTTGGATTTAACCAATTGGTTCCAGTATTTCTGAAAGAGCTCCCATTCATCCTCAGAATCAAAATGCTTCCTGCAGTGGGTTTGAATATTTTTGAAAATATTCCAGAGACCAAGAAGGTGAGGACAAGATGGGAAAAATTTTCTATGGCACTGATCAAAGCTTGTTCTTTATCTGTCACAATAACCCTAGGTTCTTGATGTTCTAATATTTCCTGAAGTTGATTGAGGGCCCATTGATAGTCATCTTTTATTTTTCTTGGGATAAAAAAAAGAAAGCAACTGAGAAATTTATTGAAGAATTGTTTACCCCAAAAATATGAAGAAGAGGCATCCCAAATTTATTTGTTTTATATGTGCATTCCATCATGAGAAGAGTAGGAAAAGTTTTTAAAAGTTTTATAGAATCAGGATCTGTAATGAATAAAGAAGTGATGTGTCCATCCATATTGTTGATTCTGTAAAAAAAATAAGAATTTTGGAGTTCCAGTATTAAAGCTTCAATTGGGGTTTTTCCATAAAGATAATTTTTTTTGATTTGAGATCTTTTATTATAAATAGTACTGAGGTTTGTATGAACTGGATTTGAGGAGTTTTTTATAAGAGAATTTGAAATTTTTAATGGGGGAACACCAGCCTTTTTTAAGTTTTCTACAGTCTAATTTTGCTTGCCATGAATTCTTCTATGGATTGGATGAGTACAAGGATCATCTGAGGGGGCATGGTTGTGGTCTGGAAATATAAATTTAACCTGCTAGAGACCTAATCTTTTGGAGAAATTTCCAGATAATCTAAAAGGGAATTCGGTCTTTCTTGTTGTTTGCAATTTTTTGGGATCTTTACTTGGTTTATATTCTCCAGATTTATCACATTGATATGTGTAGGTATTTTTCTTCAAGTTTGATACTCTAGTAGAAATGGCATATCCATGGGACTTTCCCCATGATTGGATAGCATCAACTAACTCCTCCTTTTGATTATATGATATTTTGGGAGGAGGGACCAGAGGAGTGGTATCATTAGATTGATTAGATGAGGAAAGTGCCAGAGGAGTAGAAACACTAGTTTGATTAGATCAGGTGATGGAAAATTGGCCAGGTGTGACAGTTCTGAAAAGTGGGTGGATGTTTTGTTGAGACATTTTGAAAAGGGATGTTTTGCTTAGAAAAGAATTTTAGATTTGAGTTGAAAATTCAGAAATATTTTGAGTAGAAATGGAGTGAGAAGATTTTTTGGTTAAGGAGGTTTGATTTGGTAGTGGTAGGTTTGGAGTGTGTTGTGTTGCTTTGTGTTGTGTGATGTTGTGTTGTGTTGTGTTGTGTTGTTTTGTGTTGTGTTGTGTTGTGTTGTGTTGTGTTGTGTTGTGTTGTGTTGTGTTGTGTTGTGTTGTGTTGTGTTGTGTTGTGTTGTTTTGTGTTGTTTTGTGTTGTGTTGTGTTGTGTTGTGTTGTGTTGTGTTGTGTTGTGTTGTGTTGTGTTGTGTTGTGTTGTGTTGTGTTGTGTTGTGTTGTGTTGTGTTGTGTTGTGTTGTGTTGTGTTGTGTTGTGTTGTGTTGTGTTGTGTTGTGTTGTGTTGTGTTGTGTTGTGTTGTGTTGTGTTGTGTTGTGTTGTGTTGTGTTGTGTTGTGTTGTGTTGTGTTGTGTTGTGTTGTGTTGTGTTGTGTTGTGTTGTGTTGTGTTGTGTTGTGTTGTGTTGTGTTGTGTTGTGTTGTGTTGTGTTGTGTTGTGTTGTGTTGTGTTGTGTTGTGTTGAATTGTGTTGTGTTTTGTGCAGTGGTAATGGGGGGAGTGGAGTGATATGATGTGGTGTGGTGTGGTGTGGTGTGGTGTGGTGTGGTGTGGTGTGGTGTGGTGTGGTGTGGTGTGGTATGGTGTGGTGTGGTGTGGTGTGGTGTGGTGTGGTGTGGTGTGGTGTGGTGTGGTGTGGTGTGGTGTGGTGTGGTGTGGTGATGGGGGGTGATGGGTGGGGGTGGTTGGGTGTAGGAGGTTTGTTTTATGGATGATGGGAGGATGAGGGCGCTCCAAAATGACCTGTAAAAAATTAAAGCTCATATTGAATAGGAATGGTTAGGGTTTTATGCATGGAGGGCTCAACAAAGCGGACCCCAGCCCAGAGGGGGGTTTGTTGCCCAGCTTTTTTGATTTGGTTTTTAAGGCACAGATAGAGCTTCAAAAAATTAAGAAAAAAATATTTTTGAAAACCTTTAGAGGCTTGTTTTAAAGTTTGAAGGTCAAATACTTCAAATTATCATACGTAAACACAACAAAGAATGCAGAAATAAGGAAAGACAACCCATTTTATTTTCAATTATTTTCATTGTGATGAATATTTGGTGGGGTAAAGCCTATAATGAAAGCTCAGCCAAATTATTCATTCAATGTTTGGATGTTAGTCTTAAGTTTTACCAAAAAAAAAACTTCAGAGAAACATTGATTCAAGAAGTGAAAAAAAAAATCTTGAAAAGGATATGTTATTTTGAAGTGTTTCATGTTGGATCCAATTTTTGGAGGCCAAGGATAAATCCAAAAAATCTCATAAAAATGTTTTCAAGCTCTTCAGCTGATTGATAAATATTTTGAGAGTGCAAAGTGCCAAAAAAACCTAAGCCAAAAGCCAAAGGAATACCTTCAAAAATGGTTTTTTTTTATTTTGTTAATTTTTTGACTGGATTTTTGAAGGGGTTTAACTGCTCCTAAAATTGTGAAAGATTAGCCATGAGGGTTTAAGAAACCTTCCTCCAGGCCTTCTGTGTTAGAATTTCAAAAAACAAAGTTCTTGAAACACCTGTGTAAACAAAGATTTTTCCGTGTATACTGGACATCATGAGGATGTAGTACCCCCATGAGTTTAAGAGTAGCACCTGTGAAAAAAATAATGCCCTAAATAAATAAGTAAATCAATAAATAATAAAAAATAAATTGATTGATTAAATTTCAAATATAAATATAAATAAACCATATAAATAAACAAAATGAAATGAAATGAAATAAATATTTATATATATAAGTATATATATATAAAATAAATCAATCAATTGAAATAAATATATATATATATATATATATAATGAAATAAATAAATTCCACTTTTTTTTGCCATTCACTACCTAAAACAGGTTGCGTGGTGTGGATTGCAACCCAAAATGGGTTGCAAACTGCCATTCAGAACCCACCTGAGTTGTAAATGCCCATTTGCAACTCAAGAGGGTTGTGAATGGCCAATTGCAACACATTTTGGGCCGCAAATTGCGCCACACAACCCCTTTTAGGTAGTGAACGGGGGTGGTGAGGCCACAAGAGTCTGAATCAGAGTCAAATAATAAAAAATTTTCAGTCAGCTTTTTTGCTTATCAACTTGCTGGAGGGAAGTTTTATTGGACATGTTGAGAAAGATGATTTTGGGATTTGTGTGAAGTAATAGGGCATATCAGAGTTAGCAAACCCCCCATTAGAAACTGGCCATTTTTTTTTACCAAACCTGCCATTTTTAATAATGGCAGGTTTCTGAAATACACATACCCCCTAACTGGTGTATTCCCAAATGGCGGATTTCAAACAGCAAATGCGCCATTAAACCCGCCATTTATGCATCATCGTCCATTCACCATCCATCACATCCAAAACACCTGTTTGCACCTCCGCCACCCCCCGCCCTGAGCGTCCAGCTCCAGCTGTTTGTCAGGCCCCATCCTGGCCCCCTGCTCATAATTGACCCCGCCCTCACAATCCACGGTGCATCCAACAGAGCCCTTGAAATCCTTAGGCCCATTGCCTCCCTCCTACTGGCTTTGGCCTCCCAAACCATTCAGTCTGCCAACTTCCTCCATCTTGCCAGGATCTTCAACCAAGCCCAACGCGATTTCCTCCGCCAAACATCTGGCCCATCCCCGTCCCTGCCTGGCTCTGGGCTCCCTCCAGGCTGCCAGCCTCCCAAGCAAGCACCCCAGTGGCTCACCTTGGTCCTTGTCAGGCATCCCACCCTCTCCACCATCCTCCCGCACTCTGATGATCCTATGCCGCCCACAACAACCATTACAACAACAAGCACCTCCCTACTCTTTATCTATGCCTTTGAGCCCTGCAGCTCTGCCACCCATCTGGCAGCCAGGCCCCAGCTCTAATTCAACTGTCAGCTCTCCCACCTACCACTGACCCAGGCACGTTGGGCCACTCTCAATTGCACACTGGCAAATTCATGAAGTGGATGAAGCATGTCATATTTGGTTCAATTGTAGACTGGCCCATGCACGCTGTGGTGGTTATCTATAGAAACGTAGGCAAGTAGGCTCAGCACTGGACATTTGACTTTGAGAGGCTCATTAGTGATTGGAAGTCCGCAGCAAAATAGGCTCAGAGAAGCGCGTTGGCGGACTGTTGATTTGGGAGTGCATTAGCTAAGGGTTGGTGCGGCGCACGCTTTTTGCGGGTACAATGACAAGAATGGACAGATTTTTTGGTTTTTGGCGGACATTGCGTGGTCAAACATAACTTTCCCTCCGCGGCTGTGGGTTCACTGATGCGGAAGCAAGTGATCAAAGCTAAGTAGTATGGATTAGGCCAATTATGGGATATGCACAAAGGTTGCGGAGCTCTGTGGGTAAATGAATGCTAAATTTGAGGAGGTGGCATGCGGGTAATTGGGGATTTTTAGTTATGCCGCATTCAGGATTGGGAGTGATCCTCTGGGGAAGATTGACAAAGATCTGCTGTTAGTTATGCATCAGCGCAACTCAACTGTTAGGGGGAATTGGCAACAGGATCATCAAATCTGCTGCAAATTATTGGATTGGGTAAGGATCAGACTATTAGTAAGCAGGATAAGTGCAAACACATGGAGGCAGTGGAAAAAGGGGTATTTCATTAGCAGTTCATGTTCCCTTTTTGGAGTAGCTAAGGAGGTTCAGTGGGGAATGCGCGGAGACAAGAGGGGTCTTTCATTTGGGGTTTTGCATTCTTTTGTTATTTTTTCTATATATAAGGAAGCTTTTCTTAAGGGGGAGATTAGGGGAAGATTATTGGGGGGAGAGAATCAGATATTATAACAAAAATTGGAGATTATTGAGTCATCATTGTTTTATCAGAGTATCAGACTATATTTTTTTATGGCCAATTATAGTTAGATTCTTTTTCTTCTGTTACTTTGGAGTGTAATTACCAGCAAGAGTTCTTGGAGGTAATATTTATAAGGGAAATAGTTCAAGTGCGGAGCTTTTCAGGGAGTCCGTCTTTTTTATTTACTATTATTTCACCGCAAGTTAGCTTTAGTAGTTTCCAGCTCAGGTGTGGAAGCCAAGTTTGATTAGGAATTGTAGAGGTACAGGAGTGTGACTCAAGGGCTAGTGGGCTTTCCTGAACTTGAAGCAATATTGTTGCAGAGAATTCTATATTGTTTTGGAAAATTTACCAACCACACAATCTCTTTCCACAAATTGGGGGTCTGGCCGGGAAAGTCCTTTCTCTTTTATAATACCTGGTACCATCTGCGGAGATATAATTTTTTTAGTCCTTATCCTTTCTTCTATGTCCAAGATGATGGTTTATTTTGAGGCTGCTTGTTCAACTCACTTCTGACTCACCAACAGGCAACTTGTAGCGCGCCACTGTATCAAATCTCTCATTGCAGACTGCCAGTCTGGCAGGGCTGCTGCTGAGTGGCCACAGGGGGGCAATCAACGTATGCGGCACCGGAGATGCCTGAGGAGCTTTGAGGGAGCTGAGAAAAAATTAGGCCAAGGGACTACCCCGCAGTTAGGTTTTGTCTGGAGGAGGTTCATCAATTTCTGGAACGGTTCCAGAACGCGGCTGAAAGCAAAGGCGCAAATGACGTTGAACTGTTCCAGAAAATAGTCAACTTCATTCTGGATGAGGAGGATCTGCGGGAAGTGGAGGATATGGAGGGTTAGGGAGAACGGAATTGGGAAAAGTTGCTGGGGGAAATAGTGGAAAAATGGCGGTCATGGGGGAAGAGGTTCCGCAAAGTTGATCTCAAGCGTCTTGCAGCCAAAAGGGCAAAGGAAGGAGGTGTTTCCTCAAGGAAATTGTTGGGTGTGTATTGTTCCTCATTTGATTTCATTTTGAAGTACCATGTCCGCAAAAAAATTTTGCCGGAGCATGCTGGCTCTGTCAAGAGGACTTTTATGCAGGGGCTTAGCTCCGAAATGCGCAGAAGGGTCCACAGAAAGCTTTACAACAGAGGATTAATTTTTAGGTCACTGGATGGAGGGGTAACCCTACTTCTAAAAATGAAGAACATCCGCGCAGCAGTCATAGGCAAGTTGGAATTGGCAGAACTTATGGAGGAAGACTCAAAGGGTTTGTAGAAGAATGATGTGCAGGTGAAAAGGGTAAAAGAGCCAGTAACAGTGAAGGAAACTTCTGAAATGAAAGGGATGTTTAACAAAATGCGTCTTTTCTTGCAGAAAGCTATAGCAAAGCCAGCCGGGACAATCCCAGAACCACCAAAAACAATGTCTAATGCGCCAACTCAGGGGCCATCAAGGGCGCTTCCAAGGAACAAAGGCAAGCCTTTCCTCTCCCAATGCTATTACTGCCGGGAAGACTGCCATCTTAAAATTTTGTGTAAAGATCTGAGTGCGGACATATGTAGCAAGATATTTAAGACAGATGGAAGGGAATGCTGTTACCCTTCAGGAGAAACTATACCAGATATGCCAGATCAACCTTTGCCATGAGATCTGGCTTTAGCCATGGCGGCAGAGAAGAAGGAAGCTACAACTTCAGAATGGACCTTGACGGTCCAACTCCTGCAAAAGCACCAGAAAGGGAAGTTGTAGTCAAGGCAGGGAGATCCCACAGGAGGGCCAGAGAATTTGTGGAACAGAACACCCAGTTTCCCTAACTTTGAAGGAACTAGCGGCAATCTCACCATTAATGGCAGAGGAGATGGTTGTGGTCTTCAAGCAGTTTGCAGGGAATAAGGAGGAAAACCCAAAACCCAGAGAAGAGGCAAAGGTTGGTTCTCTCAACAGGGGGAGGACATTTTAGGAGTTAGTGGTGCTATGATGTGCCCTTTGGGATATGTAGAAATGCGGATTGGAGGCAAACGGTGTTGGGAAATGGTAAATAGCAGTTCAATGGTGAAGGTCCTTCCATTGAAGTGGGCAACCAAAGCAGGATTGGTCTGACACAAGGAAAAAATTGGGAGGTTTTGAATGCGTTCTGGAGAAATAAATGACCAAAGTGGAGAAGGTACTGGCTCCGCTGTTGTATTTGGTAGTAAGCGGGTTGGAGGCCATACTTGGTAGGCCATTCCTTTTTGCCTTCTGGGAATCTGTTGGCTTTGGTCTGGATACTAGGGAGGAACTCCTTACTTTTGTAGACGCCTTGGGGAAACACTAGAAGACAACCATCTGTTGGCCTGAAAATGGTGGATGGAACATCAGAAGGGCTGCCCTCTTGCAGAAGGCAGCCACAACAATTGGGTGGAAGATTTTTAAATGTTGGATGTGTGACCTGTGCAGGGAAGGCTCTGTCCTTGCGCAGATGGTCAACAGGTAAGAAGCAGGAAGGAGGAACCCCCTTAGCGCAGTACAACGTGCTTTGGGAATTATGGAGAAGAGCAGGGATTGGCCGAACAATGATGGGAGTGGGGATAGGATCAAAAGTGAGTCCTTCCTTGTATGTGCCTCGAATGGGTGTCAGCACAAGAAGCTACCCTTGTGCCACAATTGTGGGCAACTTGGATTCTGTTGCAGGTCAACAATTACAAATAGAGGAGACAACCAAGGGATCAAAGCTGGTTGAGGTGCAGGTCTTTGGTAGCAAATACAAACCGGTTGCTAAGAAGGTCTGACTGCAGGACCTCAATAAACCAATGAGGCCTATCCGTAGGTCATGGGACCCTAATGAGTTGCCCTTGACACACGCAATCCTGGAGAAGGATCCGGCGGGCTTGATGGAGGAGCAGATGGCAGAACTCAACTTTGGTCCAGAGGGGAGGTTGCGAGAGGAGGAAGTACAATTGCTCAAGGCAGTGATTGTCATGCGGAGGAAGGTGCTGTCCTTTAGTCCAGAAGAGCAGGGGTTACTCAGGCATGAGATTGCGGACACATAACAGATACCTACAGTGCCCCACAACCCCTGGCAGATCAAACCCATTCCTATTCTGTTAGTGGTTAGGGATCAGTTTAGGGAGTTGGTGCCGGAGCATTTGCGGACAGGTCTGTACAAGCCTTCTTGTTTGAGTTATTCCAGTCCCATTTTTGCGGTACTGAAGCAGGACAGGAAGAGTCTGCAGATTGTCCACAACCTGCAGAAGTTAAACTTGGTCACAATCAGAGACATGGGGTTGCCTCTGCAGGTGGAGGAGTTTGTGGAGAATATGAACGGAAGAGTCTGCTACGGGTTAGCAGACGTCATGGGGGGGGTGAAATGATCAGCAGGAACTACATCTGGAGTCCCGTCCAATGATTGCGTTTGAAATGTGGTTGGGGCGGCTTCCGCAGGGGGAAACTAATTTGGTAGCGGTTTACCAGGCGCAGATGACATGGATTTTGCAGGATGATTTTCCGGAAACAGTACAGATATTCATTGATGACCCGGGTATCAAAGGGCCACAGAGAAATTACAGCGGAGAATAAATTGTGGGAAATTGGGAAATCAGGCCTTTTGTCTGGGAGTACGCATAGACTTTGGAGAGAATCATGTTCCCAATCAAGGAAGCAGTTTTGAACATTTCTAGTGTGGTGGTCTTTTATAGACCCAAGTTGGAATTGGCTGCGCGCTGCGCGCTTAGCAGTAGTGGCGGACTCAGAAAAGGCAGTGCGCTTGGGAATGGGTGCAGCTTTGCGGCAGTAAGCCTTTCTGCGGGCTCAGCAGCAGTCAAATTGGGCTCAGCATCTGGAGAAGATCACAGGAGGTTGGAAGGAATCTTTACACTCATCTCTCTATCTCTCAATCAAAGGGTGAACATTTGCACTCAGGATTTACAGATGCAAGGGATCAATAACTTTGGAACTTGGGAACCGTTAAAGGAGAAGTCCTCTTCTGAATTACACATCCGGGGGTCTGGCCGGGAAGTAACCTTTTGTTCCTTGTCTCTTGAAACTAAAAAGTGCAATGTCCCAGTACCACCCATTGACCATTTTGGGGTTGTCTAAAGTTACCCCTACTCCTCTTCATCCTCCTCTTCTTGCTTCTGGGAAGCAACCTTCATTGGGGGAGGGATACGGTGTCCCTTGCTCCAACAACAGCGCCAATCACAAGCCCGCCTGCATCAGGCCGCAGGACTATCCACAAATTTGGTTCAACATTGAGGAAATTGAGCAATTCCTTGCGCAATACAAAGGAATTGCCAACGCAGAAGGTGCAATGGGTTTGAATAAGGCTTTTCTTGTTGTCCTTTTCATTATGGAAAAAGAGAAGCTTGGGGATGTGGAAGAGATGGAAGGATACAAGGAACTTAATTGGCCAAAACTGAAGGCGGAAATGTCGGCGTGGTAGGGAAGGCGCAAACCTCAGTTTTGGGAGAGCAACTTTGAGTGAACTGCAGTGAAAGCAAGCGCAAATGGTGGAGTCCAGACGCGGGCGCAATTGGGGGAGTATGTAGCAATGTTTGACAGGATCTACCGCTACCTGAAAAAGAAAGAGGTGATAGCGGGGCAGAAGGGCGCAATGAAGAGGGTTTTTTTGGGTGGACTTGGTCCCCAACTCCGCGCGCGGGTGCAGCAGCACTTGTACAACAACAACTTGGTAAAGAGGTTTTTGGATGGGAGTATTGTGCTTCTTCCGGACATTCTGATCATCTGTTGGGAAGTGGAGAGCAAGTTGGACCTGGAGGAACTGATGGAGGACAAGGCAAGGTTGTTCCCGACAGGGTTGAAGAAGTCTACTTCTCACCCTCTCGCAGCGCTGACGCAGACTCTGGTTGTAGGCCCCTTGATAACGGAATGGGCTCCAGTAACACCACCAATGACAAGCCCGGAGGTTAGCAAGATGAAGGAATTAATGAAGTATTTATGGATCTTCCTGAGTCAAATGTTTTCAGCGCCGCGCAATCGGCCTCCTCAGATTGGGGGAGCGCTTCCTCCATTGAATTGGCCTGCGGCACAGTTACGCAATTGCTGCGGGGACAAGGGGCATTGGCGGTTGGGGTGCAATGACATGACAAGGGACCTTGAGGAGGGATTGGTTTGACAGGTGGGAATGGGATTCATTTTCCCAACAGGCAAGTGGATCTCCACTGAACCTGGGAATCAAACCATCATGGAGCAAGTGCGCGCGCAAGGTCAGGAATTGGGGGTAACTGCTTGAGCTTTGCTTGGGATTGTCACTGTTCCCAGGGTATGGCAACAGCTGTGCGTGGAAGAGGAAGTGAGGATACTAGCAACAGAGGAGCTGGCATTGGTGGAAAGGATGGATGTGGATGCCAAAGAAGGGGTACCGCCGGTAGCTCCTAAGCCAGTTGCACCCGTTCTGGAAATGGACAGGAGGCCGGTGAATCCGGTAGGGAAGAAGAAGGAATTGGAGATTGTGCGCAGAGTGATGAGGAACAAAACAACTATTCCCTTGACCTTGGAGGAGTTGGCGGCGGTGTTGCTGGTAGTAGTGGATGAGATGGTTCAAGCGCTGAAGGATTGCTGACACAATGGGATCCCTCCAACGGTGCAGCGGGTGAACTTGAATTGGGATGATGCGGAGCCCAATCTAGCAGGGATGAAATTGGTTTCAACTCCGCTGGCTTAAATTTTGATGAAGATTGCTGGAAGGAAGGTGTGGTTGCTGGTTGATAGTGGTTCTATGGTGAACCTCCTTCCGTCTAGATTGGTTGATGAATTGGTATTGGTTTGGCGGAAATGCGCAATGGGGCTTTGCCCGCTTAATGGTGGGGCATGTTGCATGGATGGGGTTGTGGAGGAGGAAGAGGTTGAGGTTGCAAGGGTCTGTAAACCACTTTATTTTCTATTGGTTGATTGCAGGGAGGCTATTTTAGGACGTCCATTCATTTTTGGGTTCCAAGCGCAAATGATGTTTGATCCAGAGACAGGGACAGAAGTGTTGACAGTGGAAGATTTTTCCAGAAGACAATTCAAAACCATGATCTGAAATCAGGGTTGGGGAAGTGGACGCGGGATTTGGCAAGAGAAGAAGAGTAGGAACCTGGTGCGGAGTTGGTTTGCAAGGGTAGGCCCAAGGTGGATTTTGAATAGTTGGCCAAGGTTACTGCACAGGGCAAGCTCCCACTTTGTGCGGGTGGTCAACTAGCAAGGAGCAGGTGGGAAGTAGGGAGGAAGTGGGGGACCCACAAGTGCTGGAAGTAAGTCCCCTTCCTCAGTATGCATCGCCGGGAGGTACTTTGCAAAAACACTATCATTGTGCCACGCTCATGAGCAAACATAAAAGCCGCAGTTTGGTTTTGACTAGGACCTATGGTAACGGATGCATGCGGATGGCACGGTGCAATGTTGGGAAGTATAAGCCGGTTTTGCAAAAGGTTGGCCCCTGGAACAAAGAAATGCCACAGGCTCTAAACAGACCACTGCAACCAATCCTTTGGTGGCGGGATCCTTGGGAATCTCCACTGAAGGTGTTGGGATGGGTGACAAAATTGGAGCGGATTACAGATGAGCAAGTCCCGGCCCTTAACTTTTGACCTCCCGGTTGGTTAAGCGCAGGGAACAGGATTTGCTGACGTTGGTACTTGTCCTCTGGGGAAGAGCGCTTGCCTTCCAACCTCAAGAGCAGGGACTGTTAAAAAGCAAGATAGGAGACCCTTATGTGATTCCAACGGTTCTGAATGAGCCTTGGAAGATCCAGCCAATTCCAATTCCGCAGGCGGTTCAGGGGCCCTTCTTGGAGCTGGTGCGCAAGCGTGTAGGGATGGGCCTTTACAAGCAATCAACATCAAGTTACTCAAGTCCAATATTTGCGGTGGTTAAGCAGGATGGGAATTCATTACGGATTGTTCATGATTTTCAGCGGCTTAATTTGTTTACAATCCAAGATGCGGGAAAACCTCTGCATGTTGAAAGGTTTTTGGAATATATGGCGGGGCACCCCTGCTATGGGTTGGTGGATGTGATGGGCGGATACAATTGGAGTTCGCGGCCAATGACTGTCTTTGAAACTGGATTGGGCAGGATGCAACTGACGCGGCTGCGGCAAGGCACAACCAACTTGGTTGCAGTTTACCAAGTGTAGATGACCTGGATTCTGAAGGAAAATCTTGCGGAGGGGGTGCAGATTTTCATCAATGATGCGGGCATCAAAGGCCCAAAGACAGATTGAGGAGGGGAAAAACTTATTGATGCTCCAGGAATTTTTTGATTTTTCTGGGAGTTTGCGCAGACACTAGAACAGATCTTGTTTTGGATTGAGGAAGCGGGGCTCATGGTGTCAGGGAAAAAGTTAGCAGTCTGCGTACCTGCGCTGGAGGTTCTAGGGCATGTTTTGGCTTCTGACAGAAGGCTGATTGCAGAAAAGAAGCGCAACAAAGTCCTCAATTGGCCAATGCCAAAGACTGTATTGCACATTCTCCAGTTCTTGGGATTGTGTAGCTATGTAAGGATGTTCATTAAGACATTTTCAGAGGTTGCTATTCTGTTGCCGGCATTGACCCATAAGGGTGCGGAATGGGCCTGGGATTCAAAATGTGACAATGCCTTTGGCAAGCTCAAGGAGATTTTTGGACGCAATATTGTACTGCGGGGCTTGGATTACAACGCAAGGGAAATTAAGTTGGCCGTGGATTCAAGCAA
Source organism: Puccinia polysora (assembly GCA_025617555.3). Lineage (NCBI taxonomy): Eukaryota > Fungi > Basidiomycota > Pucciniomycetes > Pucciniales > Pucciniaceae > Puccinia > Puccinia polysora. Next base: position 331,561 of record CM062625.1, read on the forward strand.
GCTTGGCATGGGGGCAGTGCTGACACAGGAGGATGAGGGAAAGATTTTCCATTATTTTTATGCCAACGGAGAGCCTGTATTTGCAGCCAAAGCTGGAGCTTTGCAGGGTCAATAAGATTGTGCGGAGGTTGCAGCATTTGCTATGGGGGATCTGCTTCATGCTACTGGTGGATGCCAAGGCGCTGGCACAGATGATCAATTTGCCGACGCTGGCAAAAGCACCTATGACCAGGTGGGTTGTGTTCCTTCATTTTTTTTTGGTCATGGTGGTACATGTTCTAGGGAAGGCTTTTACAATGACGGATGCGCTGTCTTGGTACCCGCGCAATGATCCAAACAAATGCACGGAACCACTGGATGTGGAGGCTCCAATGGTCAAAATGGGAATGGTGGAAGTAGGTGTTTGAATTCCTCTCCAGAAGTCTGGGAGGTACGCGGTCCTCAGTTTGTATTTGCAGGATCTTTGGTTTCCAGATGATACCCCAGCCAAGTGTTGTTATTGCTTCCTGGCACCCCCGCCTCCTTGTGATCCTGCCTCAACTATCCCCACTTCAAACACTCCAGCTTTAAAATCAGATTAAAACTCACCCATTGTCTTTCACCTTGACTCACTTTCCCTGAACTGGGGCATCTCTGCTCACTCATCCTTCTTCATCCCTCCTTCTATCTTCCTTAATCCCTCCTTCATTGTTCCTCCATCCCCCCTTCCTCATTCCATTCCCAATCCATCTCTCCTTGCCCTATTCCTTGCGTATCCATCCTCAACATATCCTCCATTCATCCCCAACATCTTCCTCCTTTTATCTACCTCCAAATCTCCCCTTCAACCATCAACTCATCATCATCCATCTGCTCAAATCACTAAAAATCAAGCTACCTCAATTATCCTTCCCTCAACCATCAACTCACCATCATTGATCCATCCAAATTGATGCAAATCTAAAACTCAATTCCAATATCTCTAGTCCCTCAACACCAAATAACACATTATTCAATATTCATTTGATCAGATGTGAGAAACAGCCAACTATCAAATTCCTTTTGTCTCAATTTCTGTCCTCATCATGTCCCATCTTCTCCAGATCTCCCAAATCCATTTAGTCTCCTTGTGTTTATTTTGCATCTCATTATCATTCTCCTGTCAAAGAAATTCCTGGGTAAGAATCTTTTTCATGTCCATTTTCTTTATCAATTCCCGCTTTCTCATATGTTGAAGCTCCCTATTGTTCTCAGTTCCATTAGTCTTAGTTTGAAATAAAGCCCACTTTGGTTGTTTCATATCTTCAAATTCTCATTGTTAAAAGCCGGAAGGGCACACCCCATTATCAATCTAGCGGAGCAAACAACCAAAAAATCACAGACCAATGGCATTCACTCAAAATCTTCTTAAGACCCTCACCAATTTGATTCCCAGCCTCTCCAACTCCAATTTCTCCCTATGAAAATCAAAGATCCATACAATTCTCTCCCTGAAAGGCATTGCCCACTGGATCAACTCAACTGAACCGTAAAAATGTCACCCCAAAGTAAATCTTGAAATTGTCAGATATATTCTTGCAAAGCTGGACAACCAAACATACATAAACTGCGTAAAGGAGAACCTACTAACAAATGGTATTGAGCTATGGAGTTCCATCAATTAATATTACGCCTCATCCCAAAGGGCAAATTGGTCACAGGTTTTCTTCAACTTCCTTAACCTTCAGTTTGACCCCAATAAAGTCAAGAAGTTTATCACCAATGCAAGGGAATGTTTACTTCAAATTTCTGAAATTGGAATACAGATGGATGACAACATAGTGGCCTACTTTCTTCTCTATAAATTCCCTCCCCAAATCAATCATCTCAAAACCACCATCACTCAGTCCCTTGGAGATGCTAAAATTGACAGAGAACTTGTACTTTGACACTTAAATCAAGTAAAGAACAAGGTTGTTGCAAATTCCTATGAATCTGCCATGCTCAACAAAAATGAGGTGATCAAATGCAAACCTACATGGAACAACCTGCAAGCTGGCCACAACTGCAGTAAGTTTTGGTGGCTCTACCCCCATCTTTGACCCAATGCAAGACAGAATAACAGACTTGGATTGGGACCCATGCCAACCTCATCCCCTTCACAAAATCCAAAGGGCTCCTCAACACATCTTGCCTACACCTTTGCAATGGCCAACTCCCAATCACTTGACCAAAATTGCATCCTCCTTGACTCTGGTGCCTCCAACAGCATGTTCAATCACCCATATTTCTTCTCTCAAATCCCACCTGATAACACTGAGATTCAAACTGGAAATCTCAATGCACAAATCCCATTGCTTTGAATTGGAACAGTAAAGCTAACCACCAATCTTGCAACCCTGAACCTCCAAACCTTTCTTTACGTTCAAGATCTTGCAGTCAACCTTGTATCACTAGGTCAATTAATTCAGAGAGGCTGCTCTCTCACCCTTTGTTCTCCACACCAATTTGTTTTCACCTTCAATGGAAAGATTATCCTCTGCGGGTCAATAAAAGACAACCTTCTCTTCATTGAAGAATTCCCTTCCTTATCTTCTTCTCCCTCCTTCTCTTTTATCTCCCTCTAAACTATTCACAAACGGTTCTGTCATCCTCACCTCAAGAGGACCAAACTGCTATCAAAGGAGTTTCCCAAACTCAAGTGGGATCAATTTGAATTTTTCTCCTGCGCAAAGGGCAAGATCCATTGACTGCCTTTCACCAATCATCTTCCCTACAGTGAGAATACCTTTGAACAGATCCATGCAGACATTTGAGGACCAATCAATCCTTCTTCCCTTTCTGTTTCTTGATACTTCCTGCTTCTGATGGACAAATTTTCTAAGTTCAAGACCTGTATTTCAATTTGAAACAAGTCCAATGTCACCCATGAGATCATCAAGTTTGTCAAATTACATGCAAATCAGACCGGAAGAATGTTGAAAAACTTTCACTCCAACAATGGAGGTGAATTTATAAATCATAATCTAAGCAGTTTCTTTGTTGACAACTGTTTGAATCACACCACATCTGAAACCTACACTCCTCAGAATAATCCCATTTCTGAAAGAGGAAATCAATCAATCCTTGAGGCAACCCAAACAACAATGATTGACATGAAGATCCCTCTGTTCCTTTGGGATGAGATACTCATCAGTTAATGATAAGTCCTCAACAATATTTCCCCAGCAAAAGGAAAGGCCTCTGCTCACAAGATGTGGACTGGTAAACCGCCTAAACTTCACCTCATAAGAATTCTTGGATCAAAGACCGTTTTTCTCAACCAATCATCCCACTCCAGCAAACTCAATAAAAAGGGGTCTGAAGGTATCCTTGTTGGCTTTGACACCAAATTTAACTTGTAAAAAATCTACTTTCCTGGCTCTTGGAAAATTTTTTGCTCCAAAAATGTTAGAATCTGTGAAAATATTCCTTTCCCCAACTCCTGCCTTGACACCAGCTCCTGCTTAGATTCCCCATTTGATTTTCTTCTACAGGCTGATAAAACACTCACTGAAATACTTAATTCTAATCTGCCCCCAACAGGAATCTCCAATCCTTCCATGAATGCCACTCCCATTTCACCTGATTCATCCAACCATACTCTTCCCCCACTCAACCTCTGGCCATCCACAAACAACTCTCAGAACAACACTACCACTTATACCGCCAACTCTACTCTTGAGTCCACTCTTACCCACCAGTCTGATGACAAATCCTTTCAAACCATTCCAAATCCACTTGAAGACTCCACCAAATCCCCATCTCCATCAATTGCACCTGCTCACTCACTCCACAATTGATCTAACCTTTGTCAACCTCAAATATATGGCTTCATTGCCTGATCAACTCCAAAAACCAATGATGAAGCCACTTGTTCAGAAGACAAGAACAATTGGATCAAGTCCATGAATGAAGAACTCAATGGGATCAATCTTATGAAAGTTTGGTAAGGCTGTGAGTAACTACCAAATGGAAAGAAAGCCCTCACCACTTTCTGGGTCTATTGCATCAAGGAAAAATCAGATGGCTCTGGATTCTGTTTCAAATCACATCTTTGTGTTCAAGGATTCCAAAAAGTAGAATTCTTTGACTATGGCAAAACCTATGCCCCCACAGGCTCAATCACCACCCTCCATAACCTCCTTGTCTTTTCTCTCCACCATAATCTCACCATTTGAAAAATGGACATTAAGTCTGCTTTTCTTCACTCTCCCCTCAATGAGGATTTTTAAATCAAAACTCCTCTATGCCACAACTCTCCTTTTCCCTACCTGAAACTCAACAAAGCGCTCTATGGATTGAAGCAAGCTCCAAAAAGTTGGTACAAAACTTTGAAGAGTTGGCTACTAAGCCAAGGCTTTACAACCTCCAGTGCCAATCCTTGCCTGTACATTGACAGCACAAATTTGTTGTTCATATTTGTTTATTTAAACAACCTACTAATCATTGGCAACTCAGAGTCATTCAGGGACAGCATTAAATCAAAATTCAAAATCTCTCATGAAAGAACCTTGAGTAAGATCCTTGGCAATCAACTTGTTCAAACAAAGAATGGCCTTGGACTACTACAACCAAATCACATTGAAACTGGGATCTTTGAGCTGGGCCTTGCCAAATGCAAACCCATCAATACTCCAATCACCCCAAATGTAAATGTCAACCCCGCGACTGATTCCAATCACCAAGCCTTCCTTTGACTCAACATCAACTACCAATCCTCAACGGGATTTCTAAACTTCATAGCCAGTAGGACCCATCTGGATGTCTCCTACATCGTATCCAATCTATCCCGCTTCAATTTCAAGCCCAGAATTTCCCACTGGACCACGGCCAAACATGTATGGAAATATCTTAAAACCTCAAAGAACCATGCTCTGCAACTCCCAAATCCAAAGTTTCAATAAAAAATTGAAGTCTATAGCAACTCCAATAGTGGAAATGATCCAGAAACAAGGGGAAGCCACACTCAATACTTATTCCTATTGTATGGGTGTCCAGCCTCTTGGCACAGCAAGTTGCAAACCATGGTCTCCCTATCATCCAGCAAAGGCAAACTTAAAGCGCTGGTGCTTACAACTCAGGAGAAGATCTGGCTAACTCAGCTGCTGAGTGAAATGAATCCATCCCTCAACCTCACTCATGCCTTGTTCATCAATAATAAAGCGCTGTATGACTTAGTCAATCAAGATTCACATCATGGAGGGCTTAAACATGTTGATACACAAATAAAGTGGCTCAGAGAGCAAAAGGCAAATCACCGGCTTGTCACTCAACTCATCCCCTCCAACATGATGTTGGCAGACTCTCTAACCAAGCCTGCCCTGAGAAGTTCCTTTGTACATCTAACCTCTTCCATAATTTCTTCTCAAATCTGATCACAGCGGTGTGTTGTTATTGTTGCCTGGCACACATGTGTCCTTGTGATCCCGCCTCAACTATCCCCGCTGCAAACACTCCAGATTTAAAATAAGATTACAACTCACCCATTGTCTTTCACCTTGACTCACTTTCCCTGAACTGGGGTATCTCTGCTCACTCATCCTTCTTCATCCCTCCTTCTATCTTCCTTCATCCCTCCTTCATGGTTCCTCCATCCCCCCTTCCTCATTCCGTTCCCAATCCATCTCTCCTTTCCCTATTCCTTGCCTATCCATCCTCAACATATCCTCCATTCATCCCCAACATCTTCCTCCTTTTATCTACCTCCAAATCTCCCCTTCAACCATCAACTCATCATCATCCATCCTCTCAAATTGCTACAAATAAAGCTACCTCAATTATCCTTCCCTCAACCATCAACTCACTATCATTGATCCATTCAAATTGCTGCAAATCTAAAACTCAATTCCAATATCTCTAGTCCCTCAACACCAACTAACATTATTCAATATTCATTTGATCAGATTTGAGAAACAGCCAACTATCACATTCCTGTTGCCTCAATTTCTGTCCTCATCATGTCCCATCTTCTCCAGATATCCTAAATCCATTTAGTCTCCTTGTGTTTATTTTTCATCTCATTATCATTCTCCTGTCAATGAAGTTCCAGGGTAAGAATCTTTGTCACGGCCATTTTCTTTATCAATTCCCACTTTCTCATATGTTGACGCTCCCTATTGTTCTCAGCTCCATTGGTCTTAGTTTGAAATAAAGCCCACTTTGGTTGTTTCATATCTTCAAATTATCACCAAGATTTTTAGATGGATTTGGCGGAGAGTGGGAAATTTCTACCTGCAGGAAGGACAGCTGTGGCGGTGGAGCGCGCTGGTACCGCTTGTGGTCAGCACTTTGAGGGCAGATCAGGAGGTAATCCTGGGCATTCTGGATGACAATCTTGGTCATTTTGGCAAGGTTGAAACGTGGAAGCAGGCAAGGGGCAAGGTTCTGGTGGCTGGGTTTAGTACATGCGGTGCGGAAGTGGGTACGGTTGTGGGGAGTGTGTCAGAAGCAAAGCGCGATGCTGCCTTGCAAAGTAGGTATTCCCACTGGGGAGGAAGCCTTGTTTTGGTGGTTTTCTCTGTATGTTGTGCACATCAAGGCAGGTAAGTTTGCTTATCTCCTTGTTGCGTGTGACAATCTGTTGGGATGGGTGGAAGCAAGGCCACTGGTGAAGTTCTTGGCGGGAAATTTTGGAATTTTCTGAAGGAAGACTGGTTTGCGCGTTACAGATCACTTTGCTTGGTAAAGGTTGATGGGGTCATGGAGTTCTGGGGACACTTGGCGGACTTGGTGCAAATTTGCAGAGCAAAGTTTGTGGGAGTGACGGAGTATTATCTGGAAGGCATGGGGATGATTGAGCGCGGTCACCAGCCAATCAAGGACATGATGGTGAAAACGTGCGTGGATGATGGCAAGCGGTGGCAGGAAACCCTTCCAGTAGTCCTCTTTGGGGATTGGATTTTGGTGAAGAGATTGACGGATTATTTGCCTTACAAGCTGCTATTTGGGCAGCAACCTGTGCTGCCAATTGAAATTGAGCTGTAAAAATTTCTTGGTATTGATTGGTGGAAGTTTAAGACAGCCGCAGACCTAGTCAAGGCCTGCGCCAAGAAGCTCCTGCAACGGGAAAAGATGTTGGAGAAAGAGGCTGGAAGGCTGAAGGCAACCCACACAAAGTCTGTCCGCTACTGGGACAAGCGCTGCGCCCACAAGCTCTGGGATCTGTTTCAGAAGGGGGGCTTGGTTTTGTTTTACAACCAGATCCTGAAAACTCAATGGGGGAAACTGTTTGCAAATTGATGGAATGGTCCTTTGCGTTTAACGTCCAAGTTCACTGGGGGAAGTTACCAGTTGGAGGAATTGGATGGAACTCTGCTCAAATGGAAGGCCGTGGCTTTGAACATGAAACAATTCCTTGTGCGGGGCTCAACTTCATTCAACAAGGAAGCTGGTTTGGATAGCAAAGGGGATGACAACCGGGATCCTTTTTCCAAGGAAGAGCCTGCGCGTGCGGTTCGCGTCTAGTGGAGTAAATGACTGCAGACCACTGGGGACATCAGCCAAGGTGGAGGCAAACAATGGATGAATAGGGGATATGATTGGATTTGGTGAGGGGGTGCTCTAGCCAGTTCACCGCCAGAGCAACTAGACACCCCAGAATGTTTTTTTTTCTTATTTCCTTCTCTCTGGATTGGCTTTTAGGGATTATTGCTGGCTATGTTATGAGTTTCTTCTAGGTATGGGCAAGGTGCAAATCCAGGTCCATGGATGCAAGGACAAGCCTTGAATTTGGGAAAAGAACAAATTCCAATGGATGACCCAAGGAACTAGGGAAGCGCGTGGTGAAAAACAGATTTGGGTCAAACAGCAAGTCGCGGGCTTGGCAACAGGTTTGTCCTTAAAAAAAAAAAACTCTCTTTATAGGTTTTCTTTGGTTATCTTATAGACCAAAGGTATAGATGGGTGGGGTGGATACTCTTTTTTTCTTCCTCTCTCTCTGAAGGATGTGCGCGCGCAGAGGGTTTTCTTTTTTCTCTCTCTGTTCTGTAGATAGTTATGGGGAACTGTGAGGCAGTTTTTCTGGGGTGGTCAAGGTACCTTCAGCAGATACTCTCATTTGGCAGAGATTTTCTCACTCTTGCAGATTGCTCTCAAAGCGCGGACTTTCTCACTCTTGCCAATTTCTCTCAAAGCACAAATTTTTCTCACTCTTGTGGATCACTCTCAAAGCATGGATCTTGCGCGCGGTTCTTATTTATCTCAAGGTTCTCACTAGCTCAAAGGCTAATTAGGTTGGAGCAGCAAAAGTCTGTTTTCTTTGCAAAGATAGGCGTGGAAATAGAAACAAGATAGAAAAAAAGGAGAGGGGGGGCAATCCGCCTACGTTGGCCAAGTCCTCATCACCTCCTCCGCGTCCGGGCAAGCCACCGCAGCTAGGTTTTGGAATGTTGCTAGAACTTTTCATTGCGCACCAGTGGTGTGAGCGTGGGGAACCGCTAGGAAGCGCCGGAGTAGTTTTTCCGCGTTTTTCACCATTGTGTCAAACCTTGCAAGTGGGAGTGCTAGCATTAGGGTGATCTCCGGAATCTTGGGAGTGGCAGCCGCGTGTTCCGGCAACAACTAGATGACCACGGGATTTGGCGCGCGCGGGTTCCGGTGACAACCTGGGAGCCAGTGATGGAGATGGTGCTGGAGGAGTAGGAGTGGGAGGACACGGTGGCGGTGGAGGAGTAGGAGATGGAGGCGCAGGTTGCGGCGGAGTGGGAGGATTTGGTGGTGGTGGAGGAGGCGTGGTTGGTTGGCTGAATATTGGCGGGTCTGTCACTAGTTCATTTATCTGTACTTGTGGGTCCCACTTGTGAGCGGTGTTCCGGTAAGACGCAAAATCAGGGAAGTCCTGGTGCCACGTTGGTCCAGCCCAAGTAATGGCTTTTGCGCAAAGGAGGGTTTAGAGCAGTGCTTCGCGGTTGGTTGCAAAGTGAGCTGGGCAGGGTCCACTCATTAGTGGAGATGTTGTTGTCATTGCTTGAGACCACAAAGAGTTGCGCCGGGTCCTCTTGCGCAGACAACCTTGAGGATGGTTGCGGGGCATACCATTGGATAGGGAACAGCAATGGTGGCTGGCTCAGCGCGGAACACAGGCCCGCCGGCCCGGAGGGATGCGGCAGGAGAGGCTGTTCCGACTGCAGAACGTGCAGGACATGTTGAAGGGGTGGGATGTGGTGGTGTTTTCTCCTTGGCGTGGTGTAGTGGCACGGTGAGGGGGATGGGATAACTAGGGATAGCTGGGGGGGTGACCATAGTGATTGATCTCTGAGGACAGAAACCAAGTTGGGGGGGATGTGGTGGTCTTTTATAGACGCAAGTTGGAATTGGCTGCACACTGCGCGCTCAGCAGTAGCAGCTGGCTCAGCAGAGACAGCGCTCTCAGCAATGGGTGCGTCTTTGCTGCAGTAAGCCATGCTGTGGGCTCAGCAGCAGTTCAATTGGGCTCAGAATCTGGAGAAGATAACAGGATCAGATCAGATCACAGGAGGTTGGAAGGACTCTTTACACTAATCTCTCTATCTCTCAGTTGAAGGGTGAAAAGTTCCACTCAGGGTTTACAGACGCAAGGGATCGATAACTTCCAAACTTGGGAACCATTAAAGGAGAAGTCCTCTTCTGAATTCCACACCGGTAAAAACTTTGTGGTGTGCATTCCAGCCTTAGAAGTGCTTGGCCACAAGGTTTCCGCAAAAGGGAGGAAAATCACTAAGCCCAAAGCTAACAAATTTTTGGAATGGCCTACTCTGCGGAATTCTACTCATGTTTCCCAGTTTTTATGTTTATATGGATTGGTACCGATCTTCATTGAGTGTTTTGAAGAGATAGCTAGCCCGTGGCAGAAACTGATTAGGAAGGGGGATGAGTGGGTGTGGACGGAGGAATTCTATTGTGTGTTCCAGGATTTGAAGGAGATTTTTGGGTGGCAAATACTGTTGAAGGACCTTGACTACAAAAAAGGAGGGATCCAGCTAGTGGTGGAATCAAGCAAGTTTTGTGCAGGAGGCATGCTGACCCAGGAAGATGAAGGGAAGGACAGGACAGTATTCTAAGAGTTGGTAACCTTTTTGGAGGTAGAATCTTGGTACTTGCGGCACAAGTTGTGTTGAATTCAGCAGACTAAACAAGGATTCCAATCAGCAATGAATCAGAAAGAAACAACACAATGGAAGGATTCATAAACCTAAACAAGGGTGAGCAAAATGCAGGCAGACTTGAAAAGATAGGGATTGATAAAGGAAACAATATGTGTGTTACTGCAATTTTCTGGGGAGAACTGGAAGAAATTTGAGAGATTTGATCTGATGCAGAAGCTAACAAACCAAAAATGAGATCTGAGAGTCCTCTGAGGAACAAAACAACAAAGCATCATGGAAACATATAAATAGTGAAGTAAATAGACCACTGAGAACAATCAAGAGCACAATTTGAAATACATCAGATATTTCCAAGAGCTGAGACGTCAATAGAATTTCAAAAGAGAGCTTTACACCTCGGTGGCTGTCTTCAGCACATTTTGAGGTGTGTCAGATTTTTTACAAGCCACAAACTGTTTATACTTCAACACCCCCCATGACATCAAGCTTGAGGAGACCTAGATTTTTAGATTTCTGCTGTAGGGAAGGTCAGCAAATACGTTTAGTAAGGAATTCATCCAGAATATTGAGACTCTTGGTTTATCTGAGTGCAATGATTGATTTTTTTATAGTCTCTTGTACAAAGTGAAGCTGAATCTCCACATGCTTCATTCTCCGGTGATTGGAGTTGCAGTTGTTGTTGGCGGTGTCTATGCAGGCTTGATTATCTTCAAACATGGTTATGGGTTTGGGATTATTATTGGTGAGCTTGTTTTTGATCAAAAATTTTTTCAGCCACAAAAGTTCCCCGGCCAAGTCAGTGAGCCCCCAAGATTTGGCTTTTGCAGTGGAAAGTGAGACACATGGTTGTTTCCAAGATCTCCAGAGTCTCAAGCATCCATGAAAAAATGCAAGATAGCCAGAGACCAATCTTTGGGTTGTTTGGAAATTCCCCCAGTCTGAATTGGAGTAGGCTATTACAGCAGGAGGTTTTTCCTTTTTGTAGGATAGGGTCAGGTGTAGCGTACCTCTTAAGTACTTCAGTACATGCAGAAAGGCATGCCAGTTTTGAAGTCCAGGTCTTTCATAGTGTTGAGAAAGACTTTTGATTGCAAAGGACAGATCTGGTCAAGTAGCGGTGCTGAGATAACTTAAGGAGCCAACTGCACTTTTTTTAGGTGATTTCAAGCAGATTGAACTTTTTGATGTCTTCATCCAACGCAAATTCTAGGTGGGAGTTTGGTATTACTGGAGTGGCAATGGTCCTGCAGTTGGTCATCCCATAGTCTTGCAGAATAGATTCAGCATAATGGGTTTGGGAGAGTTTGCTGACGTCCTGTTTTTGATTGATTTTCATGCCCAACAGAAACTTGGATTTACCAAGATCCTTCATCTTAAATTCTTTTTTTATCTCATTTTTGAAGGGTTCAACATTCCATCCAAAAATTGTGATGTTGTCAACGTTGACAAACAACCATATAGGTGACTCCCTCCCTTGGTGAAAGATGCAAGCGTCTGACACGGAGTAAGAGAAGCGGGCTTCAATTAGCCAATTTGAGAGCCTATTATACCAGGCCAATGGAGCTTTTTTAAGACCATATAGTGCCTTATTGAGACGTAGGCACAGGTTACCATTGAGTGAGATTCCTAGCGGCGCTGATATGTCTACATTCTCTTCCAGTGGAGCGTTAAGGAATTCTGACTTCACGTCCATTTGATGGAAGTTCAGATTGTTGGCAGCAGCATGAGCAATAAGGGTCCTCAAAGAGTTCAATCTTCCAGTTGGCGCAAATGTCTTTGAGAAGTCTTTTCCTTGGATTTGAGTGAAGCCTTTAGCACATAGTTGAGCCTTGTATTCAACAACCTTTCCGGTATGATCCCTTTTCTTCTTAAATACCCAAGCGGTACCAACCTTCTGCTGTCCATTGTCCTCCCCTTGTTCCCAGAATTTCAGTCTTACCATGGAATTTATTTCCTTTCTAATTGCCTCCAGCCAGAACTTGCGTTCTGTTGATTCCATTGCCTCCCAATAACTTCTGGGTGTATTGTCAGGGGCCATAGCAGTGAGTTGGGCCGCTGGTCTTTGTGAGCACAGCAGAATGTTGATGTTATAGATTTCACTCTCAAAACGTGTGGGGCTCCCAGCTCCAATGACTTTTATTTTTTCTGGTTGTAGAGGTAACTGGAGTTGAAGTTTCATCCAATTTTTTGGTTGCTTCACCCAGATTTTCTTCCCTTGGAAGAGCAGAATTACAATTCTCATTTCCACTTGGTATTGTGTTTGTTGGTGGTTAATCAGGAAAGGTTGGAAGAAACCCCAGACCAGGTAGATTTTTTTCACAATCAAAAAAGACGTCCTCCTCTCCAATTTCCAGATCATCCCATCTGTCATGCAAGGAACTGTCAATACCGGCAAGGTTTGGAAAGATGTCCTCAGAGAAATTGACATGCCTTGTAATGACCACCTTCCTGTCTCGGAGTTGGAGAATCCGGTAAGCAGATGTTTCATTTTTGTACCCCATGAGGCTTCCTTCATCGCCAGTAGGTCCTAGCTTCCATGATTGACAATGTTTTGGAACAGAAATATACGCTTTGCATCCAGAAACCCAAAGGTTTTTGATGCCAGGAGCCTTCTTTTTCCAGAGGTAGTAAGGGGAGCAGTTTTTTTGTGATGCAGAGGGGGTTATATTGGATAGAAATACCGCTGTTTTGATGGCTTCACCCCAGTAACTTCTGGGTAAGTTGGCTCCTTGCCTTATCAAGGATTGTTTGATTTTCTTGTTCTGCAAAGGCATTGTGTTCTGGTGTTTCCAGTGGTGAGATTGCGTGGATGAATCCACTGCTTTTTGTCAAGTCACAAAATCCCTGGTTCAAAAACTTGCCTCCCCAATCCAAAACAACCTTCTTTATGTTTTGGTTGTGAAAATTTTCCATCAGGTTTTTGAGGGTGATAAATCCCTTAAGTGCATCCAATTTTTATTTGAGAAACCTCACAAATTTTAACAATGAATATTGATCTACAACAGTGAAGAAGTATTTTAAACCTGAAACTGTACCGGGATTGATTTGCCCAACTAGATCAAAGGTGGATGCATTCCAGAGGAGCATCAACGTTCTCAAAGAAGCCTTGGTAGGGTTTTGCTGTGGATTTGGCCATTTGACAGACACCGCATCCAGATGACAAGTCAGTGGTGAACCCCATTGTCCTTATGACTTTGTTTTTAGGGTGCCCCAGTCTTGAGTGACATATTTCTGAATCTGCGGTGGCTAGGAACAATTTGGGTACCACAAAGTTTACCACCATGAGTCTATTCACCAGATTACCGGCCATCAGAGTCTTCTTCCCTTCCAGAATCTCAGACTTTTCTCCTTTTTTTTCAATGGAGATTGAAGTCTTGATGAGGGCAAGGAGAGCAATTATATTTTTTTAAGCCGTGGGAAAAACAGGCAGTTAGTCAGTCAATGGGAGATGTTGTCAATTTTTAATACCACATTTCCCCATCCTTCTGCCATGAGATGACTTTTTTTGTTGCCTGTGGTAACCAAATAGGGTGTAAACCTTTTCAAATTGACAAAGCTTTGCGAGTCAAAGAACATGTGATGGGTGGCACCAGAGTCAATGATCCCGGTGGATTGCATATTTTGAGTGCCTGTTCCATTGTGATGACCATTGGTATGGAGGGCGGCGGCAATGGTGATGTGAGCAGAGGCAGTCTTGGGTTCTTCAGGTGTTCTTCTCTTGGGTCTTAGGTGGGGGAATTCAATTCAGCATTTGGAGGCCTTATGCAAGGTATTCATTGGATTATGTTTGCCATTTGCGCAGTAGTATACTGTTTTTGTTGGGTAGTTGTCTTTGCCAAAGGTGTGGAGAGCAGTGGCTTTGGAGCTGGAGGTTTCTTTTGAACAATCTTTGGATTTAAGGTGATGAACAAAACTCTGAAATTGCATCTAGGTTTTATTGTGGTTTTCAACAGCAGTTTTATCCATGGCAAGCCCTTCAATGAGGTGAAATAGATGGGTGTCCTTGCAGATTTTTGCAAGTATGAAGTAGGAAAGGATGTTGTCTTATATTTGGATGTCAATGGAGGCAACTTCCAGGAGTGTTTTCCTGCATTTTTTTATGAAGGATTGGAGATTTCCATTGTATGATAGGGCTTCCCATTCCATCCACACTTGTCCTTGATTAAGGGCTGTTGTGAATGCATATTGATTATTTATTTTTCCCCAAAGAAGGCAGGAGTTGTCTTTGGTGGCGGAATCCCTGACTTCTATGAAGACTGTCTGATTAATTCAACTCATAATAATTCCAACCACTTTGTAACTTGCCTTGTTCCACTTATTGATGGTGGTAATGTTGGCTTCTTTGGCGGGCTCTTTCTCACAGACATTGAGGAGGTCTTTTTATTGGAGATGGATCTTCGTCCTACCCTTCCACAAGCTGAAGTTGGTCCCATCAAGAATCAGAATGAAGGAAAGGTCCTTCAAAGCATCTTTGTCAATCATTTTGCCGCAGTTTGAGGTGTCCAACCTTGTCCTTGTGGCTTGAGCGCTGAGACTGTAAATCTGTTAAATTCAGCAGACTAAACAAGGATTCCAATCAACAATGAATCAGAAAGAAAAAACACAATGGAAGGATTCATGTACCTAAACAAGGGTGAGCAAAATGCAGGCAGACTTGAAAAGATAGGGATTGACAAAGGAAACAATATGTTTGTTATGGAAATTTTACGGGGAGAACTGAAAGCTATTTGAGAGATTTGGTCTGAAGCAGAAGCTAACAAACGGAAAATGAGATCTGAGAGTCCTCCAAGGAACAAAAAAACAAAGCATCATGGCAACATATAAATAGTGAAGTAAATAGACCACTGAGAACAATCAAGAGCACAATTTGAAATATATCAGATATTTCCAAGAGCTAAGACATCAATAGAATTTCAAAAGAGAGTGTTACACCTTGGTGGCTGTCTGCAGCACATTTTGAGGCGTGTCAGATGTTTTAAAAGCCGCAAAATTTTCATACTTCAACAAGTTGGAGTTGGGTGGAGTGACAAGGATTGTGCAGAGATTACAGCATGTGCTTTGGGGGGTGTCTTTTGAACTCCTAGTGGATGCGGAAGCGCTGGCTAGGATGATTAATTCACCAACCTTTCCTAATGCTCCTATGACATGGTGGATTGCATACCTACAGTTGTTAAATTTCACAGTCAGGCACATTCCGGGGAAGGTATTTACAATGCCGGATGCTTTGTCTTGGTATCTGGAGGTCTGGCGCGCGGCGGAAGGAAAATTGGACCTGGAGAAAAAGCTTCTGTCAGTGGCAGCAACGGCTGAAGAGGTTGGGAAACTTCCCCTGAAACAGTGCAGAAGGTTTCAGGCATTGGACAAGTATCTTCAAACGCTTCTTTTCCCTGAAGGCTTGTTGGCAATGGAGGTTAGATGGGTTTGGCAGAAGGTTTTGATTTTCTTTTGCCAGGACGGGCAGTTGTGGAAGCGGAAACTTCCAATACCCTTGGTTGTGGTCACAAGGTGGGAGGATCAGGAGGATTTGACACAGAGTCTTCACAATGACTTAGGCCATTGGGGAGAGGCCGAGACGCGGAGATGCGGAGAACAGTTAAGACCAGGTTCTGGTGGCCTGGTCTGGGGCCAAAGGTGTGAGATTGGGTGTGGAGTTGAAAATCTTGTCAGCAGCAGAGTACAAGATTACCTAAGGAGGTGGTTATTCCAACGGGTGAGGATGCCCTTTTTGGGAGGGTCTCTCTGGACATGCTCCATATCAAGGCAGGAAAGTTCCTGTATCTGCTTGTGGCTTGGGAAAACTTGTTGGGGTGGGTGGAGGCGCGTCTATGGGTTAAGCTTTCAGCGGAGAAGGTTGGGAAGTTTTTGGAGGAGGATTGGTTTGCTTGTTTTGGGTGTTTGTGGCTCATCACGGTGGACAGTGGAGCGGAGTTTCAGGGTGATCTTTGGAGTATGGTTGAATCTTGTGGCACAAAGTTTGCTCAAGTTATGGAATATTAGCTGGAGGGAGTGGGAGAAATAGAAAGGGGGCATCAGCCAATCAAGGAAGCAAAGTTCAAGATCTGCGGAATTAGTTGGAAGAATTGGCAGGAAAATTTGCCAGTTGTTCTGTTTTCAAATTACATATTGGTCAAGCAGGGGACGGGTTATTTTCCTTACATGCTCTTGTATGGGAGGCAGCTGGTGCTTCCGGTAGATATCAAAACCTTGACTTACCTTGCTATTGACTGGTGGAAGGTTAAGACCATCGAGGATTTAGTTTTGGCGGGGGGGAGCAACTTTTGCCGCAAAAGTAGATGGTTGCAAGGGCGGCACAGAGGCTTTCGGACAGTCAGGCTAAGTTGGTTTGGTACTAGGACAAGCATTGTGCCAATTTCCTGCGGGACCCTTTGCAGAGAGGCAACCTGGTTCTGCTTTATAATTGGAGCTTGAAGACTCAGTGGGGTAAGCTTTTTTCAGATTGCTGGAATGGTCCTTATTGGGTTGTTAGTCAGTTTCCGGGTGGGATTTATCAGTTGTAGGAATTGGATGGCACTCTGCTCAAGCAGAAGGCGGCAGGGTCTCAGGTGAAGAAGTTCCACGTGCAGGGCACTACAGATTTTGATGAAACCCCGGGTTCAGGGGATGACAATCAAGAGATGGCCCACCTAAGTGAGCTTGCTGCAGAGGAGGGGGAGTCTTTCCAGGAGGAGTCCTTGGAGGAAAGAACTTTGGGGTCAACATTCAAGTTGTGGGGAGACGGGGAAGCTCAGATCACCAGTGCAGAATGGAAGGTCTAGTCTTAGAGGCCTTTGTCTGGGGGGGTCCAGGTCCCTTAGGTGATCTTTATTTTCGGAGTTTGGAGTCTCTTTAGTTTTCCTTTGTCTCAGTTTTTTATTTGTCTCATTCTCATATACGGAGGGGTTTTCACTAGAGTTTTTGGAGTTTCTTGTGTTTGTGTGTCCCATTTTGTAGGATGGTGTGGGGAATCAAGAGGATTCCTTTCTGGGGCGGGCCAGGCATCATATCTATTTCAAGATTTATATATAAGATTTAAAGGGTGCAGCAATAATTTAGGATGGGGAGGAATCTAAGGAAGGAAGATGGCGCAGAGGAGCTCACCACTGGCATGATGATGCTTGCGGGGGAGCTTGAAACGCTCCACGCCTGGGATCCCAACCAAATGTTGGAAGATGGCCAGTATTTTCTCATCAAATTTGCGTAGGTACCAGTCAATTTTGGCTTCCTCAATTCCTTGGCCGCCTTCTTCATTGTTTCTTTGGATGGCCGCATGGTAAGGAGAGACAGGGCAGAATTGGGTTGACCTAGAAGGGAGGGAGTTGTATTTCTGAGAGAAGAGCCAAGGTGACAGGGTCCAGATTGGAGACAAGTGAAGCGGAGATCTTTGAACCTGCAATGGAATCAACTGTGTCCCAACATGAGGCGCGGGAGCTGTGTGAAGATATGGAGGGGTCATAAAAAAAACTCATGGGGTACGGGTGGCAAATCAGAGCTAATGGCAATGACCAAGCGCAGTCACTCAACCTCCGCAGGAGGTGTTGTGGTTGGGGGAGACATGGTTAGAGTGGTGGATGCTGGAGGAGTGGGTGATGGGGGACGTTGGTCACTGCCAGGGGGGGTATTGGAGGCTTAGCCACTTGAAAAGAGATGGTATCTGTGTTGGGCCCCCGTGGTACCTGGTCCAGTGCAACATTCAGGTTGTGGTGTTGGCCCCAGGCTCAGGTGGTATCTTCCCAGGAGGGGGCAGTGGGGTAGTCCACATGTTGAGGAGGGGGGGAAAGGTGGTCTGTGGCCTCTGCAACAGGCAACAAGGAGGAGGCGCGGTCCGGCTCCGGAGTACAGTCTTTGGTCTCAACAAATTTGTCATAGTCCACCACAAAGTCGGCCATTGGTCTGTGGCAGGGATGGGGCGGAGGACAAGTTTGCAAGCATCCAGGGTTTGGAGAAAAAAACAAACACCTGCCGTGGCCAAGACCGCAGGAATTGAAGGCTGGGAAACCGGCGGTTTGGGTGCACAGCCTCCACATTTTTGCGCAGTACTTGCAGGTTTCCATGGTGGGGGATTTCTTTCTTTCTTTTGGACTTTGGAGGGTGTCAAGGAGTTGGGGTTTGAGGGATTTGGCAGATGTTCTGGTCTTTTGGAGCGTGGGAATCCTGGGGACAGAATTCAAGTTGTGGGGGGATGTGGTGGGTATTCATAGACACGGATGCAAGTAGGCTCAGTACTGAACATTTTACTTGGAGCGGCTCTTTAGTGGTCGGAAGTCCGCAGCACAATAGGCTCAGAGAAGCGCGTTGGCAGACTGTCTATTCCGGAGTGCATTAGCTAAGGGTTGATGCAGCGCGTGCTTTTTGCAGGAACAATGACAAGAATGGATGGATTTTTTGCTTTTTGCAGACATTGCGTGGTCAAAAATAACTTTCCCTCTGCGGCTGTGGGTTTAATAATGCAGAAGCAAGTGATCAAAGATAATTAGTAAAGATTAGGCCAATTTTGGGATATGCACTAAGGTTGCGGAGCGCTGTGGGGAAATTAAAACTAAAGTTGAGGAGGCGTCATGCGGGTTTTTGGGGATTTGTAGTTATGCCGCATGTGGGATCTGGAGTGATCTGCTAGGGAAGATCAACAAAGATCTGTTGTTAGTTATGCATTGGTGAAAATCAACTGTTAGGGGGAATTGGAAAACAGATCATTGAATCTACTGCAAATCATTGGATTGGGTAAGGATTGGACTATTAGTAAGGAGGATCAGTGAAAACGCACAGAGGCAGTGGAAAAAGGGGTCTTTCATTAGCAGTTCACGTTCATTTTTTGGAGTAGCTAAGGCGGGTCAGTGCGGAATGCATGGAGACAAGAGGGGTATTTCATTTGGGGTTTTGCATTCTTTTGTTATTTTTTGTATATATAAGGAAGCTTGTTCTAAGGGGGAGATTATGGAAAGATTATTGTGGGGAGAGCATTGGATGTTATAACAACCATTGGAGATTATTGAGTCATCATTGTTTTATCAGAGTATTGGAGTATATTTTTTTATGGAAAATTATACTGAGATTCTTTTTCTTCTGTTAATTCAGAGTTTAATAACCAGCAAGAGTTCTTGGAGGTCATATCTAGGGAAATGGTTCAAGTGCAGAGCTTGTTGGGGAGTCTGTCTTGTTTATTTATTATTATTTTATTGCAAGTTAGCTTTAGTGGTTTCCAGCTTGGGTGCAGAAGCAGAGTTTTATTAGGAATTGCGGAGGTAAAGGAGTGTGACTCAAGGGCTAGTGGGCTTTCTGGAACTTGGAGCAAGATTTTTGCAGAGAATTCTATATTGTTTTGGAGAATTTACCAAACACAAAATCTCTTTCCACAATGCCATCTTGGTTGATTGCATAATCTCAATGGCCAATCCAGCTGCCTGTAAACTGTTTCAAGAACTCCACCTCATCAAGGAGTTTCCAGATCAGGGCAACAATCATCATCATCCCTACGCCCTTCATCTATCCTCCTCCCACAAGACTGGAGCTTGCTTCAACTTTGGTCCTTGGAAGTTATTCAATCCCAACTTCAAAGTCAAATTGCCAGTCCAGGATTTCCCCATGGAACAAGCAATCTGAGGCAAGACAACCACAAGAAAGCAGCATGGTTGTATCCTGTCCAAAGGTACTTGGAGGTTCATCACTCTCAGCGCCAAGATGATCTGGGATTCACCCCTCAAGTTCTATCCCAACGGTTCCACCAATGATATCATTGGTGGCTTACTCTACATCAATGATGTGAACAATGAATTTGAGAGTACTAAACAATTCAAATGAGAGAATTAACTCTTGAAGGCAGAGGCTTTGGCCGCGGATGATGCAAACAAGTCCAAGTCAACCTTCCTCAGCCAAATTTTGGTTTTTTATCTCCTGCCTCATCCCATCCCATCCCATTTTTCCTTTTTTCCTCCCACAGGAATGACACATTGGTTCATCTGAATCCATTCCCAACCATCCTTCACTTGATGGCCTTGACGGACTCTATTTGACTGCCACCAAACTCTCCCCATCTCAATCCCTCTCTGACCGATTGGGCGCACATCTATTCCAAATTTCATTCCTTCAAGACCAGTGAAGCCCACCCTATGAAGTTCAGTGACCCATCTCATCCCCCCCTAAGCTTTGATTGCTATCATTTTAACTACCACAGCTCCAGGAGGGCTTGTATATAAAAGTAAATAAATAAACCCACCCACAAGGGAAAGAATTATTTTTTTGGGCTCTCCATCCTCATTATTCATGACTTGCTACAGCAACTCACCCATCATTCCGCCCAAGCTCACCCAAGCTTTACATTTCATGCTCAGGACCGCTAACCTCCGTTTCAGGTCTAACAAATTACCAATCAATCTATTTGATCTTACCGGTTCCAAATCTTCCAAAGAAACTGAATTGTTCTGGCAATACTATCATAAGAGGCTCTTGACCATTTTGACTTGACAGGACTATCAACAGCTGGCCTCCCCCAGCGTGCTCCACCCACGCCCCTTTTTTGACTTGTCTCCCGCCTTTCTTGCCGCTGGGCCCTGCCCAACCCACTGCTGCCCAGCTGACCAAGCCACCCCCCCTCCTCCTGCCCAGCCAATGGAGCCCCACCCCCTCCCTAACCAATCAAGCCCAGCCTGCCCCATCCTCCCTGGCCCACTGACCCCAGCCCGTTTTTTTCACACCCTGGTATTTTTTTTGGGTGATGTTAAATTAATGGCTCCAGCCGTGTGGGAGCCATGTACACGGCTCCAGTCGTATGGGAGCCATGTAGGGCCCCAGACGGCCTGTGGGAGTTGTGTAGGGCCTCACATGGCCTTTGGGAGTTGTGTAGGGCCCACACACTACTCCATATAAAAAATAATTTATGATTTATTATTTATTGATTATTGTTTATCATTTATTATTTATTATATATTATATATTATTTATTATTTAATATTTATTATTTATTTTCAATTATTTATTATTTTTTACATATAATTTATTATTTATTATTTATTATTTAGTGTAGCCCACACAACTTGATTTTAGTTGTTTAGCATGCCGTACAACTCAAATGGGACGTGTAGCATGCCACACAGCCCATTTGAGTTTTTTAGCATGCCACACAGCCCATTTAAGCCATGTAGCATGCCACACGGCTCATTTGAGTTGTTTAGGGTGCCACACGGCCCATTGAGCCCTGTACACAGCTCAATGAGCCGTGAATTTAACATTAACCTATTTTTTTTGTTTTTTCAAATTATTTTTTTCATCACGTGACTGACAGGGGTTCTTTTTGTAACACTTCTTTGACCCCTTTTGCTTCCATTCGCTTCCTTCTCCCACCACACTCACAATTATATACTCCGAATTGAATCCCTTCTTGATCCTCACCCCAAGCGGAGAATTTTCCTGGGAGGAAACAAGATGGAAGGAGATGAGGTGACAAACATAAAGAGAGGTGGCAAGCAGAGGGTTTTAAGAAAGAGAGGTATCAAATGAGGTCATCAGAGATCTCTTTGTAACTTGCAGAGGGGGGATTTTCTTTTTTTTTATTTTTAAGTTTTTCATCAGAGCAAATATATTTACAAGCCCAGCATTTGAGTAATCTGCTTTAATTCATCTATTGTTCTACTGCTACCAATGCACGCCACAGCTATTGACCACTTATCCTTTTTTTCTATTGCCAGTTTTTCCCTCTCCATTTCCAGTTGTGCTTGCTGTTGATCCTTCTCCTTTTCCTCTTTTTGAAATTCTAGGTCAGCTTGTTTCAAATTCCACTCAGAATCCCATTCTTGTTGATGAGCCAAACTCTTGGCTTTCTTCTTTTGAAAATCAATGGCCAGTTGAAAATCCCACTTCTGCTTTTCAAACTTACGTTTTTCAGATTCAACTTGTTATTTCACTGTTTTTCAGAGGGGAATAGGAATGAGCTTGATTTGGAAACCAAGGAGAATCCAATGGGCTTACCAGAGTCTTTCCTCTCCATGATCTCCTCAAACCCCAAAGAATCTGAATTTTTCTCCTCTTTTGAATGCTATTGGGGTTGATTTTGATAGAATCGGAGGCCTTGTGCTTTCCCTTTGCAGAGGAGTTTTTTGTGGGAATGTCATTGCTCTCATTTGAAGGGTATTTTGGAGGCCCCATTGGCTGAAGTATTTGGCCATTCAGGAAAAGATGACCCTGTTTTTTTACAATATAAATCAGTTGGATTAACCAGACAGAAGAGAAAAGATCTTGGTTCCTTACTTGAACAGATGATGACAATGTTGGTGATACAGGAATGACTTGCTCCTCATTGGCCAAGTTGTTAAGTTCTTCCACCCCAGGAAGAGAGCAATCCAAAAAAGGAAGTGAGGGGTCCAAGGAAGGGTTTGAATTGTTGATCAATCCTGATGTAGACGTGATTGCAGCTGATTCTGTTGGAATATCCTCCTCCACATCAGATTGGCGCCACTCATAGATTTCATTGGGATCATCATTTCTATGCCAAGAATCCACATCCAGGTCCTCAGAATCAACTGAATCTTGTTTTTGGGAATCAAAAGCGGCTAAAGGGGTTATATTGGCCTTCTTTCCCAAGATTTCATCCATTTGAACATAAAAAGTAAAAATGGAGTCCAACTGATCAACCACCAAGTTGATTCCCTTTGCTTTATTGGAGTTGGTGATACCAAAGCCGGTGGAGATTTACATTGATGGGCTTTTTTTTACTTGGTTCAATAGTTCTTGAATTGCTCCCGCATCTGTTTGGATGAAAGATCCAGCCTACCTTTGGTTTTATTCTTGATTTCATTGGCCATCAGGAGATAACTATTAACCTTAGAGGAAGGAGTTCAACCAACTTGTGTTTCATTGTTGGATCCAAAGCAAGCATTGTAGTTGGATGGAATTTTCATCCAGTTTACCAGGATGATGTGATCAGCTCTCTTGAGCGTACTTGAGCCTGTGGAAGCTGATGGAGGAGGATTTTTGTATTTTGATTTCTTGGGGGATGTTTGCTTTGGTCCATTGGATTGTTTAGTGGACTTGTGGGGGGGGGGGGATTGCTGAGGGGCCATTTAAAAAGAGTAAGGGATCAAGCAATGAAGCAATTAGAGTGATGAAGTTATTAGGGGATGATATTGATGAAGCAAAGAGGATAGGAAGAGATGAGAGTGATGAAGTGACAAGAGGGATAAAGCAATGTGAGTTAGGATGTGATGAAAGCAATGAAGTGATGAGAGTGATGAAGTGATGAGAGTGATGAAGCAATGAGGATAGTGATGCAATGAGAGTTATCTGGATGTGATGAAAGCAATAAAGTGATGAGGATAGCAATGAAGAGATGAAGAGTGATGAATCAAATTTTTTTCAGATGAGGTTGGGGGTAGAATTATTTGGAGGTTGGTGGAATTGGAAAACCAGGGGTTTATGAAGTGGACAGGTGGTGGAAGCCTTTATATACTTTCCTTGAAAAAACACACTTATTTCCAGGTAACTCTGACAGGTCTGATGTGAAATAAGTGGGTTTTTTGATTTTTTATGGCTGGTTTGAAATGGCAGATTTGGTTTGAAACCCGCCATTAAAAATGGCAATTTTGCTTAACTCTGATACTCCCTAATGTAGATGTGAAGCAATGGACATGAGATGTGTGTGATGCAATGGAGATGGGATTGGTATGGATTTGCTGAGGTGGTGGTGTGGATGGGTGTTTTGCATGCAATGGTATGTGTGTGATGTGATGGAGATGTGAAGCAATGGAGATGTGATGTGTGTGATGCAATGGAGCTGGGATTTGTATGGATTTGCTGAGGTGGAGGTGTGGATGGGTTTTTTGCATTTGATTGATGGTGGATGGATGATAATGGTGGGTTTGATGTTTGAAACCCGCCATTTTCATGAAACCCGCCATTTTGAAATACACCAGGTAGGGTTTATGTGTATTTCAGAAACCCGCCATTCAAAATGGGTGGTTTGGAAAAAAAAGGCAGCTTTCTAATGGCGGTTTTGCTAACTTTGATATGCCCTATTGAATTTTTTTTTATGCCAGTTCATTCCCCTTTTTTTTTGGTTGTTTTTTTTTTCAGTCAGGTTTTTTGTTTCTCTTTCCTCTTTTCTTTTTCACCATCCGCTTTTGATTTTGTCTGTTTGCGTTTTTTTTCTGTCTGCTTTTTCTTTAATTTTTTACATAAAACACATGTATTTAACAAGGTCAGTGGATCAAACACATGTAAAAAGGACATCAGATTAAACACATGTAACAATTTCATCAGATGTAAGGACAACACATGTAACAAGGACAACACATGTAACAAGGACAACACATGTAACAAGGAAAACACATGTAACAAGGACAACACTTACAAGAAGGACAAATCATTTGAAAATTACAAAATATGTAAAAAGGAAAGCAGATGCAACAGAGGATATGAAAGTCATGTGTAATTAACACTGATTTCTCATTTGGTTAAAACCTTTTTTTTGAGCATTGAAAATTTCTATAAACCCCCTTCCATCCCACTTTCATATACAGTGTGTAGAAAGAATTTGTGGGACTTTTTGTCAAAGCAACCACACCCGGGTACTTCAAACAATGTAGATGAATCTTGGGTTTTCTCAATCTTGGTTTTGACAAACCCATCTTTGGGCTTCCACTCCAGTTGAACAATTTCCACATCACCACCAACTCATTTTTTCAATTTTGATGTCTGAATACTTGATCAATTGAAAAAAAAAAAAAAAAAAAAAAAAAAAAAAAAAACATGGTAAGTTATTTTTTCAAAATCTTATTCTTCCCATCTGGGTCTGATTCATGGTTTTTTTTGATGTTTATTCTTCTTTGGGAGATTGGTTGTTTCAGAAGATCAAGATTTTCAAACCATTGGAGGAGGGTATAATTTGGATGGTCCAAATTAATTTTAGAGAAATTAAAATCAGCTCAACTCAGGTTTAACCTCATACCAATATAAACTCAAGCAGCTCAATGCAACTCAAAGCTAAAAAGATCTTCCATTTTGTTTGACCAAACTGAAATACACATGCCCCCTAACTGGTGTATTTTAAAATGGTGGTTTTCATGAAAATTGCGGGTTTCAAACATCAAACCCGCCATTATCATCCATCCACCATCTATTGCATGCAAAACACCCATCCAAACCTCCACCTCAGCAAATCCATACGCATCACACACATCTCATCTCCATTGCTTCACATCTCCATCACATCACACACATCCCATGATCATCTCATCACCCCACATCACATCACCATCTTTCTCAAAATTTCCAATCAAACTTTGCAGCAGCAAGTTGAAAACACAAAAAAGCTGACTGAACTTTTTTTATTATTTGACTCTGATTCAGACTCTGATTCAGAATCCAATTTGGAATCAACTTGGTTAGCTTTGAATTCTCTATTAGAAAATCAATACATGGTTCCACAAAGACAAACTCTCCACAACCCTATGTATCAAAGGCAAAAGCTTCATCTACTCCCCAACTTGCGCTTCCAGCAACTGTTCCAAAATTTATTGCCTTCATTCATGAAACTTTTGGAGATGATTTAAGACCACCACATCTTCCAGGAAAATGCTTGGAATCCTCAACCTGATCCAGCTACCCAACTGCCTGTTTCTCTTTGTAGATTGGGCTCAAATTGAAATGGAGCAGCAAATCATTGATTAGAAATTCTATTCTTTTTCAGTTATGGATCCATTGACTTATACACCAAAAGAGTCATAATTGCTATCCTATCTTTCCATTGCTCAATCCTTTCTTGCCCAACCAAAGAAGAATGCAAGGAGATATCTCAAGTAATGTAGATTGAAGGCTTTTCCGGTTTCATTGGATTTGTTGATGGAACCACTATCCCCTTGAGTCAAAAACCCAAGCTAGATGGAAACCACTATTTTGATTTGAAAAAAAGGAAATCAATTAATTTCTTTTCAAAATCTGTTGATAAAACCTTTGATAATACACTGACTGAATATTTTTTATATTTTTTTATAGATACTCTGTGTCACTAAAACTGGTTTGTGATAACAACAAAAAGTTCATATCCCTCCATTCTGGCCTTCCAGGATCTTTTCAAAATTCATATTTTTTTTCAATCGGATGGGGATTTCCCAACAAAAAGATAACTAATTTGACAAAGATCAATAACTTCTGGCCAATGTATTTTATCCTAGTGGGAAATATGTGGTTCCAGCATACCACAATATTTCATCCAATGATCAAGCCATAATTTATTTGAACTATCATATTTCCCAATCACACTTTTGGATTGAGCATGCCATAGGAATTCTGAAAGGAAGATGGGCCAGATTAAGGGAGATGCAAAAGCATCTTCAAAATTAAAAGTACATCAAGATCCTCATCAACTGGATTATCAGATGTGTAATCCTTCACAACCCTCTGGCCAACATCAAAGATGAATGGGACAAAATATTTGAAGAAAATATTCCAAATCCTCCTCAAGTCATCCCAGTCTCATCTTCTACCTCATCTTTGGCCATGAGAGAGAAGATTCTACCCCTCACACTTTCTCAATTTGATGAGTAGCATTTTGTTTTTAAATAGGTGAAA
This sequence comes from Puccinia polysora, assembly GCA_025617555.3. Classification (NCBI taxonomy): domain Eukaryota; kingdom Fungi; phylum Basidiomycota; class Pucciniomycetes; order Pucciniales; family Pucciniaceae; genus Puccinia; species Puccinia polysora. Next base: position 358,197 of record CM062625.1, read on the forward strand.
TATCACATCACAGAATTTTTTTGCTTTTGGTTGTTCAACCAAGAATCCAAGGCTGACTCTGTTTTTTTTTTTTGATGGACTTAGAAAAAAAAAAACTTTCAAAACACCCATCTCACCCCACCAAACCACCAGTCAACCTTCACTTTTCCACTCTGTCCTCCTCCTCATCAAAAATCCTCACCCACAACCTCCACCTCACCCACAACCACCACCTCACCCATCACCACCACCTCACCATCACCTCCACCTCACCAACCACCACCACCTCACCCACCACCTCCACCTAACCTCACCTCACTCACTGCCTCCCCTCCTCCTTTGGTTGGCAACCCTGGTAAGCCCCCTCCCCCCTCTTCCTCTTCCTGCCCCTCACCAGTTGCTGATCCTTTGATCAATCAACCTTTAGGTGCCCCCTGAATGCCTTGCTCAATCCCTCAGGTGAGCCCCTCAACTCCTCCTCCTCCTCCTCCTCCTCCTCTCCCTCCCCTCCTGATCAATTTCAAATCAATTGCACAATTGATAGCAAATCAAATGAGAAATCAATTTCAAATCAATTTCTCAATCAATTGCAGGTCAGCTACCCCCCTTCTCCTCCTTCTCCTCTTCATTTTCATCAAATGAAGCTGAATTTTTTTGGGGGGGTTCAGCATTGACTGATATTTTTTTTTTGTTGATCATCTATCTTGATTATAACTGACTAAAATTTGTTTTTTTGGTTTTTTTGGTTTTTTTTGTTTTTTGGATACCATGCAATGCAACCCAGTTTTGAGCCCTTGTTCTTTCAACCCCCGCCCCTTTTCTGGGCTTCCAATGCTTCTCCCACCACACTCAAAATTTTTTACAACTGTATAAATTCCTTCTTGATCCTCACCCCAAGCACAGTAGGTACCTGGGAGGGATCAAGATGGAAGGAGATGGTTTGGAAAACATAAAGATAGGTGGCAAGCAGAGGGCTCTTTGGAAAAAGAGATCTCAAATGAGAGATTCTGAAATCTCTTTGGAATTGAAAGAAGAATGGTTTAATGAAAAGGTGGCTTGGTCTTGAAAAAAACAGAAATCTTTGGATTTGTACCCTGCTATTGCTGCTGAAAAGAAACTCAAAATCCCTCCCCTGAATATTTTGGACAAGCCAAACAGAAGATTGAAAAATTGCATTTCTTCAGGTCTGGAAAGTTGGCTGTTCTTAATTGTTCTGATTGCTTCTCTCTGGTTTCAATAATAAAATTTTTCCCTTTGAATAAACTCTCCAAGCAATAAAAGAAGGACATCAACTCAGTCACAAAATTACTTCACCAATCCAAAAAAATTTTTCAACACAGTTGGTCCCTCAAGAACTTGGGGTGGGAAAATGTGGGCAATTGGATGGCAAAAATTGATTTACCTTTTTGAACTTTTTGGACGCTATTTGAAGAAAGCAGCAATTTAATCTTCCCCCCAGGAGTTTCAATTTTTTAACCTTAGGTCTGAAAAATTATCACAAATTTTAGGCCAAATGTTCAGAAAATTAGCCAGACTGGCACACAATTCCAACCAAGAAACCATGCTGGACAACAATATCCCCTCTTTCTCTTCATTGGAATATGGATCCCAGCTCACTCCTTTTGACTGCGCCCCCCACATCACCTTCACTTCAAATTCCTTCTACAATTCTCCACAAATTTACAAAGTTGAAATCTCTTACTATTCCTTTCTACTGTTGGTTGCAACCAAAAAATCTAATGGAAAAATTATTGACCACAAGGACAAATATCAAGTATCCAATGGCCAATTTGTTTTTCCTGACTTGGGATTTGGAATTGATTTCAAATAAAAAGGTATTTTAAAAATGTTTTTGGCAGCAAAAAAGTACAAGCACTGTACTTTTCCTGCTGTAGAGACTGCCAACCATACTAGGATGGCTATTTTTTTTCAAATTAACAAGACCACTCTCAACACTTTCAAAGACTTGAAAAGCAGTCAAATATATTCTAGACCAAAAAAATTAAATAAAAAGAAAAACATTTTTTCATTGGTGAAGTTAAAAATAGGCTCAAACATTTTTGTATTTGGAAATAATTTTTTTGTTTTTATTTTGAAAATTTTTGTCAAAGGAAATGTTTTACAAGCCAATCAATCAAGTGATTTCCTTTATTTCATCACCATTTCTACTGCCACTATTACATTCCATGGCTAATAATAACCCATCTTTTTTTCCTTTGGCTATCCTTTCCCTCTCCTTTTTGAGTTGGTCTTCCTCTCTATCCTTCTCCTTTTCCTCTTTTTGAAACTCCAGCTCAGCCTGTTTCATTTTCAACTCAGAATCCAACTTTTTTTTGATGAGCCAAACTCTACGCTTTCTGCTTTTTAAAATTTATAGCCAGTTGAATATCCCACTTCTCCTTTTCAAATTGAATTTTTTTGGATTCAATTTGTGATTTCACTTTTTTTCAGAGGGGAATAGGAATGAGCTTGATTTTGAGTCAAGGAGAATCCAATTTGCTTACTTGAATCTTGCTTCTCCATGATATCCTCAAAGCCATAAGGATTTGAAGTGTTTCTCCTCTTTTTACAGCTATTGGGTTTGATTTTGATGGACTTTGAGGCCTTTTGATTTCCCTTTGCAGAGGAGGTTTGTGTGGGAACATCATTGCTCTCATTTGAAGGGGATGTGTCAGGCCACATTGGTTTGAGTATTTGTCCTTTCAGGAATGGATAAGCCTGTTTTTTTACAATCTAAATCAGTCAGGATTAACCAGACAGAAGATAAAAGAACTTGGTTCCTTACTTTAGCAGATTTTGATTTTAGGAGCAATACAGGAATAACTTGCTCCTCATTGGCCAATTTGTTAAGTGCTTCCACCCCAGGAAGAGAGAAATTCAAAGAATGAAGTGAGGGGTCCAAGGAAGGGTTTGAATTTTTGATCAATGATGATGTAGAAGTAATTGCATCTGGTTCTGTTGCAATATCCTCCTCCTTATAAGGTTGGGGCCACTCATAGGTTTCATCAAGGTCATCATTGCTAGGCTGAGCATCCACATCCAGGTCCTCAGCATCAACTGAATCTGATTGTTTGGAATCAAAAGCGGATAAATGGGTGATATTGGCCTGCTTTCCAAATATTTCATTGATTTCAATATAAAAAGTACAAATGATGTCCAACTGATCAACCACCAATTTGATTCCCTTTGCTTTATTGGAGTAAGTGATACCAAAGCCAGTGGAGATTGACATTGAGTGGGCTTTTTTATACTTGTTTTGATAGTTCTTGAAGTTCTCCTGCATCAGTTTGGATGAAAGATCCGGCCTAACTTTGTTTTTATGCTTCAGTTCATTCACCATCAGGAGATAACACTTAACCTTAGAGGATGGGGTTTTCCAACTTGTGTTTCATTGTTGGATCAAAAGCAAGCATAATAGTTGAAGGGAATTTTGAGCCATTTTACCAGGATGATGTGATCAGCTCTCTTGAGCTGACTTGAGCCTTCAGAAGCTGATTGGGGAGGATTAATGGATATTGAGTTCCTGGGGGATGTTTTCTTTGGTCCATTGGATTTTTTAGTGGACTTGCAGGGAAGGTTTGCTGAGGGGCCATTTAAAAATAGTAAGAGGGATGAAGTGATGAAGAAATGAATCAATGAAGTGAAGAAGGGATGTTTTGAAAGAAAGAATGCATTGATGAAGCAATGAAGCAATGAAAGTTAGGATTTGATGAAAGCAGGGATGAATTAATGAAGTAATGATAGGATGTATGTGATGAAAGCAATAATGTGTGAGAAATTGATGAGAGTGATGAAGCGATTAGAATCAAAAAGTGGTGAGGTGAGAAATTGATGAGAGTGATGAATCAATGAGATTGATGAAGTGATGAGGATAGTGATGAAGAGATGAAGACCAATGAATGAAATTTTTGGATGAGGTTGGAGGTAGAATTTTTCCAATGAGGTCAGAGGTTGAAACCAGGGGTGATGATGTGGAATGATGGGTTGAGGTGGTGAAAGCCTTTAAATACTTTATTTGATAAAACCCATTTATTTTCAGGTAATTTTGACACTCTGATGTGAAATAAGTGGGTTTTTTGATTTTTAATGGCATGTTTCAAATGGCATATTTGGGTTGAATCATGCCATTTAAAAATGTGGGATTTCTTAACTTTGATATGCCCAAATATGACCATCAGATGCACACAGAGCTTGAATAAGAATTTCTAAGTGTTTTCAATGACATCCAACCAACATATCTCAAATGTATCATCACCATCTTACTGGTTTGAATTATTTTTATAAAATCTCAATATTACCGCTTCTTTCATGAAAATTATTCCTTTTGATCCTCACTCACACACTCATAAAGAAGAAAAAACATCAATGGTACAGAATTTTCCAATTATTTTTTTCCTCTGGCATTTTTCTTGAGATTTTTGTGCCTTTTTAGATTTTTTTTAAAAAATTGTAATTTGATATTTTCAAAATTTTAATTGTTGTACAATAAAAACCCAGATACTGAAATATCTAATACCATGAATAAATGTAAGTAAATTTCCTTTTTTGAACAATAGATTTAGCTTGAAACACATGACAGAAAATAAATTTACTTTTTTAGGTCAATCAGTCCCATTTGCACCTCCTCCTCAATCTATTTTGATTTCAAACATCACTCATCCTTATTTATTCTATAATCTAACCACTTCAATTGCAATTTCTCCACCTCCTCACCAAAATTTTTATACTACTCCTCAGAATCCCAGCATTCCTATTTCTGTGTCAAGTCACCCTCATTTTTTTCACATCAATGAGGATTTCAATGTTGCTTTGGATAATTTGGAGCTGCATCAACATAAAAATAATGAACATGTTGATAAACTAAAATGTTAAAATGACCATGGTTCCCCACAAACTGCATTGCTTGGAATTGAAGAATACCTGGCAGGCCAACCACAAGAGATTTTTCTTTAAGGTGATATTATGGAGCTCAAAAATTTGGGAAACAATTCAATCATGGTTGAAACTGAAGAGAAAATTCAAAAAGTATAAATTAGCCACCCGGTTTCCTGGGGTTGATGGAACCAAGTCTTTTTGAACCATAACCCTACAACTGGCCACCAGTTCATGCCAACATTGCCAAGAAATCCTTTTCCAAAATGAGACAAAATCCCTGTGCTTTAGCAATGGACAGGTGTTATTAAAACATCAAGGACCACCAATTGAGGTTCTCCATATTTTCCATATTTCTGCTAGGTATCATCATTCCAATGAGCATCAATTGCTCTCCAATTTCAGGCTGATAAACACCAATTCTTCCTTAAAATCAATTTTTGTTGAACAAAATACTTGCAATTCCCTCAATTGGCAGACAAGGGGCATATAGACTTCCATTTTGTATGAAAATATTCACCATACCATTGGTAGTCTTAACCCCATTGATGGAAATCACCCATCATTTCTCCAATTTTTTATATATGAAAGGGAAAATTAATGGCAAGATTGGCACATATGGGGCTCACATGTGGCTCAGGATTTGTTTCTCAGGATTCAGGAGATCTTACACCAAAATAATGGTTTGATAGATATGTTTCAAATTGTTTCTCCGGAGTTTGTTCCAAATCAATCCATCAGCCTTGCTAATTTATCTTCACTAAATATGGATCAAAGATTTCATAACCTACCAACAGGAGGCTAAATAGCTGCAATATGGCTAGAAAGTATGGTTTTCCTTTTTTTTTTTTGGTTTCAGATAATGAAAGCAAAATGTTTCTAATGGCTTTTTATTTCAATTATACTATATTTTTCATCATCAAAATAATCTATTGATTGAGAATTTCTATGGTGTTGTGGATGCAATAAACTATGGCTTTGAGTTGGGTCATGGAACAGGTAATTTGGTTTCTCTGCAATTTTCCATGTGTAATTTATTTTTATCTTCTACCAATTCTTATGGATAAATTAATATTTCCTGATTCTTAGTTTGTGTTTTAATCTTTCCTCAATAATTTATAGGTGGCACAAGGCAAATTAATGCTTGATATAAAGATACTATGGCAATGTTTCAGCATATGGGACACCCTGATCTTTTTGTAAGTCACATGTGACCCAGCATGGCCAGAAATTCTGAATAAACGTTTAGCAGGTCAAAAACACAGGATAGGCCATAAATTTTAACACATATTTTCAACTCAAAATGGAAAAGTACCTGTGATGAAATATTCAAGGATGGAATATTTGGAACCACAATGGGACACAATCATTTCATAGTATTCCAGAAGAGAGGCCTTCCGGATTCCCACATCCTTTTTATCCTGCATCATAAACATAAGCCCAGAAAGGCTGAATTCATTTACATGATTTTTTGATCCCCTTTCATGGATAATGGTACATGCAGAAAGAGATACCCCAAAGCCTTCTGCCCCAAAACCATCATGGGTGAAAATTCCTATCCTTTCTATGAAAGACGCCAAGATTTAGTTACAATATATCTCTCCCACCATCAAAGAGGACCTCTCATTGATAATTCCTGGTTTTTCACTTACAATTGCTATCTCTTTGCAAAGTATCAATTTCACATCAATGCAGAAGTATGTACAGGTATCTCAGCTTTAAAATATCTGTACAAATATGTGTATAAGTTCCATGATTGTTTTACTGTGGAGTTTGGTGTAAACTTGGATGAAATGAACCATTTAAGGGATTCAAGATGGGTTGCTGCATCTGAGGCATTCTGGAGAATTTTTTCCTTCAAATTGTCTGCTATCTCAACTGCTTTTATAAGACTTGAAATTCACCTGCCTGACCAAAAACAAGTGATTTTTGAACCTTATGAATCCCTGAATGAAGTTTCTCAAAGATCAAACCATTCAAAACTATTCTGACAGAATATTTCACAAGGAATTGAATTGACCCTCATGCAAGGACCATCAAATATTCTGATTTTCCACAACATTTCACATGGAATTCCAAGAAAAAAAAGGAAGGCCAGCACAGAGAGGTTTTTCAATTTGAAGGATGTATAATTTTTATCCTGCAGATTGTCAGCTTGCTACTATTGCAAAGCAAGCTGCAAAAGTAACAAAAATAAAATAAAAATAATAATAATATAATTATCCTAAGAAGGAGTAGGAAAACCATAAATATTATTACAGAAATGGATTCCCCACCCAAAATTAGGTAGGGTCACTCACTGACCCCACCCTTGAAATCCAACTCCTTATATTTTTAAATAATTAAGGAAAGAAAGACCAAAATACTATGGATCCACTGTTGAGTTTTTGGTCAATTAAATATTTCACACACATTTTCACGCATAGGTTTCACACCTAAAATTCAGTCAGAATTGAGGTGTTGTGTATATTTTAGGAGTTATGGACAGAAATGTGTTTTTTCACAATTCCCGCATGAAGCCCCAGCAGCCAATGCACCCGCGCGCAGCCAAGATACAGCCCTGTCACTCCTTCAAGGTTGTGTACGCAGCCCCGGGCCTCTGACAAGTACGCAGCCGTGGGACTATGGGTTGACAGAGTGACAGGCGGCCTGAGAGGCTCAGGTACCGCGTAAACATGCTACAACCCACACTGGAACATTCTACATATGTAATAAATGTTCCCGTGGATATTAGATAGTCTAAAAGTACATAATATTATATAAAAATACTTAAATAATCCTTATACGTATTTTTTATTTAATATAATTCAAAGTACCAAGAATGTCGAAAATAAGAAAATGACAAATTCTAAAAATATATTAAAATACTTTAATATATTTTTATGAGAATTTTTAGGCATCAATATCTTTGTGACATACTAAGAAAACTAATGATGTAAAAATATTACATGAATTCCCATGAGTTATATTTTTAAGTAATTATCTTAGTAAATCAACTGGAACTCAAAAATAAGGATTAAAATTAATATCATGACTTTTACTCCAGATATATAATAAATAATGAGAACTCACCTGACATCAAGATGTCTGTAGAAATGTCTATTTATATAATTATTAAATTACTGGGAAAATTTACTAAGGATAATTAATTAAATAATACATAAATGGGATTGATTAGTGTTATTCACACATCCTAATACCTATTATGAAGTAGAATAATTCCCATACCCTGAGGAATTAAATGCTACCCATGCTACAGGACCAAGAACACATGACAGGCTACCCCTGGTTACCCTGCTAGCCTTAGTGTCCGTCTCTTTGAGCACCTGCAACCCTCAGAAGGACAATATTGGGACTCCAAAAGCTATAAATAAAGAGCTCTTTTGAGGATATTGATGGGCAGAGACCCAGTTATATTTATATCCAGAAACTGTGCCAAGGTAATCAAGTACTTATAAGAGATAAGTAAGTGATTTATGGCTACGTCTGATCAATAATATCCGTCCTCAACCTCTTTTTTATCAATTAAAACTGCTGAACAACCTTATAACCCCAGTATACAGGTTTAACCCATCAGTGCACGTCTCAAAAAGATACCCAAAGGATTTAATAATATACCAGTGAGTTTTATTATCCTTTCTCTGTCGTGGCAGCTTGGCTACAAGGCCCTACCACTCCACCTTGTATTTTATATACATATTATCTTTGGGTAAAATATCCTTTAAACTAAAGAGCCCAAAGTAACCAGGAATACATGTTTTCATACTGAAATCCCTGAAGAGAGGTGTTAAAGATCCCCAATATAATTGTGTCCCCTCTATAAAAATATTTAATAATCAATTTATTCATATTGATTTAAAACAATAAACCATAACCAAACCACTGAACCTTGCAATAATATTAATCCAAATATTTTACGGATTTTTGCTGCATTTATTAAATAATATATTTATTAGTTATTATATCACCTCTGGTAGCTAAAGGATAGCTAGGGTCTTGGCATCCAGGAGGCTGAAACAGATTCTGAGAGGTTTTTTCTCAGATTTTTTTTGAATAATTGTGTTGGTGAAACTTTTTTCAATCACCTCAAGCAGGTAAATTGAATTTCTTATAAAACTTCCAGAGAGGCTGCCTTGGAAAATGGTCTACTTGAGGATTATCATCATTTGGAAGCAAAAATGGAAGAAGCTGCAGAATATCTTGAACCTTCTGAGCTAAGGAGGTTGTTTCAAATTCTGTTAGAACTTTGTCAGCCTGAAAACCCAAAATTCCTTTGTAATTTTTCATTCAATTTTATGGTTGATTACTTAATTTGTTCTTGGATCACAAATCAAAGAGTTCTCACCAATGAAATATCAACATCCATAGCCCCTATTGTATTTCAAAATTGTGGAACAAGTGTTGAAGGATTTTTTCCTGATATTCCAACATTTTATACATCAGTGGAGGAAACAAGGAAAAACAGGAACTGGATCCTTGAGCCAGAACAAAATTCTGTAATAAAGGAATCAGAATTTCAAAACATTTCTTCTCTGAATCATAGAAAGAAGCAAATATTTGATCAGATAATGAATGCATGTGATTCCTCTCAACCCTCTTACTTCATTATTGATGGACCTTGTGGTTCTGGAAAACCTTCATATATAAATGCTTTCTGGCTTATATCAGATCATCTGGAAGAATAGCTCTGAAATTTTCTGGTAGTTGAATAGCTGCCATAAATCTATCAAATGGAAGAACAGATTATCTTACCTTCAGAATTTCCTTGAGGCTAAATCACTCCTCTGTATCAAGATTATCAAAGAATTCTCAAAAAGGTGAATCTCTCAATAAGCCTTCTTTTATAATCTGGGATGAAGGACCTATAATTCATAGGCATGCGCTTGAGTTGGTTGACTGGCTACTTCAAGAACTCATGGATTACAACCTACCTTTTGGAGGAAAAGTAATGGTTCTTAGAAGTGAATTATGGCAAATTTTTCCTGTGGTTAAAAAAGGTGCATGTCCCCAAATTTTTGATGAAAGTTTTTTCAATTATTCTTGCTGGAGAAATTCCAGGTTTTGAACCTTAATTCAAATATGTGTGCTTCTGGGCCTCCTGATTACCAGGATTTCTTACTCAATTTTGGAGATGGTCTGAATAATACAGAGTTTTTAAACAAACTTTTGCTTCCTTGTTACATGATTATTCATGGCTATAGTGAAGATCAAGCTTTGTATAAATTAATCAAAAATTCTTTTCCAAACTTGCACCATTTTTAACTTGAAAATGGCTATCTCATGGACTGTGTTATTTCATGTTGCAAAAATACAGCAGTTTACAACATACATAAATTCCTACTGGATTCTCTCCCTTTAAATGAAGGAACCCAAACAATGAAGACTTATTACAGCCTTGACTCTGTTGAAGATGATACTCAAAATCTATTCCAACAAGAGTTTCTCAACACATTATTTCTTCCCAAATTTCCTCCTCATAGCCTGACTATGAAAGTTGGTTCCCCTATAATTATTGTGAGCAAAATGGAACATACAATTGGGCTTTTCAATGGAAATTTCTTGATTTTTGTCATATTGGCAAGGAATTTTATAGCTGCAGATATTGCAACCAGTGATTCAATAAGAAGGCTATTTGCCATTTGCTGAATTCCCTTGGTTACTGACCCTGATTAAAATGGCCTCCCTTTCAAGTTGATTTGATAACGTTTTGCAGTAAATTTGGCTTTCTCATTGACAATCAACCAATCTTAAGGTCAGAAAATTTTAAATCTTTTTCTTTATCTGCAAGATCCAGTGTTCAGCCATGGTCATTTATATGTAGAATTTTCAAGGAGCAGGTCCGGTCACTCAAAAAGGGTAATGGTCACACATATAACTGACAACTGAATTTCATTTGAAACTGATCACATTGTTTACAATAATTTTCTAAATGCTAGACATCCCAGAAACTCTTCATTTGAAATCTATATTTTGTTTGAGTTACTCCTATATCAATAAATTTTTGTTTATTTTTTACCTTAATCCTGATTTGATTAAAAATCAAAAATGACATGTATTTTATAACTTACTCCGGATCTTATTTGAAAATGAAAAATCATCTTCCAATCAGCTGCCAAATTTTTCATTCTCAATCCAAATTTTTAAATCCCAATCAGTCCCAAAATTTGGGGGAAATAATCTAGTATTTAAATAAGAGCATTGATTTTCTCTTTCCCGCTCCCTTAAAATCAAGGGTTTTTTGAAACCTTGCACCATATTCCACACATAACAAAATCCCCTATTACACATATGTTTCAAGAATTTCTATTTTTGGAAAATATGATGCTGCAGCTCTGTAGCAAGGTTTCCAAAAACATTATATAAAAAAGTTTTAAAATTTTTTAAGCATTGCGCCACCTTCAAAATTCTATCAAAAAACAAGAAAACAAATTCTCATGGTGATTTTGGAACCTTTTCATTCCCTTTTCAATTGATTTTTTTTGATGATTTAAAATCTCAGAAGTTTAAAAAATCAATAAAGATCTTCAAAATATTTTTTTGTAATTTTTTGGATCTTTTCTAGGCCTCAAAAAATTAAATCCAACATAAAACACTTCAAAATAATACATCCTTTTCAATGTTTATTTTTACATCAGGCATCAAAGTTTTGCTCAATTTTTTTATATAAATTAGAAAACCATTGAAAGATAAAACTAAAACCTATTCTGAATGCTTATATCAGGTTCTATCCCACAAATTTTTCATCACAATGAAAATAATTTGAAATAAAAGAGGTTTTTTGTCTTTATTTATTGTTTTTTGTTTTTTTTTCTTGAGCCAATTGATTATGATTTGAAATAGGATCATGTTAAATTCACAACCCACATGAGTTGTTTACATGACTCAAATGGGCCGTGTGGCATGCTAGACGACTCATGTTGAGTTTTTTGGCCTCTACAAAACTTGATTGAGTT